>JAJEJO010005204.1:41176-243392 GCA_020662805.1 Glaucomys volans
TGCGCCACCACGCCCAGCTTAAATATCTATTTTATATAGCAGGAAAGTAGAAGTACCTTTTGGCTTTTTGTTTTCCCTGTAATTTGGGAATACTTTTTCCAAGCTGCTGCTTGATGAGAAGTAATTAAGGTGCATCTTGTTTGATGAGCGTTTTTTAAACTTGAGCGCTTTGAAGATAATTGTTCTATAACTTCTCTTTTTATACTGATTGCAGAATTTGGTGTAGACATTTTCCTCCCACTTCTCAGTTTTTCTTGCCTTCTAGAGTCAGCACCTCCCATTCAAAGCCAGCTTGCAATTTTTTTCTACTCTGGGCCATAGTCATTTTCCCTTTTTCTGAACTTGAAATCCATGTTTCATCCTTTCTGGCACTTAATAGATACTCCAGGGTGAGTGTAGTTTTTCCTAATGGAGCTACTTCATAATTAATTTTCACACCACATAATAAAACACTGTCACACTTTGTTTACTAGATGTCTGTTAGGAAAATTCATAATCAGCATTTTGAGAAAAAAAAACAGTACTCAGCAATTCCACTGATAACTTGTGAAATTTCTGATTTTCATATAAGGTGTGGAGTCAATGCTTGTAGGTGAGAAGGCACTCCTAAGTGGATTGTCTTTACATAATATTGAAATAAAGGGCAGATCAGGGGCCCTGGAAATGATCGTCTGGAGGACTTTTTTCTTTTTAAATTGAGATCAGTGTTGATAGCTGTCAGAATGATGATATGACAAGAAAATCTCACATCCTTCCTACCTTAGCATGGTGGTTTGTTTAATGATTGTTTTCAGCAATGGGAGGAGGAAATGGATCTCTTCTACCTCCATATATGCCATCTTTTAGTCCAACCTTCATTTACAGAGGAGAAGACCTGAAAAAATAAATTACATAGTGACTGAACTAACTTGCCTTTTTTTCCCTAGTATATTTCTCACTGAACCAAATAAGACCGACTGTGTGTCTAATTCTATCTTTAGAGATTTTTTTAGTTCTTCCATAAAGGAAATACAATTACATAAAAATATATCCTCCTGAAATAAGGTGGTGTAATGGGAGTCCACTTTATGACTTCAGTACAAGCCAGGCCACTCAACTGCAGGTGGCATATTTTAAAACTGACTTTTTTCTTCCTTTACCATTTTCTCCCTCACCCCATCTCCCTAATAGTAGTAGGAAGAACTTGGGGAAACAAGACTCATATTTTTCCCTGTTCCAGGCTAAATTACCATGTCCTTTACTTCCCACAAGAATATCAGTGCCTTCAAGAATAAAGAAACTTCAAACCTGGGAACTTGAACAACAGCTTGTCTCCAGGACCTCCTCTGGGCACTAATTAATTATATCTGCTGATAATATTTGAATCCCAGCCCTTATATTCCTCTTTCAAAAGCCTGTTTTTCCTGGCAGGGAGAATCACAACCTCTGGGACAGGAGTCCCCTGTGTTTTTCTTTGCTGGCAAATCAACAAAACTTTTTTCTTTTTCTCAAAACCTTTTCCTCATTATTAAATCAGCAACAGAGACAAGGAACAAATTTTTAGTATCAGTGTTTTACGTAGATCAGAGTGATATCTACTGGTTATTATTTAACCCATCTGGTAATTTAGTTCTGCAAAACTTCATCACATTTGAATGTATGGACTCAAGGTTTTAATTTACAAATGGGAAAATGACCCACCCAGACTGTACTGACCTTGGGAAGAGCTTCACTGAATGTGTAAAAAAATTAATGATACATGTTAATGTAGTGTGAAAAACATGGTTATGTTCCTTGCAGGAATGATGCTATAAATTCCCTGGAGGCAGAAGTTGTAATTTATTCAGTTAGTTCTAAATTTGAATAGTATGATTTAGTATGTCCATGGGTGGTTATATGCTTTTGCCTTTTGACAAATCAGGTATATTAAGTTATAGTTTACATATAGCAAAACCCCTTTGAAGTGTACAGTTTTGATAAATGTACAGTTGTGTACCCACTACTATGATGTAGAAGATTCCTATTATCCCAAATGTTCCTTTATGTTCCTTTGTCAGGAAACCACTGATCAAATAATTTTGCCTTTCCATAAGGCTGGGGGGTGGTAAGGGAAGAATGGAGGAACTTTGGATTGTGTGGAGGGAAATGAGGCGGGAGAGGTGGGAGAAGGAAAGATGGTGGAATGAGACAGACATCTTTACCCTTTGTACATGTATGATTACAGGAATGGTGTGAATCTACATTGTGTACGACCATAGAAATGAAAAGTTGTACCCCATTTGTGTACAGTGAATCAAAATGCAGTCTGTAAAAGTAACATTTTAAAAAATAATAATAATTTTGCCTTTCCAAAAAGTCATATACAGGGAGTCTTAATAATATGTAGCCTCAAGTCTCCCTTATTTCTCTTAGCATAATGTTTTTGAAATTTATCCATGTTGTTTCATGTATCTGTAGTTAGTTCCTTTTAATTGCTGAATATAATTCAATTAAAAAGTGTTCCACAATTTGTTGAGGCATTCTCTAGTTAATGGACATTAGGGTCATTTGCAGTTTGGGGCTTTTATGAATAACACTGGCATAAATATTCATATACAGATCTTAGAATACTTGTTATTATCTTAGGTAAATACCTAGGAGTGAGATTTCTTAGTTGTGTGGTATATATTTAACTTTATAAAACAAATGACATGTTTTCTGAAATGAATATTCCATGTAAGTTATTAATAGCAATGAGTTACAATTTCTGTCAGCACTTGGTATTGTCAGTCTTCATAATTTTACTATTAATTAAAGTCTCATGATTTTAATTTGTATTTCTTTAATGCCTGATGATGTTGAACATCCTTTCAGGTTCTCACATGCCACCTGAGTATATCCTTCAATGAAGGCTCTCCCCAAATTTTGACTATTTCAAAATGAATTTTTCTGTCAACTTATTGAGTTTTCAGAGTTCTTTATTCTAGATCCAAGTCCTTTAGCAGACATACATTTTACAAATATTTTCTTCCCAGACTATAACTTTTTTTTCCCCTGATTGTATATTCAAAAGAGCAGAGGTGTTGGGTGTGGTACTGGGAAGTGAACCCAAGTTTAGTAGTAAGCCACAAAACTACATTCCCAAGCCCTTTTTATTTTTTATTTTGAAACAGGGTCTCTCCAAGTTGCTGTGGCTGGCCTTGAACTTATGATTCTTCTGCCTCAGCCTCCCGAGTCATTGGATTTACAGATGGGTGCAACCAAAAAGAACACTTGTATCTTTTTTTTCTTTTCTTTTCTTTTTTTTGTATTTGAACTTCTTTTTTTTTTAGTTCATTGTGCACAAATGGAGTACAACTATCATTTTTCTGGTTGTACACAAAGTAGAATCATACAATTTGCCTATTCATACATATACATAGGGTAAAGATGTTTGTCTCCTTCTATTATTTTTCCTTTCCAGCCCCCTCCCCCCTCATTTTCCTCTATACAATTCATCCCTTCTCCATTCTTCCCATACCTCCCCCCACCCCCACTATGTGTCATCAACCTCTTGTAAAAGAGATCATTCGGCCTTTGGCTTTTGGGGATTGGCTTATTTCACTTAACATGATCTTCTTCAGTTCCATCCATTTACCTGCAAATGTCATAATTTCATTACTCTTTTTTTTTTTTGCGTGGTGCTGGGATCAAATCCATGGCCTTGTGCTTATGAGGCAATCACTCTACCAACTGAGCTATATCCCCAGCCCCATAATTTCATTATTCTTTATGGCTGAATAATATTCCATGGTGTATATATACCACAGTTTCTTTATCCATTTATCTATTGAATGGCATCTAGGTTGGTTCCACAATCTAGCTATTGTGAATTGAGCAGCTATGAACATTGATGTGGCTGCATCACTGTAGTATGCTGATTTTCAGTCCTTTGGGTATAGGCCAAGGAGTGGGATAGCTGAGTCAAATGGTGGATCTACTCCAAGTTTTCTGAGGAATCTCCACACTACTTTCCAGAGTGGCTGCACTAATTGGCAATCCCACCAGCAATGTATGAGTGTACCTTTTTCCCCACATCCTCGCCAACACCTATTGTTGCTTGTATTCTTGATAATAGACATTCTAATTAGGGTGAGATGATATCTTAAGGTAGTTTTGATTTGCATTTTCCTTATTACTGGAGATGTTGAACATTTTTTCATATATCTGTTGATTGCTTGTAGATCCTCTTCTGTGAAGTGTCTGCACATTTCCTTAGCCCATTTATTGATTGGGTTATTTGTGATCTTGGTGTAGAGTTTTTTGACTTCTTTACATATTCCGGAGATTTGTACTCTATCTGAAGCATGTGTGGCAAAGATTTTCTCCTACTCTGTAGACTCTCTCTTCACATTGCTGATTGTTTCCTTTGCTGAGAAAAATATTTTTAGTTTGAATCTATCCCAATTATTGATTCCTGCTTTTATTTTGAAATAGGTAGATCAATTGTACACAATAGAGGACACAGAGACAAACCCACATAAATACAGTTATCTCATACTAGACAAAGGAGCCAAAAACATACAATGGAGAAAAGATAGCCTCTTCAACAAATGGTGCTGGGAAAACTGGAAATCCATATGCAGCAAATTGAAACTAAAGCCCTATCTCCCACCTTGCACAAAACTCAACTCAAAATGGATCAAAGACCTAGGGAATTAGACCAGAGACCCTGCACCTAATAGAAGAAAAAGGAGGTCCTACTCTTCATCATATTGGCCTAGGACCAAACTTCCTTAACATGACTCGCAAAGCACAAGAACATTTGTATCTTTATCTTTGTAGTTATAAAATTAACACAAAATATTATGAAGAAGTATAAAATATCTCTTTCCTATATAATCTATTCCTCTGCATTTAAACAGTAGTAATATTGTGAAAGAAATATGCAATGTTATGTGCAAAGCATTTTTCAAAAAAATTTTTAGATGTTGAAAGACCTTTATTTTACTCATTTATTTATATGTGGTGCTGAAAATCGAACCCAGGGCCCCACACATGCTAGGCAAGCGCTTTACCACTGAGCCACAACCCCAGCCCAGTGCAAAGCATTTTTAACATAAAATTTTTGCTTTAAGAAATATATTTTGAGGTTGGGGTTTTGCCTCAGTGGTAGAGCATTTGCCTGGCATGTGTGAGGCACTGGGCTTGATCCTCAGCATCATATAATAATAAATTAATTAAATAAAGGTATTGTTAAAAAAATATTTTGAAAGTTTGTTTTGTATTTCAGAATTAAAGTTTCTCTTATGTAAAAGATGATATTTATATTTAAAAACAAAATAGCCTGTTAAAATACTCCAGCCAACCTATTTTTGTTGTTTTTTTGGTTGATGTTGTTACTGTTCTTTTATTCTAGTGTTATCCAAGATAAATTCTGTGGGATTATCAATATCTCAGTGGAGGGTCTACATGATGTCATGACGGAAGATCCTGAAACAGGAACTTATAAAGAGTAGGTGGATCCTTCAGTTAATCACATTTGGATTGTGATAATCAAGTATATGCTGCATGTTTTTCATTTCACTATCATATAAGTACAGTATAGAAATCTTGTAACTTTGTCTTTTATACAGAAAATTTTTTATTCTCCATTTTGTTTATATATTTATTATTTGATCTTGGAATCAGTTTTATTATATTCTAGGTTTCTTTGATGCAATCATTGTTTTATGATTTAACATTAACATTTTTAAAAATTCCAAATGCATATTAGCATATAAATTTCTTTTTTAAAGATACTTTGTGCATGTTTTTCTTTTCAATTTATAAAATTGCCTAATCTTCATAGTCGTATGATTAACTAGTTTCAAAAAAGCAACAGTTACAATTATATTCTTTGGAAGAATAGTTAAAATCATGTTATCAGGAATACTGATAATGTCATACAATTATTAATCTGAAATTTTCTTTCATTAAAAATCATTATATCTTTTTGCAGTTAATAGGATTGTCATAACTTCCCTCTAATTAAGGGCACGTTTCATATAATGATAAGAAGGGCTTCATGAAATTCTAGACTGCTTCACTTCTCATTAAGAACATTGATAAGTCTGTTTTCTTCTTGCAATGTCTGTATAGCAAATGGGATTGCCATTTGAATCATATTTTATTGAAAAATATGGGAAACGGACATGTTGTTGAATCTTATTAAACATAAATAAAAATGTGCCTTATTTGTCACTTAGTTTTTAAGGAAACAGGAGTTCATATGGAATGGAAGCATCAAACGTTTTTGATTACAAACCAAAATTATTAAACCATTCATGCATGTAGGCAATTTTTTTAAAAAGTTAACAGTTTGTGGCACATCACTGCGAATAGTGTTTTGTTTTTTTTTTAATAATACATCGTGTGAAAAATCTTAACAACTGTTTGTGAAATATTTAGGATATGTTCAGATGTTCCTGTCCTCTTTGGACCATATAGTATAGTTGGGGGAAGGGCAGGTTTATAGCATATGAAACACTAGTGGAGAGTAAAGGGCAGTTATGTATGTTTGTGTAGAGCACACAGCATAGTAGAATTCTAGGTCATGCTTTAATAGAAAATCAGAGAAAGAACAGGTACTGTGATCAGTCTTCAAGGAAGGATGAGAGTTAGGAGATAGGAAGTAGAACAAAATGTGCTTTAACTGAAAAAGATGAGAATCTGGAAATTGTTAGAAG
Organism: Glaucomys volans; assembly: GCA_020662805.1. NCBI lineage: Eukaryota > Metazoa > Chordata > Mammalia > Rodentia > Sciuridae > Glaucomys > Glaucomys volans. The sequence goes on from JAJEJO010005204.1 coordinate 47,842, forward strand.
TTTAGAAACTACTGCAATGTCATAATATTGAAAATTAGATTATCACAGCTCAGAAAAGTGCAGTGATCAATAGATGTGTACAAGATCAAGAAAAGTCTTACTCAACATAATAAGTTCAGTATGAAGGAAAAAGTTTTGGTTTGGAAGAGGAAATGTTGGAAGGAAAACAAACTGAGTAGGAAACCACTACAAACTGGAAAGGCTTAGATGCAGGGTTATTGTCCATGGGTAGTTAGACCATTGACCTTCCACTGTTTTCTTAGACTCCCAGACTTGTTTGGCAGTTGGTTTTATCCAGTAGTGACCTTTAGCAAATGGAAATGTAGCAGAGTAACAGATTACCTACCTTTTCTGAGCCTCATTTTCTAAGAGTAGCTAGATCTTTGACAAATCATCCTCCTCTAATTCTATGAGTTAGAGTTCTATAAGTTTCCATTCAGAAGACCATGGGGAATAATTCAGACTTTAGAGAAGTTCACATGAGAAACATAAAATGTTTATTTACATAGCTAACTTGGTTTCCAGCTTTCTTTTCTGTTTATTCAAACAGTTCAAAGAAAGTTAATCTTTCTGGTCCTGTTGATTTTTTTTTTTTTATTGTAGTCTAGTTGAGAATGAATTAGAACAAAGGAAGAAAAACCCTTTCTTTACCTACATTAGTAGTGTGTAAGTAGTGTATAATACAGAGATTTATTACAAGAAATTGGTTCACATGATTACGGAGGCTGAGACAAGATCTACAGAGGAGAGCTGACAATTTTCATTGTAGCCCAGGTCTGAAGACAGGACAAGAGTGAATTCTCATTACTCGGCAGTTTTGTTCCCCACCCATGCTGGACGGGAAAGTGTCTATTCCCACTTCTGCTGATTCAGATGCTAATTTCATCTAGAATAATGTTTTGGGGCAGTGGTAGGGCAGTCAAGGTGATACACAAAATTAATGTTAATTCCTTCCCACTAAGGAAGCCTTGTTGACAAATCTCCTTATTCACGTTTGTTTATGCCAGCACTGTGCTATGAAAGGAAGCCACTGAGTCTCTGTCATCAAAGTGTTTACAGCCTATAGAATGGGAGACAGGCTGGTAAAATTGAGAACCTGCTACTCTGGAAGTGAGGAAAACATTTGCCTCTTATAGTAATCTTGAGCTGGTGAACAATGATGAGATGAATTCGAGATTAATTTTAAGAAAAGGATTGGCAGAGGTTGGTGATAAGTGTGACTAGAGAGCACTGAAAGGTATAAGTTTGGGTGACATGCATATGTAATTTTAAAAAGTACTTGTACTTTATTGAACAGCCTGTGCTTATTTGCACCATAAGTATCCTCACAACACATTCATATAAGCATTTTAAAATTTAACGTTTTGTGTGGGGAAAAAAATGCTGTGTTCTCAGTTTTTTCTTCCAATAACCCAGTCTTTTATTTTACCAAAGAAAAAAGTTTATACCCAAGAAATGGAGTCACCAGTTGACTGTTATTAATCTTGATAGTAGTATTTCTTGAGAATAGTATAGAAAATGAATCCTTGTGGTAGAAAGAGGAGTTTCATTTTGAAAGCTTATGAATCTGGATTTGTTAATTTGTTTTTTTTTTTTCAAGTTGTAGTTTGTTACATTAAACTAGGAAAATGAATTAGTGAGGCTAGCGATTGTCTAGTTAGCATGTTTTCCTTTTCTTATATGCTATTTTGTTGTCAGGAACATTGGAAAATGAAATCAATAATGCTTTGCCAACATTTGGGAAGTAAAAAGGAAGAATTTAGGGCCTGGGGATGTAGCTCAGTTGGTAGAGTGCTTGCCTCCTAAGGACAAGGCCCTGGGGCCCTGGGTTCAATCTCCAGCAAGAGGGGGTGGATTTAGTCGGCATTTTAGGAAGCTAAAGGCAGTAACATTTATTAGAAAAGGACTCAAATTGTGGTTTTTACAGCTTTAGAGTGTAGAACGTATCACCTATAAAAGAAGTAGTCTTATTTGAAACAGAAGTAAACTTTAGACTTTGATCATGATTTTTTTTCTCCTTTTTTTGATATGTCAACACAATAGATGGGTCTTTAGAATGTATGGGAATACTAGAAGGAACCTCATTTCTTGATTCTAAGGTTGCCACCTGTATGTTTTTGTAAGTCCTATAGGGCCTAGTGACTCCCTTGGGGTCTCTTTTCCAGTTTCCCATTCTTGTCTATGCTCTCCTACTTCCTAAAATAAAAAGTCCACTTTCTTACAGAATGAAGTTGATGGGACCTTATTCTATGGTGATTTTCCATCCACTACCCTGGCTTTCTCTCTTGCCTCCCTGGATGGCTCATCATTCCCAAAAAAAGCCATACACTTTTTTAAAATATTTTTTATATTTTTTTAGTTGTTGATGGACATTTATTTATATGTGGTGCTGAGAATCAAACCCCGTGCCTCACACATGCTAAGCAAGAACTCTACCACTGAGCCACAATGCCAGCCCTGCCATATACCTATATACTCATGCTTTGACTAGTCACATTTCTTCTCCTTGGTTTGTCATGGCCTCTACCTTGCTCTACTTGGCAGATACCTACTTCTAGAATCCTTTGTAGACTCAGAGAATTTATTGCTTCTTTTTCTGTTCCTCAAAGCACTTTTTTGTACGCTGCTAATATGCCACATTTAGTTATCTGCTTATATTCTGTAAGAGGAATTTGAGACAGTGGGTAAGAAAAGCACATACTCATTGTAACAGAAAGCTGTTAACACAGGATTGAAGGAATTTGAATAACAAACCTTGACTAGGGAAACCTGTGTCATCTGGATAGAAATCAGTTGTGATCTCTCCAACTGCAGTTAAAGAAAAAAATTTTTTTTTTTTTTTGAAATTACATGGATGGTTCTTATTTTGAAGAAGAAAATAGGTTTAATAGGAGAGAGAGACTGTTTCTTGGCTTGGGCTCAGAAATGAATTTTTCATAAGGCATTTATATAAGGGACTATAAAAGGACTTTCAGTTTTAACAATAAAGAATTGGTTATCTGTGACAACAAAACTACTGTAGATAAGTGGTGGAGCCACTAATTTTAGCCTTAACAACCATATCAAAACCCACCTTCTTTGGGTACTGATGAGCCCTCACCTCAGCAACAATGTTAGTACCAGCATGGGAAAGATCATGAAAGAAAATCACAGAACTGTGAGAAATACAAATTCTCAGACTTTGTATAGATTAAGTGAAAGCTGTTACTGTAAGAACCTTGTAAATTAATCATAAGTAATTTAAAGGGTTTCTCATTTTATGCTATCCATGTGTGTTTTGCTGGTTGGAGTTTCTTATTGAGAAAGATTTTGATTTAGCATCTAAAGTGCCTGGAGGTTTCCAGTGATTTCTACCCTGAATATAGAATGGATGTGTGGCTGCCTATTTTAAACTTATTTACCGTTTTATCAGTATTGCTATTGTAACATTCACAGTACACACATTTTTAACTTACTTTGAATTATTAATTCTCATATGCCTTTTAAGTAAATAGTGATTGTTTATCTTTAGTCCCTGTTAGCAAAATGACATTTGATTTTTAATGGGAGACTATCCTGTAGGAGAGTATCAGCATTGTACTTTCTAATGAAAGAAAGAAAAATTTTTTGATATTTTCATTTTCTACCTTCCTGAGACCCAAACGAATATAATTTGCAGAAATGCAAAACATAAATATTCTTCTTTTCAGATAATGTTTGGTCATTAAAAGGAAGGGAGGAAAAATTTATATATTAAAATGTTGTATTATTGCTGTGATGAATCTTTGAACATAGGGAAACCAGAACAGAGAACTTTTGCTATACAAGTAAGTTAACAGATTTAGCAGTGCAGTGGAAGAATTTGATGCAAAATAAAGTATGCTTCTGTGCAGACCCATATCTATTGCAGTTAGAATTCAAGTGCAACTGGTATAAAATGGCTAGTGTGAAAGAATCCCATTGTACTGTTCAGTTCTAAAATACAAACTAGGATCTAGACCTCCAAGACATTTTACTTATTAAATAACTTTTGGGTTGATACAATGATGGATTTTCTTGCTTTGTCCCAGAGTCTGCTAGCCAGCCACTGTGCAGTGCTGTATTATAATTGCAGTGGACAGAAGCATTGCAGCTCTGAGAGATCATGGCCATGCAGTGAGTTAGGAATTGAACTCCTTCTAGTTTTCAGGGCTAAGATTCTTATTTGATCCCACCATTGTGACTGGGTCAGAAGCAGTTGTTCCAACAATTAATTATTTTAATGGTGAGAAATGGGATGAAGGACTCCCATGTTCACTAAATTAAGGACAAGTTCAGCCAAGTCAGGAATTGTCTTTCACCTATACTTGCTGCAATACATAAGAGAAACCAAACTTTCTTTGCCATAGTTTATTGGTTAGGAACCACTGAATCTGATAAATTACTGAATTCTCCTGTTCTAAATTAGGAAAGTGGGGTTTGTTCCATCACAATGATTCATTAGATAATATTCATTTCTTGTCTCCCTAGAACCAGTGTTGACTGAATAGGAAACTGTTTCTATTATCTCTGCTAATGGTGGGGAGCAGTGATGCAGATAATCAAAATAAAATGATTTATAACTGTCCTGCAAGTACCAGTACTATCAGGGACAAGTTCCTCAGAGCACAGGAATGTCATTTGAAGGGATGTCATAGATTTTTACATAATTAATGGTGCTTTAATGATGTTTAAATTATTACATGTAATATCTACAGACATCAAGATTGGGGAAAAGAAATATTTTGTTTGTGTCACTTTTTTGGAAAGATATATAATTTGTTTTGTCAAGTGGTATTTGGTTCAAAAGTTACCTATAAATAAATTTCTTACAATTTACTATTTCAAAAGCTCAAGTAAAATGCTCTAGAATTTTTTGATGTTGCCCTTTTTTAAAGTAAGATATCTTTATAATTTAAAAAACTTGCTAAAATATAAATCTTATTTGCTTAGTCTATTTCTCACATTTTAATACATAGAAGCATCCATGTTCTCAATGATTTTTTCATGGCTTGTTCTTAGTGTATTTGAAATACTTTTTATTTATTTAGAACATTTTTTTTTTTTTTGTAGCTGTATGTTGATGTCTCATCTTGAGGAACCAAAAGTAACAGAAGATGAAGAACCACCCACAGAACAAGACAAGAGGAAAAAGATGGTAAGTTAAAAGAGTAGCTTCTGAAAATTAAGGAAAACCATGTCTTCATTATTTTCTCTAGATATGGAAATATCTGTTGGTCCATTTGTCCATCCACCTATGCATCTCTCCACCCATCATTTATTGCATAACTAGTGTAAGGCATTTGAGTTGTGAAACTTGGAGTGTACTCTAAAACCCATAAGTCATATTCCTAGTACAGGAAGTTGATCTGAAATATTTATTGTTTGCCTTAGCAGAGCAGAGGTTTTAATCTTTTACTTATAAAATACTTGTGACTCTCAAACCTTATTTAAGTTAAAATGTTTGTTCTTCTTTTTGGAGGAGAGACACTGAAATTGCTTTCATTCCCTATTATTTCATGAATTCCCACAATGAACTTTTTCTGATCTGTATTACAGGCCAGTATGAAAATGCCCTTAAATTAACTGCCATCTTGCATTGAGGAATTCCTCGCAGGAGGAATCTGATGACAAAAAGAACAAAATAGTAGGAAACATCTAAAATATCTTGCCTTTAAAAATCATAATCTCTGAATTTTAAATACTTATTTTTACAGTGAGACACATAATAGACTTTCCTCTTTGCAGACACATCATACACTTTTTCTTTTGGAATTCTTTCCAATCTCCTGACTTCACCACTTGCTACCTTTATATTGTCTTCTTTCCTCATTTGCAAAATGAAAACAGCAGTAGTATCTGCCTCATAGATATGCACACAGTTGAACATATAAAATGATTTTGGGAGAAACTAGGCATCTTCCCATTACTGTTTGCTTTCATCATTATTTTGTATACTCAGGCCTTGAGTTATCCCTGTCAACTCTCAAGGGCTTTATCTCCAGCATATGGCTAATACTGCACTGACAGCCTTCCTTTAAACTACATTTAATTCACTTTACTCTACTTTTATGTCAGATCTCATTTCCTTAGCAGCTAGTAGAGAGAGAAGGACAACATCTAATGAGTCTTAAGACCAAAATTCTAGTCCTGTTTTTTCTGTTATTTGTGACCTTCAACCAGCCATCTTGACTTTCTAGAGCTGTTTTGTCTTATCTGTGAAGTGAGGGGGAAAATGGATTAGTGGATTTCTAGAGCCTGTGAGCCACCAAAAAATATTATGTTATCGGTTTTTTTAAGTACTTAGTACCATTCCTTTCCTTTCCAGTACATAGTGCTCATGAATATACCTCCAGAAGTGTTCTCTCTTGAAATGAACCTGTTGTGTGGTATCCTAAATACATGGATAGTGTATTTTCTTCACTTAGAGTATTGATAGCCCTTGGTATACTCTAATAATTTGACTTTTCCCCACTCTCATATCCACCTTTTTTTAAGCATTCATATCATTAGTACTATAGAAAAATTTTTTTTCACAATATTCTGTACTTGTCAATGAATAATAGGCATAATCATCAGCTTTTGTGCAAACTATTAATTTTAGTTGGTTTGGCATAATAACCCTTAGCAAATTAATCTACCCAAGTATTTTCTTTATTCTGTATGTAAATTTCAATAGTAACTTCATATAAGAGTATTTTCATTCCAACTGTATTTTCAAGATGAGCAAAATATTGTCTCAAATACTAGTGTAAGAATATATTTTTAGAAGTAACAAAGTTCCTTGATTCCATTTTGTGATCCTAAATTTAACTTGAAGGCTGATTATTTTATCAATAATATTCTAATTATATGTAACATTGATTTATAGAACAACCATTATCGTTTTTTTTTTTTTTTTTTTTTTAGAACCAGGGATTGAACTCAGGGACACTCGGCCACTGAGCCACAACCCCAGCCCTATTTTGTATTTTATTTAGAGACAGGGTCTCACTGAGTTGCTAAGGGCCTCGCTAAGTTGCTGAGGCTGGCTTTGAACTCGTGATCCTCCTGACTCAGCCTCCCAAGTTGCTTGGATTACAGGCATGCGCCACCACGCCCGGCAACCATTATCTTTTAAAGTGACTGAATTTATTGGAAGTTTATTCATTATAGTAGCTATTTGAAGTAGATTTATATTGTCATCTCTCCTAAGATTTCCTCAGTTTTAAGTAGATATGTTTAAGATGCCACAGCTGTGTATGAATAAAGATAGAATCATATATCTTAATCTTGAATATATCTAATGATAGCACAATACTAATTTTCCAGTAACTTTAAACAACAATTGGTTTAATTCATCTCTTCAATGTTACAAGTATAAATTGTGTGTTTTCAAGTAATTATATCACTTTTTTACTCTGTTGTCTTAACATTAGACATATTGTTTGAAGGGAAAGGAGAAGCAATTGCTGGTAGATGATTATTAACTATTGTTTTTAAAAATATATCTAACAGCAAAGGTTTTTCATTTTAAATGAAATTATTTACTAAGAAGAAAAGTATAACTGCTTAGTTCAGAGGTTACATAATTAAAAAATTTGATTTACTTAGTTGTCATCTTAAGGTGGTTCCTAAAATGTGTCAGTTCCAAAAAGGTAGTTGCTTTTGTAGGCAGCAGCAAACCAGCCCAGCATCAGTCCCTGGAATGGGCTCTGGAAGAACTAAGGGGAGAACATCTTAAAGGCATTTGGGTAGAAAAGATGCATTATATAGTAGTTCCTTCATATCTGCAGGGAATACATCCAAAGACCACCAGTGGATGTCTGAAACCATAAATAGTACCAATTCGTATGCATACTATGTTTTAAAACTACGTTTAGCTTATAAATTAGCCATAGGAAGAAATAACTAGGAATAAAGTAGAACAATTATCACAGTAATAAAAGTTATGTGAATATTCTCTCTCTCTCTCTCTCTGTAAATATCTTTATGTACTGCTTTCACCCTTCTTTGTAATGACATGAGATGATACAGTAGGCCTTTCATAGTGATCTGAAGTGAGGTGAATAATGTGGGCCTTATAATGTTGTGTTAGCTTACTGTGTACATGTTTCTTTAACACAAGTGATAGCACCATAGGTGATCTGATAATGCAGATGGCTACTAAATAACTTAGTAGGGAGGTTGCATAGATGGTGCAGAAATACTGCACAGAAATGATTGATGTCCCTTGCAGGAACAAAGAGGGCATCTCAAAATGTTTATTATGCCACTCGGAATGGCATGGAGTTTAAAACTCTTGAATTGTTTATTTCTGGAATTTTCCATTTAATATTTGGATTGTGATCCACTATAGATAACTGAAAAAAAAGTAAAACTGCAGATAAGGGAAACAGAGATGGGAACAATAGCAAAACTTCTTGTCAGAAACAGTCCAATCAAACTGACAACTGTATAACAAGTAATGAAAAAAGAACTTTTGCTTATTATCACATTACTAAATTCTTGTGAAAATAATTTCACTATTGAAGATAAAAATATTTAATCTCAGTTTGTAAAATTTTCAAATTTTGTTTTTTCCTGCTTTTTTATTGGTACATTATAGTTGTACATACTGATGAGATTTGTTGTTTCATGTTAGTATATGCACACAGTACACAACATAACAATATAATTTGGCTAATTCACTTCCTAGCACTCCCCCTTCCTTCCCCACCTCTCACACTGTGGTCCCTTTCCTCTACTGATCTCCCTCTGATCTCCCTTTGATTTTCATGAGATCCACTCCATCTTTTCCCTTTTTCTCTCTAGCTTATGAGAGAAAACATACAACCCTTAACCTTCTGATTTGACTTATTTCACATAACATAATGTGATCTAGTGTGATCACATAATGTGATCACATAATGTGATCATAATGTAATCTAGTTCTGTCCATTCTTCTGGAAATGTCATAATTTCGATTTTCTTTATGGCTGAATAAAACTCAGTTGTATATACACACCACATTTTCTTTATCTATTCATCTGCTGATGGACACCTCGACTGGTTCCATAGTTTGGCTTCTGTGAATTGTGCTGCTATAAACATCAAATTTTATTTTGACGACAGTGGAAGACATCATTCTGTCTCATAGATTTTCTTTAGTCATTGATGTGAATTATTTATAGAGTGCTCACATAATGCATGACAGTGTCAAAGATAATTTCTGAAAACCTCTGTCTTTTAAACTAATTGTCAGATTTATTTTAATTACATCATTGGGTTTTTTCTAATGCTACTGCTTAACTAAAACTCTTGCAGGGTTGAATTCCTAATTCTTAACATAGAAGTACTCATGTTTGTTGCCTCATGACTTGCTGTCTGATTTTTTCCCCTTTCAAAATTGCTAAAATATTTTCCTTTTTCTTCAACCTTTGACAAATAGCAACTTTATAAAAATTGTAGATAGATGAGAGGAAAAAACTGCTATATTAAAAAAAAAACTGGTTTGTTAATAAAATTGAATAGACCCCCAATTCTCATTTTGAGTTTTTTTGTTGATATAACATTATTAGCAAGTAAAATTTATCTTCTTTTCTCTACCTTCTAGAAATTATAAAAAACTTGATTCTTGAACTTTAAACAGTTTTCAAAAAATGAATACAAATTATTGTGTCTCGTTTTGCAAAGAAAGCAATTTTACTATTAACTTTTATCTATATGTTTATCTTTTGGTTGTTACTTATTTGTTTTCACTTATATGTTGGTTTTCATGTTACAAATTTTTCTACCAAATCTGATTATCTTAAGGCCCAGTTTATTAAAATTGTATAAATCCTCACACTCCAACATTTCCTTAAAAGCAGTTCTCTGTTTACTTAGTCAATTACCAAACGGTCCTGCCTGCTGTGATTGTATAACTCCTTCTCTCCACCTCTCTGCAATCACAGTCAAGTAACATCTTCAAAATGAATTATTTTTCCTTTGTATTCATTCCACATACAAGTGTTAACCATGTGCAAAGCCTTGATCTTTACTTGATCTTTATAAACAGTGTTTTCTTCTAAGGTATATTCCTGCCCACAGAACCTGTCTTTTGGTGTATTTTGATCAATAGTGTTTACATAATATTTTTAAAATATTTAATACTATTAACTTATTACCAGGCCAGTTCTTGAAATAGAAGGATTTGTTTTTATCTATGCTCTGCACAGAATGTACCTTTTTCTCTTAAATTTTACTACCTGACTGTTACACTGCTATGAATAAATTCTTATTTTCATTTCCAGATGATCCTGAAATATGTAAAGAGCCATCTTAGGACACATAAAGTTACCTAAGACTGACTGTGTAAAGAATAGAAAATACTTCAAACTTGTAGTCTGAACATAGCTTTCCTTACAAGTAAAACCCTCAAAAGCAGTGTTAAACTTACCCCAAATATTAGAAAAACACTGTTGCAGGAGGCAACAGGGGTCTTAAAAAAATGCAGTGTTGCAGGTGGCATTAAAGCAGTCCAAGAGGATAGGAAATAATGAATTTAAGTAACTCAGCTGAGATGCAATAAAGACACAAATTGATAACCAGGCATTCTTCTGTAATAGCAGTTTTTCCTGTGATAGAGCTAAAATGTTAATCAAAAAGTAGTTTGAGATCACAGAGGTTAAGAGCCTTCATAGTAGGGTACCTAATAGTAGTCAAAAGACACTGGAAGAGAAAATCTATGGAAAATGCCTTTGGAACCATATAAAGTAATGACTTCTGAAAGGTGTGTGTGTGTGTTTTGTGTTTGTGTGTGTGTGTGTGTGTGTGTGTGTGTGTAAACTTCAGATTAATTGCTTGATAACATCAGTATTGTTCTTTAGTGTTGCAAGGCAGGCAGCCTCACTCTTTCCCCCTTATTTATTTGAATTGTTACCACAAACTTTAATCAAGAAGAGTTCGGTAAATTTGTCACTGTTTACTTAGAAACTTTGGCAAAGTGGTGTTGGCTTAATATAAATAAAATCTCAAGATCTGCAAGTGAAGATTTTGGTCTAATTTGGGATAACTTACTTTCAGTAATTTAGGTAACATGCCCATGAACATTGGACTGCCTTCATGGCACTTTTAAATTACATCAGTTACCTATACTAATCTGAAAACTATAAACATATGAAATATCCTTTCCTCTAAGACGCCCTGCTATGATATATGATATATATTTTTTCCAATAATTTATTTGCATGTATAAATACATGATCTGTATGTGTTTTATAAAGTACAACTGCTGCACATCTGCTTGTTTTGTTTTGTTTTTTGCAGTACTGGGGATGGAAGTGAGGGTTTAATGCATGCTAGTGCTTTCCCACTGAGCTCCATCCCCAGTCTGCCTCACCCCACTTTTTTTTTTTTTTTAATTGAGACAGGATCTCACTAAGTTGTGTAGGCTGACCTCAAATGTAATTTTCCTGCCTCAGCCTCCCCAACAGTTGGTGGGATTATAGATATTTATTTTTCTTAAATGTAGTAAATACATGAGCATATTTCTATGAACAGAATTTAGATTCACATTATTGCTCTTAGTAGCTGCATATGATGGCATTCTGTTGAATGGATTTTCATCTCGTGCCTCTCTTGAGCAGTTCTTAAAATGGTGTCCACAGATAACTGAGGGTCCTCACAACCCCTTCAAGGGTATTAAGTCATATTCTTGAAATATGAAATAATGGTAAGATATTATGTACCCCTTTTATTGTGTGAATTATGTGTGCCAGTGCTGCAAAAGTATTGTGGGTTCTCATTTCTGAATATGAGTGCTGACACTTTAGCATCATAAAGGCAATGGCATATTATGCTAATGCGTATTATACATATTCTTCCCAGACAGTTTTATTAAGAGCATTTTTATTTCCGAATGAAATTGATGAAATGTTGCAAATTATTAATTTTATTAAGTCTCTACTTTTGAGTATATATTTTTTAAATATTGTCTGTCAAAATGGGAATATTCTCTGTGACAGGGGTTGCCTTGAAGTTAAGTGCTTTTGTGTCTTCGTCCTGAGCTGAATTAATTACCTTTTCCAAGCAACATCATTTGAATGTGAAAGAACTGACAGAAAAACATGGTTATTCCACACTTGGCTATTTGGAATACATTTTCTTGAAAAGCAAGCCTATTGCTTCAAGAAAAACAACAAACAATATTTATTGCCAGTGCTAAAATTTAAACCTTCAAGCAAAAATGAAATTTTTGGAAAAGTTACATCTTGTATCCCCATGAGTTTGATAGTTTTCCTCGTATTTTTCACATGCAGTTGGCAGTGGTATTAAGATTGTAACGTTTTGGCGCATGCCTAAAATCCCAGCAGCTTGGGAGGCTGAGACAGGAGGATCACGAGTTTAAAGCCAACCTCAGCAATGGTGAGGCACTAAACAACTCAGACCCTGTCTCTAAATAAAATACAAAATAGGGCTGGGGATGTGGCTCAGTGGTCAAGTGCCCCTCAGTTCAATCCCTGGCACACCGCCCCCCTGCCCCTGCTAAAAAAGATTGTTGTGATAATGAAATGTTTCAACACTTGGAAAAACTCACTGAACCAATATTTTCCAAATGCCCAAGCATTGAATTCATGTTTAAAAAAATCATACAAGGGTAAAAGACTTATTTAAAGGGCAAAATGGATAGACCAATGAATTTTAATGTAACAGAGAAAGGAAAACTCGTGATATGGTATCAGATTTCTTGTAATTGACCTTTAAGAAAATGCTATTTGTGAGTTTTAGAGTAGTTTCAAAGAAAATTGTCTATATAATCTGCAGACCCTCAAATACTCCTCCATTTCCAACTATATATCTGAGAAAGGCTGACTTTTCTTCATCTACTTCATCCAAAACACAACAGATTAAGTGCAGAAATTAATATGAAAATCTAACTGTCTTCTATTAAACCAAACATTGCAGAGATTCATAAAAGTAAGAAATGAACAATGTCACTTTCCTTCCTAAAGGGGCATTTTTGTTTTGAAAAAGTTTTCTTCCATTAGAGTGTATTATTTATGTTTAACTTGTAATGGGTTTATTATTGTTTTAAATGAGTTAACAAAAATTTAAAATTTTTCTCATTTCTAATCCAGTAAATATTGGTAGATGTATAATACTCATATAAACAAATTTTGTTGGGGTCATCAGTAACTTTTAAATGTAAATTTTTAAAGGTCCTGTGGTGAAAATGTTTGAGAACTTCTGCTCTTGAGAAAGATTGAGATTGTTTCCACTTTGGGGTTATTGTAAGCAGTGAGTACTTCAGTAAACATCATTTCATGCCTATCTTTGTAAGCTTCAAAATTTGTCAAGAAAATCCTTAGAAGTGGATATGCTGGACAAAAGAATACGTTTTAGCAATAGTGATCGATACTACCAAATTGTTAATTAGTGTGTTCAGCAGTTGTTCATGTATTACCCCACATTCTGGTCACTAGGATGAGTAGAAAGTAATATCCTATTGTTTAATGTACCTTCTTTTAATTATGAAGGAGGTTAAGCATTTTTAGACGTGTATATTTCATTTATATTCCTTTCATAAATATATCTCCGCCCCCCCCCCCATTTTCCCATTGGAAATTTATGGTCTTTTATGTGTTTTTCTTTGAAGTATGAATTCTATGGCAAGATTTTATTTTCTAAGAATGATTATTATAATATCACTCATTTTGCATGCATACTCTTTTTCTTTTTTGGTACTAGGGATTGAACCATCCAGGGACACTTAACCACTGAGCCACTTCTCCGGCCCTTTTTTGCATTTTATTTAGATATAGAGTCTCAATGAGTTGTTTAGGTTCTCACTAAATTGCAGAGACTGACTTTGAACTTGCAATTCTCCTTGAACTTGCGATTCTTCAGCTTCCCAAGCTTCTGGGATTACAAGTGTGCACCACTGCACTCAGCAACATGCTCTTCTTAAAGTGTGATTTTTTTTACCTTCCTCCAGTTGACAAGTTAGGTTCATATTCCTTCTCCTTGAATTTTCTCAGGCTTGCTGATACTTTATGACTTTTAAGTATAACATAAGATGGTTTCCATCTACTTTTCTAGGAATATGTGTTCTTGGAACCCAGCTACCATATTGTAAGAAGGGCCTACTTTCCCCCATTGAGGTCTCAGTTAACAACCAACATTAAAGCGTTAGACTTATCAGTCCATGACCCTTCAGATAATTCAAGCCACCAAGTCCTCCCATATGAAGTCCTCCCAAATGAAACCCCAGAAATTAGGGAGCAGAGACAGTCCATCTTGCACTGCCCTTACAAATTCCCTGTCTACAGAATTCAGGAGCATTAAAAAATGGTTGTGATTTTATGCTTCCTCATTTGGAGGAGTTGATGTGCATCAATCAATAACCAGAACAAGCTGTTTATAGGCTAAAGAAATCAGTTTTTGATCACGCATCTGTGTTACCTCCAGCATATTCTACTTTTTGTGGTGTCTGCATACTTAAAATTACCATCCCACTCTCAAGAACATAATTCTTGTGTTTTAAAAGATTTATTTGTGTAAATCTTTAATCCCATCTGGAATATTTGATAAATTAATGAGGTAAAATGCCAGCTATTTTTTCCCTATTTTCTCTTTTATAGCTACCATCTTGTCACACAACTAATTAATAGTCTGTTGTATTTCAGAAGCTCCCAATTACAACCTGTTGACCTATTTGGATTACTGTAGCCTAACAATGCATGTTAATACCCAACAGTGGATGTTTCTGAGAATGTTTTACCAGAAAATTCAGCTTTATATAAAATAAGGAATTGTTAAAAAGTCTTAGTGAAATGTAAAAAACTAGGCACAGTGGTACACACCTATAATCCCAGCTACTCAGAAAGCTGAAGCAAGAGAATTGAAAATTTGAGGCCAACCCCAGCAACCCTATTTCAAAATTCAAAAAAGTAAGTGAAATACCAAGGATGTAGCTCAATGGAAGAGTGTCTCTGGGAGGGGCCAGAGGATGCTTCTTGAAAAGGAAAGTTCAAATAGTATTGTTTGAGAGACAGGCATAAGATCTCATATGCACGTTTTGTGCCTACAAGATTTTATGTTTACTGTTTCTCTTTCCACTTTCTACTAGTTATTTATACAGAAGATCTCTGGCCCATAATTCCTTAACATACTTTACATATGAATTTTATAGAAGTCTTTTTTTCTTCTTTTAAGAAAATAGCTACTAGATAACATACTAACCATTACACTATAGGCACTTTTTATTTCTTTTGTACATTTCCACAAACTAGACTTGTTGACTACACAGCCTCTCTGTTAGTTCTCAGTGTTTGTCATCCAACAGGCTTGTCACCTGGGCGGTCACTGCACTAAAATCTCTTAGAGTTTTTAATTGAACAGCTGTAGACATGTTACAAATGATTTTGACTTTTTAGTAAACAAAGATTACATTCTATTCAGAAAAGCATAATGTACATTTAGTCAGAATTTCTCTAAATGAAGAGGAATATTTTCACTTTGTCATTGCTCTTTATTCCTGTCTTAAAACTCAAGTTTTTGGGTGGGATCACTTGTTATTTTGCAGAGTAACTATATTCTAACAAAGTTTATCTATAAAGCAAATTTTCCTAATGCAGATCCTATTCACTCATTGATTTTTTTGTTATCATAACCAGAGATGTATGCCTTTAAAGGCAAATTTGGTTTCATTAGTTTTTGATTTATTGAGAAGATTTTGAAAAGCAGAGTAGAAGACTTGGCAAGAAAAGATTGTAGGTTATACTTAGCTACACTGTACCCTGTGGAGAAGAGGCCTCCTGTAGTCTCCTTGCATTTGCTAGGAGAGATTCATGGCTGTTTCTTGCTCCAGGATCTCAGCTATGACCACCACCCCTCTTCATCATTCAGTTAAATGCAGATTAAGGGATAATGGTGCCATTGGATGTGTCTACATGTCCAGCCTAACTTGCCTTGGATCTCAGTAAATGAGAACTCTTCTCTTTGTTGTCTCTTCTGCCCTGCCCTGCAACCCCACCACCCCGTGCTCTCTCACACACATACTGGCTGCCTCAGTCCAGACATTCTTCAGCTGCTTTTTACCTTTTTTTGTTGTTGTTGTTGTATTTTATTTAGAGCCAGGATCTCAATGAGTTGCTTACTGCTGTTGCTGAGACTGGCTTTGAACTCGTGATCTTTACCATTTATTGTAAATATTCTGATTGAATCTCTGATTTTCATATTACCTTTCACCCCCTCCTTTTTAAAACATACTTTATATACAGGGACCTTAAGTTTTTTATCTATTACACTTGGAATTGTACAAAACTGATCTTCAGGAACTTTTCATTGAATTGTGTACTAGTGGAAGCAGTCTAAGGTAATGTGAGCTATCTGCTAAGAACCAGAGATTGGTGGCCTTTGTCAGGAATGTGACTTTTGTAGTTAAGTGTACCAGTTGACTAGTATTGCTTTGTAATTGGTTCTGAAACTACTTATTCTCATTTCTCTATCTATTCCTTGAACAAAAGCAAGCCTGACTGTCAGAGATGGGTACAAATTCATTTATAGTCTTAAATCCCAAATCCCAAGGGTATTGTAGATAAGTCTGACTGGTTACTCCATTTTATGTGAACTAAATCTTGATAGGTTTAGTTCTCTGGAATTTAAGTCAACTGCAATGACAAAAGGTAAATATTGTGGCAGATATTTTGAAATGCTTAGATGGTGTTTTTTTTTCTAAGTAATTGTCATAGATAAT
Source organism: Glaucomys volans (assembly GCA_020662805.1). Classification (NCBI taxonomy): domain Eukaryota; kingdom Metazoa; phylum Chordata; class Mammalia; order Rodentia; family Sciuridae; genus Glaucomys; species Glaucomys volans. The sequence continues at coordinate 64,538 of JAJEJO010005204.1, forward strand.
AATTTTTGTTCATCAAAGTGATGATTGTTTTGAGTCTTCAGTTTGACTTACACAGATTATTCAATAATGGAGGCACTACTATGGAACTGCTCCTTTGTTTTGTGCCAAGCCTGCGTACTAAAATTACAAGCTCTCTAGCAAACTTAGATTAAATAGCCATAGAACTTCTACTTTCCTTCCCAGGAACAGTGAGTTAATACAGTTCTTAAAATATCACAAATTCTTTAATAGTTTTGCTATATCAGCAGATAGTCAAGATGGAAAGCTTTGGTTCCCCCATTGATCTCCATCACATTGTACCATTGTTATAAGTTGTTGATTTATAATTTGATGAAATGATAGTCCCAGTTTTTGAAAGAGATTGAAGGCATTGACTGACTCATTAAACTTTCTTGCTTGTATGGATTCCCATTCAGCATTTCTTATTGATAGCACTTGGAGTTTCCATTCCTTTGCCTGGTTGCCTGACCTTGTAGAGCATTTTATCAAGAGACTTGAGATTCTCATAAAATTTGCTCAGTGATCTCACTTCTTGGAACTATAGAGGCCAGTTTTCCTATAGTTGCTTCACACTAGTAATGTTCATATTTCTCAGTCCCTTTAATAAGCACATAGACAGAAATATATGATTTATTCGGAGAACTCAGTCTACCTGAAGATGACATTAGATTGCAAATCCCATTTGACTTTTATTTCTGTTTCCTTTTTCTCTTTCCATTCTCTGCATCACCTGATATTCGTGTGTAGTAGGATCAGTATATTTGGCTTATATGTGGTTTAATGGTGTATTCTCACACAGAATAGACAAAAATGAATATTAATTATATTTCTGAGGAGTAGTAGAATCAAAGGCATTTCTGGGTGATAATACTTGTAGATATCCAGCAGACTGTTATTTTCAAATTTAGTAACATTAATGTACAAAGCACATCTCTAAATGTCTTATTACACATTGTTATATAGTCATTGCTTAAACAATAAGATGAATGGAAGGAGAATATTTTATTTATGATTTAGTTGTATATTCAGGTTGATTTTTATTTTAATGTAAAGAGGTTACCCTATTGCTAGAAATTGAATGGAAGTAATCCTTAGTTTACTGCTAAAATTAGTTTATAATAAAAATACTTTCAAGAAACCTGTAATGGGTCATCACAGAAGGTAGCATATTTTTATAGGATAAAAATCCACCTTAACAATTTTACTCATGCAAAATTTGTCACATGTCCTTTTCATAATATTATATAATCCCCACAACTATCTGAGCAAACTGATGTTAAGGCTACCCTATGGTAGCCTCGCGACCCTATATGGTTAGCTAAATTTAAGATGATTGAGCCAGCCACTGTGGTGCACACATATAATCCCAGTGGTTTGGGAGCCTGAGACAGGAGGGTCACAAGTTCAAAGCTAGTCTCAGCAACTTAGTGAGGCCCTACGCAACTCATTGAGACCCTGTCTGTAAATAAAATACAAAAAAGGGCTGGGGATGTGGGTAAGTGGTCCTGGGTTCAATCCCTGGTACCAAAAAAAAAAGAAAGAAAAGATATATATGTGTGTGTGTTGTTATTGTTCAAATATGAAGTGCCCCCCTCCGCAATCTCTCTATTAATGCCAGAATGTTCACAGGTGAAATGATTGGACTATAAAATGTAACCTATTCAGTCCATTCTAGTTTAAATGAATTAAGTGGGTAGTGGCTGGAGGAGGCGGTTGACTAGGGTTGTGCCATGCATGAAAGGGTACATCTTCCTTGTGATCCCTTCCCCTTTCTCTCTGCCATGATGTGGTGCCTTACCTTGGGCTCAGAGAAATAGAATCAGCTGTGAATGACTAAAACTCTGGAACCTTAAGTCAAAATAAACTTTTCTTCCTCTAAGTTGTTCTGGTTAGGTATTTTGGCCACAGTGACACAAAGCTAATTAACACATTGTCTAAAATTTCTGTCTTGGAAGGCTATCTTTTTCCTAGTCCTCTGGGTTGAGAGAGCAGAATTTTGTTGGAGTTTTTTCTGTGTTCTTTGGCTTTCTAGGTTGCTGACTTCTTTTTTTTTATTTACTTATTGATTCATTGAACACAAATGGAGTACAGCTATTGTTTCACTGGTTGTACACAAAGTAGAGTCACACCATCTGTGCATTCATGCATGTACACAGGGCAATGGTATCTGTCACACATTCTGTTATTAATTTTACCCCCCACCCACCCCCACCCCTCCCTTCCCTCTATATATGAGGCAAGGAGAAAGCCATGGAACTCACAACCATGTTGCTCTTAAGCGTGAAGTCTCTGCTGTTTGGTCTCTTGCCCACATTTTGGAACTCTCTTATGTTTGTTGTATTTAAAAAAAAAAAAAATCCAGGGCTCTTAGTTGTCAACTACTACAAAAAGAATTTGAAAAAATTATTTGGAAGTGAAAGTCTCTATCATATCTATCTTTGCAGTGTAATTGCTTCAACAGCAGATGTAGTAAGTATCTACTTTTTACATAGAAACCTATTTTCTCAAGAGCACAGCACCTGGTAAACCTAGTAGGCCTTCCGTACTTTTTTACACTAAATCAAAGTTTATTGTAAGTTATGTACTCATTATTTATATAAAGGTAACAGTTAAGTTCTTTGAAAATGCTATTAGTGACTTCAGTGTCTCTTAAGGCTGGTGACTGAAGGTACTATTACAACTACTGTTCTAGACGGAGGGACTGGTAAACATCAGTTTTAAGCTCAACTGCTTTTTTCTCATATGATAGCAGATAGAAATAGTTACAGATGATTCATGATGTTTCCACAAAGTGTATATCCTCTTTTAATAAGAGGATGTTTTTAGTATTTAAAATAATACTGATCATCACTTCAGATTTCTTGAGGGAAAATATTTTTAAATGTTCACTTCAGTTTTCTATGCATTTTATGGAATGATGTCTTCAGGCTTGTGGACTTCTCAGTGTTCTTACTCCTACCTGTCTTCCAGGGAAATGAGTATTGAAATTACTTCGTGCCTGAATTTATTATATACTCCAGCCTCAGACATACATGGGGTTTAATTTAAATTACATGGCACCTATGTCCCTGCCTCTCAGTTGCATTTTTAATTTGTGGTCATTCCTTTAAAATCTATTTACATTGCTCAAATAGCAGTTCTCACTATAATTCAACTTTATCAGCCACAGAATCTTATATACTTCACTTAAATAAATCCTTGCAGATGTGCACTGTGATTGGAAAATGAGATACATGTGCAGTTTACAGCAATGGTGTGTTATTTTTTCAGTTATTAAATTATAAAGCATTTAAATAATGGTACCAGTGGTAACAACGGTATCACAAGCTAAAAAATCTTTATACCTTTTAAATTGGTACAGACAGTAGAGAAAACAACTTGATAATATGTATCAGAAGTCATAAAATTGTTGATGTCCTATAGTAATTCTTCTGAAGTAGATATCCCAAGAAAATAAGTGGAAAAGTAGAGGAATAGCTAAAAATGTAATGGAATAGTGTTTGTGATAGGCTACTCAGCAAAATCATAGTTAAAATTGTATTTATGCTATGATCACTTTAATATGCCTATAGCAAAAAAAAAAGATACATAGATTTAGAATTCTTGAAGTATGTTAGAATTTTTTGTGGTAATATAAATGCATAGAGCAGTTCTAATTGTGTGATTCATGTGTATGTACATTTGTACATACCACAGCATGCAGAGAAAAAGACTAAAATAAACCAAAAATATTTCCCATTGTTATTGCTATCTTTAGGGGGTTGAATAATGTATTATTTTCTCTTTAATTGTACTTCTTTCCCCTGCCCCAAATATCCCACTGAGGGAGAAAGAATAAAAGCGTTTCAAAAAAGCATATATACTAATTTAAATAGCATAGAAGTCCAGGGTAGGGGAAATAATGTCTCCTCTCTCATCTCAAGGACATCACTGAGTTGCTGGGAGAGAACACCTCATCCTCCCCTGGAGATTCCTGGGCCCTTGTGTTGAAATGCTCTTTAACATATTCTTTTTCCTTTAGGGAGACTTTCTACTAGATTTTGATGCCTTAAATGGATGAACCTTCAGTTCTTGAGAAGTTGAGCTAGTCAGAATAATTTATGTTCAGAGGGCCCTAGAAAGTTGAGGTTAGATAAATCAAATGAAACTTTCTACCATTAAAACTGCTTTAGAATCCCTTAGGGAATCAGAAGCAGTTTTGTAATTGGAGAAGAGATTACAAAGAACTATAGTAAGTTATTTGCAAAAGAATTTGTTTTGTTTTTCTGACACAATTTGGCTCTTCTCTGTGCCCTGCAGCTGGCCCTGAAGGACCCTGTGCACACAGTGTCACTGCAGCAGTTCATCTATGAGAAGCTCAAAGCACAGCAGGAGGTACTGGGAGAACAAGGCTTCCAGTCTCTCATGGAAACCGTGGACACAGAGATTGTCACCCAGCTGCAGGAGTTTTTGCAAGGATTCTGAGAGCACATGCCCCATGGCTGCCACCCCTTTCTGAAGCAAGCCGAATAACCCGCCTGCCACCTATATGTGAGAGCCTGCTGAGGTGACGAAGTCACTTGTGTATGAAATTCAAGAAGCAAAGACCACGCATTTTTTTACTACAAAATATAAAGAATAAATATAAACCCCACATAACTAAAATCGCAAACCTATTCCGCAAAAGAATTTAATTTTATATTTATGAAGGGGCCCTGTGTTTGCTAGAGGTACATTTACTGACAATAGCTGCTTAGTTTCCTGTTAAGAGAAGAAACTTTGATTGCTTTTTAATCATGTACTCTTAACACTTGAGAAGATGAAGGTTGATGTCTGAGATGTTTTTCTGCAACCAAAATTAGTTAAATTTGGCTGCCTTATCCCTTTTTTAAGCTAATGAAACAAGTTTGGAAAATGACAGAGCTGTTCAGATGATGCAATTTAATCTGTATACCAGGCAAAAGTATATAAACAGTGACAAATGTACGTTATTAAGATTACCTTGCAAGGAGTTGTTTTCATCTGACATAGAAAACATGTTTTATCAGACACAGGCTTTTATTTTCATCTTAGTAATTTGATGCAGAAATTAGTAAAGGCATTTTTTTTTCCTCATTGGATTTTCAGTAAATACACTTAGTTTGTAAATGTACATTGTAAGGCCCACAGAAGTGAACCTGTGGTACTGCAGCAGCAGGTGAGAGACCTCTGGTCATGGTTTGTTCCTAGTTTCTTTGATACTCCTCAAGGCCAGCAGCCCTGCGAACACCGAGAAGAACTGGGCAGCTTCCAGTCCCCAAGTGTTGTGTAGTCCCACACAGCCAGACGGGCTGTTCTGCACTTACCCAGGCATCTCAGGTTCCTCAGTGCATAAATGCATCTGGGCCTTGGTGATATGGGTGCACCTCAGAGGACCCAGCAGCAAGCCCTGGGGCATCAACACTGAAAATAACCAGTCTTCCTTCCTTATTCCTCCATCATGCAGTACTTACAAAGGGGAAAAGGAGAAAATAAAGCCTTACTTTGTTTTACTTGTCATTTATTGTAAAAAAAAAAAAAAAAAAAAAAAAAGAAAAAAAAACTTTAAAGCATTTTTTTAGGAACTACTCAGAAGCAAGGTTGGAAAATGTCTTCTTTCTATAGAAAGTTGGGTACAGTATGTAACTGTGGGAAACCCACTGCCCCTTTGTAAGCTGTGGAACCCAAAATGTCTGGGGGATATTTGATGTTTTCAGCAAGAGAAAGAAAATATGGTCTGAATTAAATTTTCCAAAGATACCTCACCTTGACTGTTTGTCTGATTAGTTTTCTTGCCTCTCATACCAAAAAGTTCATTTAAATCACCCAGTGATTACAAAGGAATATTTTCTTTTATACTCTGGTTCTGCACTAGTTAGTGGCAGTACTAGAGGCAGCAAATCTTAGGATACCTCGTTAAGTTCCCTCTATTTTAAGACTGAGCACTCCTTTAATAAAGGGTATTTCTTGCTGGGCACAGTGCCACATGGCTATAATCCTAGCGGCTCAGGAGGCTGAGGCAGGAGGATTGCTAGTTCAAAACTAACTTCAGCAATTTAACAAGGCCTTAAGCAACTCAGCAATACCCTGTCTCTAAATAAAATTTTATAAAGGACTGGGGATGTGGCTAAGTGGTTATGCACCCCTGAGTTCAGTCCCCAGTACCAAAAAAAGGGTATTTCTTTACCACTATTAACCCATAAGACTGATCTAAGTTTAATAATATCTTTCTATTGCCTTAATTATTTAATTATTTGAAACACTATTCCCATAAGTGTTGTCAGAAATTCTCAAACATGCTTTAGTTCTTCAGCAAATAGTAAAATATGCCAATTCCTGACAGATGTCATTACTATACTATAGCAGATATTACCAAAACTGCTACTTCGCAAAAACAAAACAAAACAAAAAAACCCTGAGAAGCTTATCCCAGAGGATGAATTTGGTTCACATTTTAAATTCAGTGGGTCAGAATAGGCTTTGTTAAAAGATCCTAGGGGGAGAAATATTCATGGGGATGGGGATGTAGCTCCAGTGGTAGAGTAGTTGTGGCAGCACACCAACAAAAATAAAAAATAAATCCTGTATCTTGAATTTTTATGTGCTTTATTATGACAAAATATTGACTTACAGAATTCTATTCGTTAACACAAATTTATAGAAGCATTTTAAATTTTGGTCAAAGAGCTAAGCTAGGCCTTTCTCTGAGTGAACTGTGGCTCCTGATAGACCCAGTCTCTGACAAAGGCTTCTCCTTCTCCTACTAATCATATTAGAGAAGCCACATCATTACGTGCAAAAACGCTAACATACAATCTCTCTTGAAAAATCTTTTTCAGATCTTTATCTGTTCTTTATTCAACTGGTATTTGTTGAGTTGCTGTTTTTGGCGTGTGCTTGCTGCCTTGTGGTATTGGGACGGGGAGTACCTACCTCCATGAAATTGTGCAATTCAGTACAAACACACACTTGCCAACATGATATAAGAAAAGAGGGATTCTGGTGCAAGGGGCAGGGGAAGTCTCAAACTTTCTTCTTGTGGCCTAGAGTCATTCTTCCTTCTCTCCCCTACCACCCCTACCCTTTTGATTTTTTGTTTTGAGGAGTTTTTTTTGTTTTTACATAGATCTTTGTGAATACAATGTAACTGGAACTCACACACATCACTAAAAATGAAAGCAAATACTGCCTTTCTCATTACCAACTCACCCTTTCGGGATTTGGAAACTGTTGACAAAGAGGCAAATAGACAGCAGTGCTTATCTTTTTAGTGAGACACGCTTGGGCCAAGCTCAGACGGCAGGAACATTCCAGACCAGTGTATATTCATACAGGGCAATTAAGAATGAGAAGCAGTTAATCATTTCCTTAAATGCGAAGCTTTGATCTTGATATCTCAGTGGAACTGTGTCGTCTCCTGAAAATCAGTTTAAAGTTACTTTTTACCCCTTAAGAAGAAACTGCATTCTGTCCCAAACATATCCAAATTATGTCAAACTGTGTCCCATGAAGTGGTGACAGTTAATCTGACTACAGAGCTTTAGCTTTTCTCTGAGCTGCTTGTTTTCAAGTTGAGCTTCAGAACCCTTGGGGTCAATACCCTAAAACCCTGAAAAGTTCTGAGTTTCTCTTTTTACTTCTAGCCCGAGAGACTTAAGGTCTGAAGCAGTTGGATAAAATTCAAAACTGAGAATTGTTGCTTACATTTTCTCATGAATTCTTCCCTACCATAACAAGTGGAGAGTCCCTGATTAGTCAAGGATCTTTAATAAGCAATATTTTGCTCTTTGCTCCAGTTAATGCTGGCCTCTGGGCCTATTGGTTGGAATTTATTTAACTAGATGTGCTTCGAAGAACTGTCTGATCCAAGAAGGAATGTATTGATGTCTGGTCAGCAGCCCTTTTCCCTCAAAGTGAAACATTGATTTTTATGCCACTTTAATTTCCCAGTAGGACAAAAATAGGATGTAAGGAACTGCTAGAACAGGTGAGTCCTGGGAGGCTTAAAGCATTTTTATTTGTCTACCACTAGGCAGGTGGTTATAAAGTAGAAAATAGGCTTTTTCGCTAGAATTGTGCTTGGGGAGTTTTATTGCCAGGGTTAGAGCAGGAACTGGAGATCAGACTGTGCCGAGCTGCTAGTGAGCTTTTAGTTTTTTTCAACAGCTTTCACCTGAAGTGAGATCAGTTTCTCATTTCAAAAAGTCCAGGTCATTTCCACAGTGCTCTCAGCTAGCCCGGAAGTGCCTTGTTTTCCTGTTTTTAATGAATACTGCAACTTAAGCAATAATCTAGAAGAGCAAAACTTTTTGACTGACAGGGAAGTTATAGCTCATAAGAGTGTTCACAGAGCTCAGAAGTGTATGGGCAGCCAGCCAGGGAAGGAATTCTATTGATGGATCTGGAGGTAATCACAAACTAATTATGAGCTCTGTTAGTCAAGGAATGCATCTTGATTTCTTTCTTTTTTGGATTGAAAGGTATATGTTCTATGCCATCTGTGGCAGTGAGATCAGTGCTGTAAAGTGGCCTCTTTCTTTCTTTACTTACAGCACTATACATTGAGGAATGCTGAACCAGGTGAGCAAATCCAATATTACATGTAGTAGAGGAGTGCTCAAAGCCACTCCCAGTTTAGATGTATGAAAACTAAAACTTACTAACATAATACATTAGAGAACTGATTATTTTAAAAGTCTTTTTATATCTTTATAAAAGCTCTTGTACATGTCATTTTAACTAAAGGAAGAACTTTTTAATCGATTTATTACTATTGTAATAAAAGAATTGCAGGACAGAAAGGAGATCAAAGATAGTTGATTTATTCTGTCGTTTTACAGAGGAAGAAACTGAGGCCCAGAAAGTTCAGGCCTATAGCCCTGGGACCCTAGAAGCTTATCTAATATGCTTTTTTTTTTAACCGGGGATTGAACTCAGGGACACTCGGCCACTGAGCCACACCCCCAGCCCTATTTTGTATTTTATTTAGAGACAGGGTCTCACTGAGTTGCTTAGGGCCTCACTAAATTGCTGAGGCTGGCTTTGAACTCGCGATCCTCCTGACTCAACCTCCCGAGTCGCTTGGATTACAGGCGTGCGCCACCACGCCCGGCTCTAATATGCTTTCTTTTTAAAAAAATGTATTTATAGTTGTCAATGGACCTTTATTTTATTTATTTATGTCCAGTGCTGAGAATTGAACCCAGTGCCTCACACATGTTAGGTGATGTAAAATGGCTTAAACTCCAGCCCTCTAACATGCTTTCAGTTATGTTTTTTTAAATGTTATTAGTTGCATAAGTTTACAATGCATGTTTTAAACTACTTTTAAATAACAGTATTCTAAAAATAAATAATAAAACTATTCTTCAGTGATTTAGGAGGCTGAGGCAAGAGAATCACAAGTTCAAGGCCAGCCTGGGCAAGTTAGTGAGACCCTGTCTCAAAAATTGAAAATGAAAAGGGCTGCAATTGTAACTGAGTGGTAGAGCATACCTGTGTTCAATCCCCTGTATCAGAAGAAAAAAGGGAAATAAAAGGAAATTGATGTCACTAGTTTCACTTATCCAATGTAAAAACATTATTACAATTATTAATCTAAACAATGCTCTTTCAGAATAAAATATCTTTCAGATTTAAAAAGTCAGAGATTTGATTTTACCTTCATTTATTTCTTCTCTGATGTTCATTCTTAATGTTGATCCAAGTTTCTGACCTATTACCATTTTCACTTATATTTCTGGCAGGGCAGATCTGCTGCCTATAAATTTCCTATTTTTGATTGAGAAAGTCTTTATCCATTGCTTGAAAGATATTTTGCTAGATATAAAATTATTCTAGATTTTCCTTCTTTCAACCTTAGATATTTCACTTGATACTTTTCTTGCTTGCATGGTTCCACTATAATTCTTACCCTTCTTCCTCTACCAGCAAATATCTCCCTGCTCCAGCTTCTTTAAAACATTAGTCTTTATCTTTGGTTTTCTGCAACTTATATATGATATACCTATTTTTTTTTTTATTTCTGTTACAGTGTTTGTTTTCTAGTATTTACATTAAATTATTTCCTAGAATTTCAGTCTCTCTGCTTACATTACCTGTTTTTTGCATGTTGCTAACTTTTTCCATTTGAGCCCTTTATATATTAATAGTAGATATTTTACATTCCTGGTTAGGTTCATCTAACTGTGTCATATCTGAATCTGGTTCTGATACTTGCTTGCCTTCTGACTGTGGTTTGCTTGCCTCTTAGCAGGCCTTGTAGATTTGTTGAAAGTGGGACATGCTGTATCAGGTAATAGGAACTGAGACAAGCAGGCATCTACTGTGAGCATTTATGTTAATCTGGCTAAGAGAGGGGCTTTCTTTAATATTTGTTGTAGTTAGTTCCAGAGATTTCATATTCCTTCAGTGTCCTTGTTCCTGTTTCCCCTCTTTGGACTTCCCTTAAGCACTCCACAGACAGAGTCCGCATCTGCAGCTCTTTCTGGGAGCACCGTTAGTATAGTGAGGCCTGTGGTTTAACAATAACATTGGTTAAATCTCAAATCTAGGGGGGTGCAGTGGCACATGCCTGTAATCTCAGTGGCTTGGGAGGCTGAGGCAGAAGGATTGAAAGTTCAAAGCCAGCCTCAGCAACTCAGTGAGACCTTGTCTCTAAATAAAATACAAAAAAGGGCTGGGGATGTGGCTCAGTGGTTGAATGTTCTGGGTTCAATCCCTGGTACCACAAAAAAAAAAAAAGAAAAGAAAAGAAAAATCTCAAGTCTCTTGGTAGACTTGAGTCTCTGGCCTGTGTGTTTCTTCTTAGAAAGTTTCCCTGTCCCCCGTGGGTGAGACAGGAAGGGGAGAAGGGCCCCAGTTGAGAAGAATATGTATTTCACAAGGACTTTTCTTCCTCTCTCCCTGTTGGAGATATGAAGGGAATCTTCTCTTACAGTGAGAAACTTGTGGGGTTCCTATTAATAAATGCTAACAAAAGCAAGGGGCTTCCCCTGAGATTGTGGTCTTCAGAAGTGACTTACCAGGTTATGTCTAGCACTTCTGCTCCATGTAAGTAGATCTTGTCTCTGACTCTGGATTTGCCTGTTCTTCCGAGTTTTAGGGAGACAGTCTGTCCTGTAGATTAGTCACTGGTTTCCAGTTTGTCCAGCTTTTTCTGTTAAGGATAACAGTGACAACTTCCAAGATCCTTATATGATGGAGCTGAACCACGAAGTCTGGTGTCTCAATATGGCCTTCTGTTATATAAAGAATCCAACATGCATATTAGTTGAGAAAAATTACTCAAAATTATTCGTTTCTCAAAGAATTTCAAAATAGTAGTTTAAAAACATAAGAAAACCCTTCTGAACTTATTATATGGTCAATTGCTTTTTAATAGCATTTTTTTCTCATTAGAACACATGGTCATGGTAAACAACTGAAAATACAGTGAGATAGTAGAAGGAAATATAAATTGCCTACAATTTCACTGCTCAGAGATAACAAGTTAACATTTTGCTGTATTTTATTTTTCTTCTCCATGTACAGGTGGAAACACATGCCACCAAAATTGGGATCATATGCATGTCCTATTAGTCTGTTGTCCTTTTAATACTGTCATACTTAACTATTTTCCAGTGTCATTTACATATTCTTAAAATATGTATTGAGCATCTGTGAAAATCATCATAAGGATGTGTCATAGAACCAGGTGTGGTGGTGCATGCCTGTAATCCCAGCAGTTCAGGAGGCTGAGGGAGCAGGATCTCAAGTTCAAAGCCAGCCTCAGCAACTCAGCGAGACCCTATCTCAAAATGAAAACAAAAGCCGGGCGTGGTGGCACAAGCCTGTAATCCAAGCGACTTGGGAGGCTGAGTCAGGAGGATCGCGAGTTCAAAGCCAGCCTCAGCAACTTAGCGAGGCCCTTAGCAACTCAGTGAGATCCTGTCTCTAAATAAAATACAAAATAGGGCTGGGCATGTGGCTCAGTGGCCAAGTGTCCCTGAGTTCAATCCCTGTTTCAAAAAAAACAGAAAACAAAACAGGCAAACAGGCTGGGTATGTGGCCCAGCGGTTAAGTGCCCTTGGGTTCAATCCCTGGTACCAAAAAAGAGAAAAATTTATCATAATTCAATTGCTATCTGTTTGAACATAGTACCACCTTGAACATACTTATGCAAAAATTCTGGGATACATCTCTTAGAATTTCCTTAAAATTGCTCAGAACAGGCTGGGCTTGTGGCTCAGTAGGTAGAGCGAGGCTCACCTAGCACATGTGAGACACTGGGTTAGATCCTCAGCACCACATAGAAATAAATAACTAAAATAAAGGTATTTTGTCCATCTACAACTATAAAATGTATTTTTAAAAAACTGCTAGAAACAAAATTATTAGGTACAGAATTAGTAATATTAAGAAGATATTCATATGTTTTTGATATAGGCCAAGTGGTTTTTGGGTGGTAAAGAGTTGTTTATAGGGATGTCCTATGCATCATGTTAAGAGCCATAGGATTCATAATCCTTTTACCAACAGTCAGCACCATCGAGATGCTACCCCTGTCCTTGCCTTTCGTTTGGCATAGAATATTTTGTGACATTTGATATTTATATGTTGAAATTCTCATCTCCAAAAAGATGGTATTAGGACTTGGGCCTCCTGGGAGGTGATTAAATCATAGGGACAGGTCCTCATGAATGAGATTAGTGCCCCATTAAAGGAGATCCCAGAGAGCTGACTTGTCCCTTCTACTATATGAGGACACAGCAAAAAGCTGCCACATTAGAGAAACGGGCCCCTTATCAGACTTCTCGGCCCCCAGAATTGTAAGAAATAACTTCTTGTTGTTTTTAAGCCACCCAGTTTATGATAGTTTATGAAAGGACTAAGACACTGGGTGAGTCTGGTTTTCTACAGTTTAAGTAATTTAACTTTCCTGAGTTACTTCAATTTTTTCATTGGTAAAATTGGAACAACAGCTTCCTTTGCAGGTGGTTGTGAAAATAAAAAGTCATTCATTTAGCTTTCTTTGAACAAATGTTACTGAGCACCTGTGCTGGGTGCTAGGCTGCAATGATAAAAGCAGAGAAGACTGTTTTGCTTTGAGTATTCTGTCTACTGGAAAAGACACCTGTCAAATAAGCCTAATGTAAAATTGGGATGGTGACCTGGAGCTCTGAGTGAGAGTTGGGCATATCCGACTGAAGGGTAGAAATGGATAGGCTGCTCTGAGCGGTGAGGGATGGGAGGTAACCTGGGGTAGACTGAAGGTCTAGTTAGAACAGCATAGGAAAAGGCTTCAGGCAGGAGAGAGTATAAGGCACTGAAGGGACTCATGCTGCTGGAGCAGAAAGCACAGAGGAAGCTCAGTGCCAGACCTCCCACCTTCTGTCTTGTTGGCCAAGTTAAGTCTGTGTTACTACCTTAACCACGAGGAACAGAGGGAGAGTGCAAAGGTAACAAAAAACAGAGATGGAGAGTGACTTCAGACCAACCCAGGTAGAAGCGGTCATAAACCCAGGTATCATAATCAGAATGGAGAGAAATGAGTAATTTGAGACGTATTTGAGAGGTGTTGACAGTGGGAATTGGTGAATGCAGAGTGGGATGAATCTCTGGTATATGACTTTGTGCAGCTCTTTGGTGCCACTGGGCTGCATTCACAGAGGCTGGATGTGAGCAGATGATACTACTGAAAGTCAGAGAACACAGGGATTTGGGCAAGATAGTGGGCTATGAATTCTAAGCTAAAATGTAAAGATGGGGGAATGCAATGATGGGGCAAGCAGAGGGGTTAGAGGTCCTGGTTAGAGCAGTGGGGGTGGGCATAGTTGATGGGCAGTTTGGAAGGATGGGCAGATAGGTGCAGGAGAGGAGGGTGGGGATGGCTGCTCTTGAAGGTGGACTGGTTTCCAGTGAGGGCAGTAGTCAGAGTGTGACTGTGGGAGAAAAGAATTCTATCTGGTAACATTATTTGTCCCTCTCCTCCCACCCTCTGCAGAAGGCCGCTGCCCAAAGGAAAAGGACTTTTTTTGTTGTTGTTATTGGTTGTGGTTTTGTTTTACAAAGAAGAGAAGAAGCAGTCTGAAAAATAGATTTGTGAAGCACCTAGCAATGCCTGACACAGAGGAGGTTCCCTGTGAGCAAGAAGTTCCTCACATTCCTACGCTTTCTCCTGGGTCCTGTGCCCGATAGTTACTTTACATCTTCTTTCTGAAGCCAGACTTTTTAGGGACTAGGAAGTGCCCCACATGCTGAATTCGGCTTCATAAAGGATAGTACTTGGCAAAGTGTCTGTGATGTAGTTTAAGTAACATCTTGTAGTCAAAATCACTCATTCTGAGACTGTAGTCCATTGTATAAGCCACATTCTGATCATCGATCTATATTCATACACCTGTACAGAAACACATCCATTCTGTAAAGTGTTAAGGTATAACAATATCCTGAAAGATGGCAAATCAGTTTCCTAGGGCAGTCTTAACAAAGCACCACCAACTGGGCAGGTAACTGGGCAGCTTAGCCAACAGCAGCGTGTTCTCCCACAGTGGTGGAGGCTGCGTGTCAGCAGAGCTGGTTCCTTCTGAATCCCGTAGGGGAGGATCCTTCCTTGCCTCTTCTACCTGTGTTTGGTGTTCCTTGGCTTGTTGATGCATCACTCCAGTCTCTGCCTCCATTGTCCCATGGTCATCTTCTGTGCCTCTCTCCTCTTTGTGAGGACACAGTCATGTTGGATTCAGGGCCCACCCCACTCCAGGATCACCTTATAAATAATTACATCTGCAGGGACCCCACTTACAAATAAGATTACATTTCAAAGTACTGGAGTTAGTACTTCAACGTTTTTGGGGGTGGGGAGCTGGTGAGCAGAGATGGCACAATTCAATACATAACAGGTTTAAAAGAACCCAACCAAACATTTCTCTGTTCATATTTTCCCAATGATAGTATGTCTGGTAAGTAGGAGCCCCGTGCTGTGGATTGAAATGGTAGTCTAAAAAAAATAGTTCTGCACGTACTGGGACAGTGTGGGGTTAGTTTTGCTTTAGGGGTTCCACCTCTGCAAACAGGTGCACCTGGCTAGAGTGTAATTGAGTTGTTGCACATAACATCTCAGTGGTCATCAAGCTTCCAGCAAGGGAATCCAATGTGCAGGCTCATTTACTAATCTTGCTTCAGCGTAGTGGCTCGAAAGTGTAATTCATTGCCAAATTGAAAAGATGTTCCTTAATGTGCATCTTATTTTTTAGTTATGGAAATAATGACCAGAAACCACAATTGGATCTTCATGCATCATCACAAGCATTGCAGTTGCACACAGGGACTGGATTTTGCTGTCTAAGGAGAATGTAAAATGAATCACAATAAGCAAAATCCAAGCCACCATCATTTAGTTCAAGTTAAAATGATAATGGAATTCAGGCTGCCTACAGCTGCACTAAACTCTTACTCCATTCATGATTTGACTTCCAGAAAACAACATTGAATTTAGCTGCTATTTTGAATTGTGTACTGGAAGGAGCCTGGACTCTGGAATCAGACAGACTTGAATTTGATTCCAAGCTCCAAATCCTGGTTTCCCCACTGTGGTAAGCAGAATAATGCCCCCAACCCCAACCCCACCACACACACACAAGATAGCTCTGCCCTAATTCCCAGAAACTTGTGAATATGTTAATTTCCCTGACAACAGGGGCTTTGCAGATTGGAATGAGGTATAGATTCTGAGATGGGGAGAGTATTCTGTGTTATCCACATAGCCCTGTCTTATTACACAAGTCCTTAAAAGCAGGGGACCTTTCTCAGCTATGGTTAAAGAGAGACATGAAGGAAAAATTGCCAGAGAGATATGATGTTGCTGGCTTTGAAGATGGATGAAGGGACCATGTTATGGTCTGGATGTGAGGTATCCCTGGAAAGCTCACGTGTGAAGCAATGCAAGAAGGTTCAGAGAGAAATGATTGGGTTGTGAGAGTCTTAACCCAATCAGTGAATTAATCCCCTGATAGGGATTGAGTGGTAACTGAAGTGATAGGGTGTGGCTGGAGGATGTGGGAATTAGGGCGTGGCTTTGGGGTATATATTTGTATCTGGCAAGAGGAGACCTCTCTCTGTTTGATTCCTGATCACCAGGTGAGTTGCTTCCCTCTGCCACACTCTTCTGCCATGTTATCCTGCCTTACCTTGAGCCCTGGGGAATGGAGCCAGCCTCTTATGGACTGAGACCTCTGAAACCATGAGCCCCTAAATAAACCTTACCTCCTCTACAGTTGTTCTGGTCAGATCATTTAGTCACAGAAGCAAAAAAGCTGACTAAAACAGACTGCAAGCCAAGGAATGCAGGTGGCTTTGAGAAGCTGAAAAGACAGGAAAACAAATTCCCTCCAAGAGCCCCAGAAGCATTGCAGCCCTGCTGGTGTCTTGATTTTGGAACTTCTCACCTGCAGAACTATTAGATGATGTGTTTTCTTGTTTTAAGTCACTAAGTTTGTAGTCATTTGTTAAAGTGACCAGTATAGTATACCCACTTACTTGCTGTATGACTTTCTGACTCTTAGTTTCTCCTCCATAAAATGTAAATTGATGGGCTGGGGTTGTGGCTCAGTAGGACAGTGCTTGCCTAGCATGTGTGAGGCACTGGGTTCGGTTCTCAGCACCACATATAAATAAATAAAATAAAGGTCCATTGACATTTAAAAAAAATTTTAAAAAAATGTAAATTGCTTGCTGAGTGTAGGTATGGATTAACAGAAATGATGTATGTATAGCCCCTTGTTAACCACTTCATGAGTTAGTGCTAGAAGTCCAGGCCTCAGGAGTCTGATTGTCCCCTCTCCCCTCTGGTGACTGACCTCAAGTTTGGATCCAGCTGCTGTCAGGTAGGTGGCTACCACTGGTTGTTTGGTCCATATCCTGCTATTCAGTGTGGTGTGCGTGAGCTCCACCTGGAACTGATTAGAACTGCTGAATTTGGGTCTCACCTTAAACCAACTGACTCAGAATCCATTTTTTAACAAGGTCCCCAAGGGGTTCATATGCACTTTAAAATTTGAGAAACACTGGGCAGACACTCGCCAACATCAGAGATCTAACAAAACATGCCTGGGCCAGGAGTTAGGGGTATGGGCCTCCAACTTCTGTATTTTTTTATGTTTCCAGTTATTTCTAAAGCACAGAGGGTTGATAACTACTGGAATAAATGCTTAGAAATGCATGAGATTCAAGTCAGAATTGTAAAAATTTCAACTCATACCATTTTCTCTAAAGAAAACAGCTATCATAAGTATTACTAATTACTGTATTTTTTGAAAGATGCATAAAGGAACAAACATCAAAGAACAGCAGAGACAGGTTCTCACTGATTCTAACTGCCAAATTCCCATTCTGGCTTTCTCCTGTGCACTTGATTAGCTTCTTCTTTCTTAGGACTCACCCCCACTTGCTTTGCTTAGAAGTGATACTCAGACAACTCCATGACAGTGGAATCTTGCCGGTAAAGCTCTTGGCTGTTTTCTCTTTAGTAAGAGAGATCTAGCTGCTTATTACAGTCATCAGAAAACAGACAAGTTTCTGGAACATTGCTTCTGTTCCAGGAGTGTCTGCATCCCTTCCTCCACAGATGAAGCTTAAAGGGAAAGCTCAGCAGCTTCTGTCAGGGCAGCCCAGTCAGCCATGCTTGCAGGTGGCCAAGATGCAGAGCAGTTACATTCCAAGGACCAAAAGTATAATGGCTACTCTGCAGGGAGCCACGGGCAGGAGATTCAGAGGTGTGAGCTCCAGGCAGTCTTACCCAGACTTTTACCCAAGAGCTTCAAATCCAAGCAGACAGTAAAGGTCTAAAGACAGAAGCCAAAATCGAGACTGGGAAGCTGGGAAGCCACGAAGGCAGAAGGGCTGCAGGTGGGGAAGGCAGTGAGACAAACCTGGCAGTTGCCACACGTGGCTTTGAGGTGTTTGTGGATCCTGGGATGGGATGCAGGTGCATGGGGCTACCTTCTAGGTGCTCCACCCTGCATGTGGAGTGCAGAATGAGCTGAGCTTTAGGCCCAATCAGGAGGAGGCCTACAGAAACTCCCTGTTGTAGCCACCAGAGACTTGGGAGCCCTTGAAGGAATTCAAAGACTGGTGTGGGGGAGGTCAGGTCCCCAGATGTCCCTGGCTCACACAGCTCTTCCCTCTCCTGCTTGCAAGTGCTCAGACTGTAGGGAGGATCCAACATCCTGAGATAAGGAGCAAGTGTCTGGAACCACTGGACTGTCCTTGTGCCTCCCAGATCAGGATGTTCTGTAGTGCCTGTGTGCAGCAAGCCAAGTGGCACCAGTGAGGAGTGTTTTTGGAGTCTCTCACCTGTGGTAGCTTGCCCTGGGTAGCTTTCTGAGCCATGGGACATGGGCTCACCATGATCCAAGGCTTCTGTTTGCTTATCCTTGCTGCCTATCTATAATAAATCCTGTCCTATGGGAGTACTCTGTCTCAGCACTCCTGCTTCTGCTGGAGAGCCTTTGCACTGATGAGGACCAGTCTTTTCAGGTGTGGAGTACTAGAAATAGCCTCCTGAGGTTCTGCAGGCCTGATTCATTGTTCCAGAACCTCAGGTTCTGCGTGCAGGGGAGTAACCTTAGGGTCTGGCAATGCAGATCTGGTAGGTAGAAACAATTCTAGGGACTCCACTTCAGTCCTTTTTACAATAAAAAATTATAGCCTTTTAATTATGAGAAGTTGCAATTTCCTATTGTTAAGAAATAAAAGATATACTTCTTCCACATTTCTTCCAGAGGCCTGAAATACATGCGATACCTGTTCTTTCATTAAGATTGCACTTTCCCAGAGAACCACTTCAGATGACACTTAGGTAACACCCATGTGGTGTAAAATAGAGATATAATTGGTTTTGCCACAAGACTCCCAGGGAAGACGAGAAACTTCCTGAATTTTATTCTCAGCTACTGGCTGTGTGTGGTCTAAAGCTAGTGCCACTCCTGGAGACTTAAGATTCTGATATTTCTCCCACTCCTCTCTTTCTTTTGCCACTCCTTCCTCTTCCCCTTCCCTGTCTGCTAATTCTTACATGCAGAGTCCAAAACCACTACTGTCTAACACCATTAAATCATATCAAATTTCATGACCCTATGTAATTTCCCATGTGATTGCAATATGTCAAACCAGAACATTAGACTCTCCCACAGGTGAGGAAAGTCTGTGCCACAAAGTCCAGGAAAGAGCCTGGGACAACTCAGCTGGACTTTCATGGCCTGACGGTATTAAACATCACTCAAGTAACTTCCCCCTAGGTCTACATTCACCCTGGTGTCCATCTCCAGAGAAAGTGTGCATTGGTGGAGCATGAGGGGCTGGTCTCCTCTGACGTGGGACTCCTCACCCTAGACTAATATATTGGCAATCAGCTCATTCAAAAACTAAAACTAAGACCCAAGTTTGGAAGCCACTCACCATGTGGTCCTATTCCTCAAAGAACACTTAGGATCTTTTCTTCTCTTTTCTACACCCTCAACTCAACAAATAACAGTGGCAAAAATTATTTTAATGGCACCAAGTTTTTCCGTGCCATTTAAATAAGTTGTATTATTCCCTCTATTTCTATATTTAAAAATAGGCTTCAAAAAGACAGATAATCTGCCTTGAATCATATGACTGATCAACCAGTGGGTGTTGCTGAGGTTCTAGCCAGTCTGCCTGGCCTTGGGCGAGCTTCTCACACTGCACAGCATACCTGCCTTATTGTCCAGGCATCAACTCCCTTGCCTGCACTTCTGCATTCTCATGCTCAAGTCCAGCATTTACCCGTGCTGGACTACCATCTCTTGTCTCCCCAACTGCCCACACCACCTTCCCAGGCTCTGTCCTGCTCCATCCTACACCCAGTCTTCTCAAGTATGCACTGCCTCATCTCATGGTGTGCCTGATGCCCACTCACATGCAAAGATCCTCTCTAGAGATCTGTATGATTGTAGGTTGTCTGAAAGCAAATAAGCCCTGCCAGAGCCTCTGCTGGCTGCTTCATGGGTCTGAAGGCCAAAACTCTGAAGGGAATGATGCTTCTTCCTCCAGCTGCCGAGGGCTGCTCTGGCAGAGCACATGCCCGCAATGTGCACGAGCCTGTGTTCACATGATGGGCCATAGCCAGGCTTGGAAGGCTGCCCAGCTCAGCTAGGTAGCTCTCTCTGCCTACTGAGATCCTCTAGGAGCTCAATATTGTTGAAGCAAAAAAACTAAAAGGGTGCGTATCAGATTATGCTCCCTTCAAACAGATTTAAAAAAGAAATTCTGCTTGGGCAGCCTTGAGGTCTCCTCCCAGTTGCCAGGTCTTTGTGACTTAATCAAATAAATGTATGCCTGTGGTTGTTGACAGAAGTTCACATATAAATTTCTGGCGAGCAGTAGTCATCTTTGTCAAGGCAGATAAATGTTTTTAGAAGGGCTCTGAGGGCAGACCCTTTCTTTGGGTCAGAAAGTCCAGAACTTCAAAATTGCAAAGCCAAATTTCTGAAAAGTGACTTGCCCAACAACACCAAGTCAGCTGGTATCTTCTAAAATCACCCAGCCTTCATCCTGCGAAGAAGACCACTGGTGTCATCCCACTTGAGTTTGCAGGGACAGCCACAAAGGGGACCAAGAGAAGGTGAACTCATCAGCTGAGCCATTTGCACCCACTGTGGACACAACAGTAGCCTGATGTCCCAAGACTAACCTTGCTCAGCCCATAGCGAAGGGCCAGCACTCCTGAGGTGCCAGGAACAGTGCCAAGGGCTTTATGTGTTTTAATTTATTTACCTTTCAAAATATCGCCCCCCTGCAGAGAGAAGAAATTGAGGTACAAGAGGTTGGCAGGTTCGCTCAGGGTCATTCAGAAAGCACACAACTGAGTGGAAATCTGAAGCCATCATGGCTTCTAGTCCAGCCTCCAGGGTCTTTGACTCTGAACTATATACAGAAGGATAAATCAAGATTCTTATGCTCCCTGCTGTGCCATCTCCCTGCAGAGAACAGATACCCCAGGGTAGAATGTCATCAAAGCAAGGCAAGAGAAAGTCAAGAATGACTGGGGCCAGCAACGCCACTGCCTCAGGGTGTGTGGAGCGTGGCACTTCATGGAGGGCTTACGTGTGGGGCTAGAAGCGAGAGAAAACCTCTTTCTTGTGGCAGTATTTGAGACAGTTGGAAGCACTGCAGGACCTTTTGCTCAGATGGCCACAAATAAAACCCTCCAAATCACAAGGTGAGGCACTGTGTCACCTAGTCAGAAGTCAGTGCAGACTAGGAAAGCTGTCCTAGCTTGTGACTTGCCCAGCCCACCCCTCCCCACTGCAGTCTCTTTACTGGCCATGGGCAGCAAAGAGAAGCAAGGGCTTCCAGAAGAGAGCACAGGTCTGGGAGGGCTACCCGACCTGTCCCCAACCTCCCCACCTTTCCATGGTCAAGGCCTGAAGAGAGGTCTTGAGGCTCAGGTGATATAGGAAGCAAAGCTAGTACCTGCCTCTCCTTTGAGGCTGAGTGAGGCCAAGAGCACAACACCTGGTCATATAAACAGCTCTCACCTTCCCCAGAAGCCACTGCTGCTCAGTGGCAGGCAAGGGGTGTGACTTCCTGGAGATAGACCAGAGCGGGTGAGATGACTTAGAGTTTAATCAGAGGGAGCACTTGAACTGGACAGTCAGATCATACCAAAAGGACCTCATTTTGAAATTTGACCCAAGATAGACTCCATTTTCAAATAGAAGCAACTTGTGATTTGAATTCACTGGATTGGGTCAAATTTCATTTTCCAGAGCTGAGTAGGAACAGGGACTCCCTTGGCAAAGGAAATAACATGTAATTATAAAAATCAAGCAAGTTCCTGTCTGTCTATGGGTGATTTGAGAACCTCACTGTATATGCACCACATGCTAATACCTCCCTGTATTAGCATACCCAACTTTGCAAAGCCAGCCAGGAAGATCTGCGAGGCAGGAAGGAGAAGCTGGGGTGACCTCCTGCTCCCAAGTGCCAGTGGAGGGTTTATCCTGGGGACTGCTCTTTGCAGCTCACATTTTCACTAGGAGAGACACTCAGTTTAAAAGGTACATACACAAGACAGCTGAGAAGAAAAAACTAAGATGCATGTGGGGTTGAGAAGGATAAAGCTGAGGATACAGTTAGTGGTCACTGAAATCTCTTTTAAGGTGAAGTAGAGACCTAAGTAGATGCACAGGTAAATCCTATTCAAGATGGGTATTGGAATCGGGATGGGTGTTCTGTTTGTGTTACAGACTGAATGTTTATATCTCCCCCAAATTCGTATGTTGAAACCCTAACCCCCTTGTGATAGTGTTTGGGGATGGGGCTTTTGGGAAGTAATTATGTCTAGTTAGGTCATGAGGGTGAGGTCCCATGGAGGGATTCATGTCTTTTTAAGAAGAGGAAAACAAACAAACAAACAAAAAACCAGAGCTCTCTTACTGCCTCTTTCCCCACCATGTGCATGTGAGGACACAGTAGAAGGCAGCCCTCTGTAGGCCAGGAAGAGGGCCCTCACCTGGAATGGAATCTGCTGGTTCTTAGATCTTGGACTTCCAGACTCCAGAACTGTGAAAAACCAGTGTACTTTGGTACAGCATCCCAAGCTGACTCATAAGTTTTTTTTTTCTTGTTTTGTTATGTTGTGCAGTTGTGGAGCTAATGTCTGCTCTTACTCTTTCCAGAACTTCTGGAGATAACCTCAAAATGATGTCACCACAGGATGGAAATGCCATCTCTCTGCGTACCTTCAGGAAGGTACATAGTAGCAGTGACCTGAATCAGAGATGTGAGCATGAGAAGAAAGGAAAGGATGTCCCTGTGATATTCTCCCTCCTGTGGTTAGCATACAGGGGACACCTAATTTATGGCCCAAACCAAGCTTATGAAATTTCCATATCTCCCCCAGGGCAACATACATAAACCAGGACCGTCAGGGCAAATTGGAATGTTGCTTGTCCTAGCTTAGTTCCTGGTTAGAGTGAGAAGTCATCCCAATCCAGCCCTGGTTCTGAATTTTCTCCTGAGTTCTCCCAGGACCCAATTTCAGTGCTTCAGCCTTGGGCAGCAGGCTGATGATGAGACCTAGATTTGGGCTCGGGAGGATAGTTCCTCTTAGGCCTCACACCAGATAACAAGTAATAAAATAGTTATCTAAGAGGCAGATTGCCATTGTCATTTGTAAGGACACTTCTCTGAAGGAATTTACCATATGGGATGGAAATAGTTTGGGCAGAATTCTAATGTTCCTGTATCCCCTGTGTTATGGTCTGGAATGTCCCCCAGAGGTTGGGGACTATACCTTATCTCTGACCCTTTTTTCTATTCCTATCTTTTTTTCTCTCTTGTAGCTTCCTTGCTGCCATGAGGGGAGAAGTTCTACTCTACCACACCTTCTTCACCACGTTTCACCTCAGCCCAAAGAAATGGAGCCAGCCAACCATGGACTAAAGCTTCTGAAACTGTGAGCCAAATGAAAACTTTCTTCAAGTTGTTCTTCTTAGATGTTTTGTCACAGTGGCAAAAGCTAACACAGCCTGACCTTATATCATCCTCCTACCACTTAAGGAAGTTGGAGTATAGCAGTTAAAAATAATAGCTCTGGAACCCAGCTGCTTGGGTTTGAACTATGCCTCTGTCATCTTGTCACTGTATGACTTTAGGTAAATTGCTTAACCTCCCTCCGCTTCTATTTCCATAATAACATTGCCTTTCTCCTGGGGGTGTATAAAGTACTGAGGGTAGGGCCTGCCACATGCTGAAGTGCTCTATAATGATTATTATCATTGTACTTTAATAGCTGAATCCCTAACAGATTGTTGTCCTATTTTGTGGATAAGGAAACGGAATTCAAATGTGGGTTGTTGTAGCCAGAGAGAATTGAAAAGCTTTGAGGCAGGTAAACATGACAGATGGAAAAGAGAAGTGGAGGAATCAGGTGGGGAGGAGTCAGCTTGTGGGATCAGGAAGACACTGTGATCAGAGAAGCAATGAGAACACTGGAGAGGATGATTGGAGTTGGAGACTGGGCAAGAGGGAGAGGCTCTGGTGAAGATTGCATGACAGAGGGTCTCTTCCAGCTGACTTTTCCTCCAAGCTACCCGAAGTGTCTCTACAGCCATGAGAAGATGAATATTTCCCCAGAAAGTCTGGGCTAAGCTGCCTGGGTCTTTGGGAGTCCACACTCGCTCGCTCTCCCAGGAGTCACAGCCTTGGTTGATGGGTGCTGTTGAGATAGGCTGTGTCTCCTGTTCCATGGGCCATCCTCCCTCTTTGGCAGAGGCAAGTTTATTCAATCTCAGCTTCCATTTTTGTGTTAGCTGTGAAGAGGTAACCCAGTTTACTCTGGCTTAAGAAACACAGGAATTTATTGGGTCACTTAATTAACATATGAGGATATATTGGCTTCTGGTACAGTCTGATCCAGAGGTTCAAACATTGTTGGAAGAGCAGTTTTTCCTCATTTCTTGTCTCTATCTCTTGTAGCGTTGGCTTCCTGGGCAGCTCCAGGTCCATCTCATCTTAACTACAGAAGTTCCAGTAGAAATAAGCTAATGTCTTTTTATCTGTTGCCCTCGCAAAGGCCTGATCGCGTCTCATTTGCTCTTCTCGGGTTGCAGACCCAGCTCTGAACCAATCACTGTGGTGAAAAGACTGTGACACTGTGATGGAGCAGGCAGGTCCAAGTCACAAGCCTACCGGAGAACCAGCAGTGAAATCCTAAACATGTGGAGTGAGCACGGGAGGAAACTGCCAGAAGGGTTAAGGTTGCTGCAAGACTAAAACAATAGTACATAAATAAAATAAAACAATTTTTTTTTTTTTTTTTTTTTTTTTGCACAGATCCCACAGAATAGTTAAGGAAAATGAGATTTTCCTATCAGGAATGTAGGCCCAGGTGACTCGAAGTTGTGCCAGAGAATGTGTCTGCAGAAGTTCGTTTAGTAGATTCCTCAGGCTTTGCCAAGTGAGCCCTGAATACATTGCTGTTTGCCTATTTTTAGTCCTGACTGCTTGGGGCCAGCTTTCTTAAAACACCACATTCCAGCTTCATTTTCTAATTGAAATGATAGGATGTTGGCTCTCTCTTGTTTCTTTGCTGTTATATTGGCCAGTGTCTCCCTCCTATTGTGCCACTGTCTCAGAGAACTGCTCTCCGATGACTCAGCGCTGGCATCTCACTCCAACCTGGATGCAACTTGGGATGTCTCCTCTCTTCCCTGACCTGGACCTAAGGAAGTCGATTGGAAGATACCCTTCTGTGATCCCTGACTAAGCTCTGTGATGAAGGGCACACATGTCCTTTAATTCTCAAATCCTCTTAGATGGGCCTTTCAGCATTTCTAAGTAGGATTTAGTGAATCACTTCTGTGATTAATGTTGCAGAAATACAAGAAGGGACCAGGCAGTGGAGGGCATGCTGTGCTAGGCCGGGTGTCTGGACTGCGTCCTGTTGACATTGGGGAAGCACTCAATGTTTTTGACTACGAGAGGGACACCTCCCCATTCATGTCACCATTTGTGCAGCGCATGCCAAGTGTCATGCCTTGTGCATGTGTCCTTTATAAGTGATCTTATTTTGTGGCCTCAGTAATCCTGCAAGGGAGGAATCCCCCTTTAAGTGACACCTGAAATCATGTCTCTTTCTCAGCAGGAATCCCTGAAAACACAGAGGAAATATAGGGAATGAACCACCCAAACTAACTCCACACACTGCAGGGCAGTGGCAGCTGGGCGTGGCCAGTTCAATTCTTCAGAAAGTTAGTCCCTGAGGGAGTTCATCTTTACACTGTGGCAGAAGGGAGAGGAAGACATGAGGTTAAACCAACAGTGGACAGGAAATGATGCGATTCCTCTGGAATCAGTCATTTCCCTCTTCTTTGCTTCTTGCTTTCCCGGAGTGGACGTGCCTGGCCTCCTGCACTTCCCTCCTTCCGCTTGACTGACAGTCCCGCCCCCCTGTCATTGATTTTCTCTTTGTCTCCTGTCCTTTACCTCTGGTCTGTGCAAGCTGGCCTCCTGTCCTCCCCTGGAACGGCTCCTTGGCTTGTTCACAGTGTCCGGCTGCCCATCATGCCTGTCTGCGTCACTCCACCTGGGTCTTCCGGTTTTCACTTGGTGGCCTCTACTTGACTTCCTCCCTTGTTTTTTCAAGTTCTTAACCCCTTGTCTGTTTTGCCTGATTTGCTCTCCAGTGGAATTTCATTTCCCCCTGGGCTTGTCTAGCCTCGTCCAACTCCCATTTCCGTTGGGGACAGCAGTCGTATACCTGAGCTGCAGGCTTATTTTTCCTTATTCTTTATTTATATTTTTAATACTGGGGATTGAATCTGCGGTGCTTTACTACTGAGCTCCATCCCCACCCCTTCTTATTTTTTATTTTGAGACAGGATCTTGTTAAGTTGCTTAGGGTTTTGCTAAGTTGGTGAAGCTGACCTTGAGTTCCTGATCCCCCTGCCTTAACCTCCCGAGCCTCTGGGATTACAGGCATGTGCCACTGTGCCCAACCTTACTCTTATTTTCTCCTTTGTGATTACTGTGCTCAAAATCCAGCTTCACCATGCTCTAGCTATGTATGTCTAGCTGAGTTCCTTTACCTCCCTATACTCTGCGTCCTCCTCTGTAGGATGAGGATGCAGTTGGCACCTCCCTTTTGGATTCTTATGAAGATTCAGTGATCTATTTCATACATGGAAAGTGTAGAGGACATTGCCTGGCACATAGTAGTCACCCAATAAATGTCAGTTCTTACTATTGTATTGATGTATTGTACTGTTCTGATATTTCAATTCACAAGAATTCTCTAAAAACATTAAACACAGGGGCAGCTTTGGGTGGAGAGACAAAGATGAGGGTGGCCAGGTGGGGTACAGAGCATGTGCCCCACATCAGTTTAACTTTCTTTATGCATGCCTTCTATAGGCCCAAAAGAAAAAGTTGCTTGGCCTTCAGGGGGAAGGACACTGTACTCTTGCTTACCAGATAAGTAATAAAATGAAGAATAAAGTAGTTTGGGTAAACATCGACTTGGTAGAAATTTCTTCTAAAACATAATGAGACAAAAACAAGCAATGCTCAGTAGGATTGGCACTCCATCTGTTTTGTTCCCTTCTGATGCTCTATCAAGATTCTTAAATGCAGTTTGGATTTGAAGAACATCTGGAATCAGCCAAGCACATGTTTTAAGCATTGACATTATAATCTATATTTCTTGCAGCTCAGTTATGCCTGTCGGCTGTGCATCAACCTCCAGAGATGAGGCCAGTCATGCATTCCATTCAGACAGCGACAGAGCCTCAGAAGAACTTGGGATCTGTGGGTACTTGGTGTGGGGGTGGAGAGGTGGCACTTTCTTTGTTTCTGATCATAAAGGTAATAACATTATTGAAACATTGGAAAATAAAGAAAAGGGTAAAGAAGGAATAATAAGCATTCATAATCCACTCCCCCCAGAAATAGTCAGTTGTAATGCTGGGATTTGTGTGAAGAATTTTATATATATATGTATATACACACACATACTATACAGATTGTATATGTTATGTTTATGTGTTATTCTATGTCTTTGAGAAAACCCAATCAGGACTATGTTGAATATATATTTAGAATGCTGGTATTTTTTTGGTAGCATTATATCCTTTTCTTCTGTCCTTAAATGTTCTTATGAATATACTATTGGAAAACCACCTTGATATTTGGTGAATGGATGTTCTGTCAATTCAGGTCCTCTAAGAAGCAGATGCCAAGAGAAGAACTGTGTATGAAACACTGGAAGAAAACCCTGTGAAGGCTGAAGGGAGAGGGAGCTGGAATGGGCAGTTGGGGTGAAGCAAGGCTGACCCTGAGAGAGGACAGCTGGAAGGAAGGACTGGGTGGGGAGAGTGAGAGGTGGCACAGGCTGTCCATTGGACAGCTCTGGGGTGGGGCAAGAAGGGCCTGGCTCTGGTATCCCCACCTTGCTTGGTCAGTGATCAGAAAGCAGGGTCTGGTGGTTTGGATGTGAAGTGTCCCCTGAAAGCTCACATGTAAGATGATGCAAGAAGGTGTGGAGGAGAAATGATTGGGTTATAGCCTTAACCTAATCATCTAATTTATCCCTGATGGGATTAACTGAGTGGTAACTGGAGGCAGGTGGAGTGTGGCTGGAGGAAGTGGTTCACTGGGGCATGGCTTTGGGGTACCTATTTTGTATCTGGAGAGTGCAGTCTCTCTTTCTCTTTGCTTCCTGATCATCAAGTGAGCTGCTTCCCTCTGCCACACTCTTCCTCCATGATGTTCTGCCTCATCTCAAGCCCAGAGGAATGGAGTTGGCCTTCTATGGACTAAGACCTCTGAAACCGTGAGCCCTCAAATAAACCTTTCCTCCTTTACAGTTGTTCTAGTCGGGTCCTTTAGTCATAGTGGTGAAAAAACTGACTAAAACACAGGACAGCACGGCCTTACCATGAACAGAGGAGATAGTAACCTGCAGAAGCCCATAAAGTTTTAGGATTTAGAGGTGCCATGTATCTTAGAAGGGTACAGGGACTGGCAGCAGGATTGATTGAAAGTCTGTCTGTATGAGGGGACAGACCTCCTGAAGACCTTCCATCACCCCAAGTGATAGTGTTCTCTTAGGAGATGGGAGGTTTACCCTTAAAGGGGCTCAGACTAAAGGATATTAGGCTGGATAGAAGACGTGTGTATAGTGTATGAAGCAGATTGTATAAAAGTCTGCCTGCTGACCACAAGGCCCTTGGCCACTTTCATTATCCCACTTTTTTGGCTTCAATTTTTCTATCTGTAAAAATGGAGATAAAAATAACATAGTACGGGGGAAGGGTGGCAAGAATGGAGGAAGGATAGATAGCATAGAGGGAAGGGAGGGGTGGGGTCGGGGTCGGGGGTAAGAATAATAACAGAATGTGTGACAAACATCATTGCCCTGTGCACATGTATGAATGCACAGATAGAAAAAAAAAACATAGTACTTAGCCTTTCAGTAGAGTTTTAAGGATAAATTATGTAAAGCATATGAAACAGGACCAAGTGCTGGGTATTTGCTATTGCTCTTTTTGCTATCTTTATATATATTGAGCTTTTTCTTTTTTTACTTATCCATTTGCTCAATCTTATGCTGTTATCATATTGTTGTAGCTAATAAGGCTTCATAATTTGTCTGCTCTGTTTTGGAATAATTGACTTGAAATTAAGCACTGGCCTTAATTAATTTGTAGAGCACTGGCCTCTTGACAAGATATGACCTATTTTCAAAATGTGTATGTCTGTTTTTACTCAAATATTCTGTGTCCTTTGTGTGCTTTTAGTTCTCTTCTAACATCTGCATATTTTTCTTAATTTTGTTTCTAGGCCCTTGGTAGTTGTTGCTGATATGAATGGGAATTTTGATTCCAGTTTATTTACAAATTAGTAAATACCAATAATTATTCATAATGAGCGATTTACATAATTACTTTTCAGCTGGCTACCTAATTATGTTATTAAATATTTTTAGTATTTCTAAGAGGTTTTCAGTAGATTCTCCTAGAGGTTTAACTGTAAAGTGGAAACAGAGATGAATGTCACTTGTTTCCCCAGTGGAGCTTCTCATTCTAATGGGGACATGTAGTAACAGGTAATGATAAGAGAAATGGTCATCTAAGGCTACCTGCAGTGCCATGGCAATAGCTCACCTGTCACATAAATTGTTCATGACTTGAAAATACAGGAGAGCTTAGACCACCAGCTGGAACCTGGAGTATTTTTAAAGGTATTCTTGAATAACCAAAAGAATTTTCTTCCATAATTATTGAGCTGTTTAGATATTTAAATAGTTTCTGTTATTTTTTACAATTTATATTTTTAAATTTTTAAATTATATGTTGACAAATTATAGTTATACATATGTTTGGAGTACAAAGTGGTGTTGATTTTTTAATACAAAGTTGAAAACCTCCTTTTCATTAAGACTATGTGGATTATTAACTGAAGGATTTTTTTTGTATTCCTTTATAATTAAAATCTCCTCCAAAAATATTTTGTAAATTTTCATTGGTAAAATTAATTTTTATAAAGCTCCAATTATTATAGTTACTTATCATCTATGGTGTTCTTATAGTCCTAAATTATTTATTTTCTGCCTTAATGATCATGATATGTGTTTTGTATGGTCCTACACCCAAGAGATATGACCTGTACAAATTTAGAAGTGCTCCCAGTTTAAAATGCTGTATGCACTGATTTTCTAAGGTCTTGAATTAGTGCTCATAGTTATATTTAATACAGTAATCACATAAAGTTATGAAAATTTCCTATTATGATCACGTGGGTTGGATCCTTTGAATGCTCATTTTTAGAATTTTTAGTTTTTGCAACAGGAGGAGGAACGAATAATCTAAAGACCTTTTTCTATAAATAGATTCTATTTATAATATAGTATATAGTATATAGTATATAGTATATAATCTTTTAAATGCTTAACTGAGCCTTCCAAAATAAAAAAGGAAGTTAACAGGGACTAGAAAAATATTATAATATTAATATTATAAACACAAGAGCTAACACTGCAGTTGCCCTGGGGTAGGATGGAAATTGTAGGGAAGGAATTGTCAGTTTCACTAATCCAGGGGGTTGTGATTAAAACGTTTGTGGGAACAAAAGATAATGCCTTGGCCTCATGAAATGTAGGGTGTTGAAAATGAAACACCATAAATCTAGAACTGTCAAGGGAATATATTAATAGTTAAAGGCTAAATTAAACACATACACACACCCCAAAATCCACTCTCTAGCATAATCTACACCCATCTGTGTGGTACCTGGTAACCACATGTAGCTATTGCGTCCAGGAGATGTGGTCAGTACAAATTTATAAGTGCTCCAAGTTTAAAATGCTGTAGGCACTGGATTTAAGATACTTAGTTAAAAAAAAAAAAAAGCAAGCTACCTCATTAATCATTTTTGTATTGACCACATGTCAAAACTTTTAATATATCAGAGTAAATAAATATTATTAAAATTGATTTCAACAGTTTCTTCTTAATTTTCAAATATGGCTACTATGTATATAGGTGGCTCTTAAAAAAAATAAAATAAAATTACATAGGTGGTTCTCATTTGCAACTCACATTTTACTTCTGTTGGGTAGCATTGATCTAGACCAGTCCTGTTCTGGGATCTGGCCTGAGCAAATGTATCTCCTAAGAATTCATAAAAATGGATCTGCTCTCTCTCATATAAAGATTTGTCCTGGCCAGTAACACTCAATGAAGGTATAGAGCATCAAATCAAGTGGCGCTGAGCTCCCACAGATACCTGC
Organism: Glaucomys volans; assembly: GCA_020662805.1. NCBI lineage: Eukaryota > Metazoa > Chordata > Mammalia > Rodentia > Sciuridae > Glaucomys > Glaucomys volans. The sequence goes on from JAJEJO010005204.1 coordinate 95,830, forward strand.
TGAATATTGTCTCACAATTTAAAATTATGGAACACATGAAGAACAACCGAGTGTGAGTGAATAAGGATGAGCAGACGCTACAAATGGTGAAATTAGCTTTCCTAGAACTTCTACAATTAGAACACAATAGACATGATTAAATACATTTTAAAAAAATGATTAAGGGCCCGAAAGAAGAAATAAATAGAATTGGGGACTGGATAAATAAATTATGCAACAACATCATAATCATAATCTGCATGCCATCTGAGCTTCTCTGTCCATTGAAATTTAACTGAAATTGGCTCAAGTTCGCTGACAGTCTGTGGAAAAATCCAACACCTTCTCTGAGACTTCTATGAGTTTTCAGGAACTAAGTTCCTATGGGCGTTTTCACTGCTGTGTTCTGGCTCTTATCAAACCCAGGTTTCAGCTTCCAGGCTGCAAGCCAACCCAGACACGTCGCTGGCCTCTTTTCTTGGACTGTCTTCAAACTATACTGGTGAGGCCTCCGTATTCATAACAGCCTTTCTTAAACGCTGGGGATGGACTGTAACTGTTATGTTAAGAGGTATCGCAGATTCCTGAAATCTTTTCCCACTGCCTCTTTCCCCCTCTGTGACTTTCATTCTCCACTTGGTTTAGTCTGTTGCTTGCAGTTCCAAAGACTCACAGAGGATTTTCTATTCTGGGCTCATGCTCTTTGGAAATGTAGAACTGGGAGGGAGTTCAGGAGTGTTAACTTTGACTTTGTATCTCTGCAGCCTGTCTCTGCAAAGGGAATGACACGTAATAATTTTTCCCATTGATAGAATTGTTAACTTCTCATACTTAGAAAGCAGAAGCCCAGCCATTTCATTTATCCACATTGATTAATAATTATGTAAATTGACATGTAAAACTTATCTGTATTATCCCACCACTTATATATATATATGTATATATATATACAAATATGCATATGTGTATATATATATATATATTCCATATGTGATTAAAGTTGATTCTATATTGTGAAGTGAAAGAAAAACCAGGATTCTGAACAATTTGATCCCATTCCTTGTTTTTAAAAATACAGAGTAACACAGAAAAAAGATCAGGAGATACATTACTAAAAGGTTAACAGTGAATGGTTGGATTATGGGTGCCATAACAAAATGCTACAGACTGGGTGGTATAAGCAACTGAATTCTATTAATTTATTTTCTCACGGTTCTGGAGACTAGAAGTCCAAGATCAAGGTGCCATTTGGATTGGCTTCTGGTGAGGCCTGTTTTCCTGGCTTGCAGGCAGCCACTTTCTTGTGACCTTTCTTCAGTGCACCAGTGGAAAGAGAGAGTCTGCTTGTCTTCCTCCTCTTATAAGGACCTCAGTCCTGGTAGATTAGGGCCCCACCTTTATGAACTCATTTAGCCTTAATTGCCTCCTGAAAGGCTCTCCCTTCAAATACAGTCACACTGGGGGATTAGGGTTTCAGCATATGGATTTGGGGAAGACACAATAAAGTCCATAACAATATGTATTTATTTTCCTCTTAATATTTTTCTGTAAATTTAAGATATTTATAAGGAACATGTACTATGTGCTTTAATCAGAAAAGGAAAGGTTATTTTTTTTTTAAAAAGATGCTATTGCCTAGATTGAACAAAACTGATTACACAGAAGCTTTACCAAATTTCATCTGAATAACATCTATTGTTCCATGGTCCATATTTATTGCAAGTTTTTACTGAACCCCTCCTTGTGTGTTGGAGGAGGAATTAGGGCTAGGAATGGTAGGGGAATTTTGGAGGCCCTGGGCTGAGGTGAGCCAGGGCTGGTTCTTGAATCCTGGGGAGGATTCCAGCGCCATCCTGAGATGACCAGCTTGAGGGCACTTGATCATATTGATATGCCCTTCCATCCTATTTCAAGTCCCGTGGGAACTATTCTCAAGGTTAGCTTAACAAAAGCCTATAGTAAATCTAATTAATCCACAAGGACCTAGGAGGGCTGAGGATAGTGGCTGGAGTATTCTGAGACATCCTTAAGGCAAGATGCTTTTGGCAATTTTACATATTTTATATTTGAGATGTCCTCCCCTCCCATGATATTATAAGCTCCTAATTGAAGAGTGGGCTGTCAGATTAACAGAAAAATGCATCCTGTTCCATCATGTCCATGATTATGAGCATGATTTTTTGGAGCTGGACTGCTTGAATTGGGTCCCAGCTCTGTTTATCCCATGAGTGACCCTGGGTAGATTATTAACCTCTTAGTTCCTCAGTTCCTTCATCTGTAAAATGAGGATCTAATTTTTCTTACATCCTAGGATGGTTGTCAGGATTAAATGAGTTAATATTTGTTAGGAGTGCTTGATAGGGCATAGATACATTTTAATGTAATTTGATAAACAAATAACTGGGTGGTGATAACCTCTAATCCAGTAAGGTCAGAAACCCCAACGGCAGGCTCCCTGTCTGATTCTCTCAGGAAGTCTCTGCCGATTGCTAATGTGAATGTGGAACTGTACTCACATACTGCACCCATTTCTTAGAGATGGGATGAAATTGATCAGTTTCATGAATGGTTAGAGCTGAGGGGCCTCAGAGCTGCAGTTCAGCCCCTTCCTTTTGTACATGGAGAAGCTGAGACCTGGGGGCCTCAGCTCTTGCTCAGCTCCACACAGCTGGCTTATGGCAGGGACACAACCAGTGCACTGATTCCAAGTACATTTTTGTTATGTTTAATTGAAATAATTTTTCTTCTGCATAAATATCTGATATAGTCAAGCATGCATGTCATTTGATAAGAGGATAGAATTCATAAATAAGCCTCTTCTGAACAAATAGATTACATTCATTAGCATGCTTTCATATAACAAATTATCTAATTATTATAAGTATTGGAAACAGTGCTAAATGTAAATTGTAGCTCTGAGAATGTGAACTGTATTGTTGGTGAATTTTGTCATAGGATAGTTAAAATATTTCCTCCTTTGAGTCTCCTATTTGCTTCTCACTTCTCTTCTTCCATTCCTTGGAATATGGCCAAACAGCACATCTATTTTTAATAGTATTAAGTTTTTAAAAATCTACTACATCTAGCTTTGTTAACTAGTTTCTCTGAGCCTCCCCCACAGGGACAGGGTCACCACCCTATCACTGGTGCCCAGAGCATTACCAAGGATGTGCAGGTCTGTTCCTAACCCCTGACCTTGAATCTCCTCACTCTCTCCCTCTCCCCAGCCAGCGTCCCCTCTGCCTCTGACTCTCCTCTTACTTCCTCTTGCCCAGGTCAGACTTGTGCTCCCAGTTCTGCCCACTTACTGAGACAGGCATGTGGCAAAATCCCCAACCTCCCAGGGGATCAAAGACTAAATGTGTGTGGGCCTTGCCTTCCTGGAATTTGAAGTCTGACAGAGGAGGGAAAGGGATGTTCTAGATGAGCTTTTCTGAGACTTTCTAGAAGGGGCATGGAGATTGGACTGTGAGAGCAAGGGAGAACTTGGTCAGTGGTTCTGATACTGTCCCCAGCTTTCTAGGATCTTTGATGCCCTCCAGATCCATGCTGCTCCAGTCACCAACCCAGGCACTCTAGGGAGCTGAATCTGCCAGGAGTTGTGTAAGAGGTACAAAACATATCAGACTTTATTTCTGTCTTGGAAGATAGTTTTCATATTTCTTTTCTTAGCAAGGTGAAATGAATTTTTAAAAAGTCAGTGTTCTCTTAACTCATGTCTCTCACCCTGCACAAAACTTACCTCAAAGAGGAACAAAGACCAGGGAATTAGACCAGAAACCTGCACTTGCTAGAAGAAAATGTAGGCCCAACACTTCAACATGTAGGCTCAGGAACTGACTTCCTTAACAAGACTCCTAAAAGCACAAGAAGTAAAATAAAAAATTAATAAATCAGATGGCATCAAATTAAAAAGCTTCCTCATAGCCAAGGACACATTCAAGAGTGTGAAGAGAGAGCATACAGAATGGGAGAAAATCTTTGCCTCTGGCTCCTCAGATAGGGTATAAATTTCCAGGATATACAAAGAACTGAAAAAATTTAACACCCAAAAAAACAAAAGCAAAAACAAAAAAATGGAAATAACTCAATTAGTAAATGGGCAAAGGAATTAAACAGGCACTTCACAGAAGAAGAAATATGACTGGTCAACAAACATATGAAAAATGTTCAACATCTCTAGCAATTGGAGAAATGCAAATTAAAACTACACTGAGATTTCATCTCATTCCAGTCAGAATGTCAAGAATACAACTAACAATAAATGTTGGCAAGGATGTGGGAAAAAGGTATACTCATACATTGTTGGTGTGACTGTACATTAGTATAACCACTCTGGAAAACAGTATGGAGATTCCTCAAACAAGCCAGAAATGGCATCACCATTTGACCCAGCTATCCCATTGCTTGGTTTATACTCAAAAGACTTAAAATCAGCATACTACAGAGATGCAACCACATCAATGTTTATAGCAGTTCAATTCACAATAGCTACACTATGGAGCCAATCTAGGTGCCCTTCAACAGATGAATGGATAAAGAAAATGTGGTATACATATGCAATGGAGTATTACTCAGCTATGAAGAAGATTGACTTTATGGTAAATGGATGGAATTGGAAACTACCATGCTTAGTGAAATAAGCCAATCTCCAAAAGTCACAGGTTGAATGTTTTCTCTAATATGTGGAAGCTAATTCAAAATGGGGGGTGGGGATAGAAGTAAGATCAGGGGAGTATACAAAGGGGAATGAAAGGAAGAGGGGAGGGATGGGATAGGGAAAGTCAGTGGAATGAATCTGACCAAATTTCCTATGTACATATATGAATATGCCACAGTGAATCTCACCATCACATACATCCACAAGCCACTAATTAAAAAAAAAAAGAACCATAGTAAATAGCAGAAAGACCAGTAGAGTAGAGGGAGGGGAAGGGGAAATACTAGGGACTGAAGTAGAACAAATTATATTCCATGCTTTTATAATTACATCATAGTATATTATCATGTATAACTAAAAAGAATGAATAAAAAAAAGAACAGGGGGAAAAAATAGTCACTGTGCTCCAACTGGGTCAGGCAGTACTGGGGCCAGCAGTGTGGCACCTGGATGTGAGGAAGTAGGCAGGTGAGTGGATTGTACCAGCTGGTGCCTTATTGATCTTGGCCTGTGCTTTATGGACCACTGTCTGTGCTGGCCCAACTGGTAGATTTCAATTAGGATCCCTGGGAGAAGGAGTGCTGGCCTTTCTTGTAATGTAAGGAGAATGCAGGCACAACTCATGATGTTAGGTGACCAGGGTCCAAGAGCCAATCACATTGCCTTGTCAAGAAAGAATGCACTTGGTTGATTTTAAATGTATGAGACTTGGATCCTTTACAGTCTGTTTTAGTCAACTTTTTTGTTGCTGTGACCAAAAGACCTGATAAGACAACATAGAGGAGGAAAGATTTATTTGGGGCTCACAGTTTCTGAGTCCTCCATCTATAGATGACCAACTCCATTGCTTTGGGCTCAAGATGAGATAGAATATCAAAGTGGAAGGGTATGGCAGAGGAAAGTAGCTTAGGACATGACCACCAGGAAGCAGAGAGTGAGAGAGCAAGAGAGCTGTGCTCACCAGGGACAAAGTGTAAATCCCAAATGAATGCCCCCCAGCAACTCACCTCTGCAGCCACATCCTGCCTGTTTAGAGTTGTTTCTCAGTTAATCCACATGAGTGGATTACTGAGCCAATTGGGTTAACTCTCATAACACAATCATTTCATGTCTAAACTTTCTAGTATTGTTTTACACATGAGCTTTTGGGGGACACCTCACATCTAAACCACAACATATTCTCCCTTTACCAACCCAGGCCTCCTCTGCTATTTCCCTTTCATTAAGTGCAGAGCTCTGTTAGCCCAAATACATTGTAGTTGATTCTTTCACCATTTCCACCACACTTTCCAGGAAGGCTGGATATACAGAATTAGAGAAATGTCACCCAGTGAGATAGCGTCAGAGGGAGAATCTCACACTTGGAAGACTTTGAAATGTTTTTGAATGTATGTTTCATTTCAGTGTCTCAGAATACTCATCATGACTCTATCATTAGGACACAATGTGGACACACAGGTTTATCTGCCACTTTTTCCAATTCTACTCATTGTGGTGATGAAGTAGACAGATCCCCCAACACAAAGAGACAGAAGGACGTCTGACAAGGAGACCTCAAATGAACCATCTACCTTAAGGAGGTCAGGCTGGCTGTGAGGGAACTCTCCTCAGAACACTGGAACTGGAACTTTTGTGTGTAGGGCTTGACCACGGCCTTTCCCATTACAACCAGGAGATCTGGGTATGAGTAGCAGTCCTTTCATGACATGGGCTTGGGGTGAGCCAGTCTGGCCAGTGATGCACTTGCCTTCTTCCTGCTTGCCGTCTACTGATCTAAATCAGCCCCCCATCCCTCCATTTGAGAAACCAGTGGATGGTCTATAAATTGAGTCAGTGCCCAGTGGTCCCAAGCAGTGAGATTGCTTGCACCTACCATAGAATCTGACTGTCCACAACTCTCTGGAGTTGCAGGGGACATTGAATACTCAGAGAATTGTCTTGCAAGCTATTATTTTACTATGGCTTGGAATACAAAGATCTTGTCAAATAACTCTCTTTTTTTTCTCTTTTAAAAATGAGTTCCCTTTTGGGGATATAATCTGTCACTGCAGTAATTCTGTATTCCTTGGAATCTCTTTTAATAACTATGTGAATTAAAGAATCATTCAGTTTTGACTCCTGAGTGTGACATTCTTCACAGACCATTCCCGTCTCCCTGGAGTTGTTGTGTATTTGCAAGTGAGCAGGACCATTTGAAGAAGTCAGGGGAGAGTTGCCTGTGTGGGGGTGTAAGATAACTCCTGAAGTCTCAATGGCTCAGCCCACAAAGCTTTATGACTCATTCGTGTAAAGTTCTGTCTAGGTTGGGTGACTCTCCTTAATCTTGTAGCTACATCAGCTGCCACACAGAGATTTCAAGGTCATTACTGAATGGAAAGAAGGGATTGAGGAGACATGCTGGTTTTTAGCTCTTTCAGCTGAGGAGTCACACAGTCCATGAGCCTGAACTAGCTGCAAACCCAAAATAACAGTAAGGGAGAAAAGGAAATGAGGACCATTTAGTGAGGACCAGCCCCCCGCATCTGGTGCATGGTTCTGACCCCATGATGATTACGACTTGGAAAGTAAAAACAATTAATTTTGTTCTAAAAGTATCTCAAGGTTTGGGAATAGCAGGAGCTCTTAATGGCTTCTACTTCATGGTCTTCCTGGAATAACAGGATTGTGCTTCCTCTGGAGGTCATGCAGGTGCACTGGCTCCTGCTCCCACCTGGGAGGTACTCAAGGTCCTCATCTCATCCACTTCTCTGCCCATGTGGACCAGGAACGTAGAATGGATTATAAAAAATGTTCTCCTCCCTTGAATCTTGGCCGCTTGTGGCTTGCTCTGAACCATAGAATGTGACAGAAGTGACATTGCCCCAGATCTGAACACAGGCTTAAGGGACCTTGCACACTGAAGCTTCCCAAACATCCCAGTCAACACTGGGCCAACTCCAGAAGTCAGGGTGACCTGCTGACTTTCAGCTCACTCCTGAAGGAGCTCCACCGAGCCCAGATCCACTCCTGAATGCAGAACTGTGAGTTTACAAAATGGTCAGTGTTTTAACCCACTGAGTTCACCACCCAATGGTTTGTAATGACACAGTGGCTGACTGACATGCCAAGGGTCCCTGTGTTCCCAATGTGTGCACCGGCCACAGTGTTTTATAATTACATAATTTAAGTAAATATTATTTAAAAGGATGACATGTGAATGTGAAAATAAAAATTATTCCTTTGAAAACTAAATTGAATTAATTGCAAAGAGTTGATAAGAATATGTTCCTTAAAAGTGCTGTCAAATAAGGAATGGGTAGGCACATGCAAAAAATGGAGGGAAAGTCATAAAAAATATAGGTGGAGTCTACACTCAGATTATTTCCTAAATCTCTTTCAGTTTCAGTCCATATTAACACATTGAAACTGGACACCATAATTGCATTGAATTATGAGAGTAAGACAGAGGCTGCTGAACAAAGAACAATAATTCAATGGCTTAAAGAAGATGGAATGTCATTTGTCTTTTTTGCTATATAGGAGTCCAAGGTGAGTAGTCAGTATTCTGGGTCAGAGGCATGTCTTTTTGTGTGTGTGTGTGTGTGGGGGGGGTGGGACTGGGGATTGGACTCACAGGCACTCAACCCCTGAGTCACACCCCCAGCCCTATTTTGTATTTCATTTAGAGACAGAGTCTCACTGAGTTGCTCAACACCTCGCTTTTGCTGAGGCTGAATTTGAACTCATGATCCTTCTGCCTCAGCCTCCCAAGCTGCTGGGATTACAGGCATGTGCCACTGTGCCTGGTGGGATGTTTGTTTTTTTGTAATCACTCACAGATCCAGAGTGATCTGCAGACCCACAGGGGCCTTGTTGATATCTAGGTGACTGAATATGTTATCCTGGGTTCTAGAACCAGGAAAGAAAAGAAAGCATGGAGGAGCCATTCCTTTATCTTGAGACACTTGTTTGGAAGCGGTGCACAGCACTTCTGCAAACACTATTGACCAAGCTTAGTCACATGACCTCACAGAACCAAGAGGGAGACTGGGAAATGTGTGGTGTTGGGGTATAAATGCCACGCTATAATCCTTTTGCTATAGAGAGGGTATTATGGTTTGAATATGAGGTTTCCTCGGAAGCTCATGTGTGAGACAATGCAGGAATGTTCAGAGGTGAAACAATTATATGAGAGCTGTAACTTAATCAGTGGATTAATTTTATTTGATGGGTTCATAATTTGAATGGATTAAAGGGTGGTAACTGAAGGCAGGTAGGACATGGCTGGAGGAAGTAGGTCCCTGGGAGTGTGCCCTTGAGGATTATACTATCCCTGGCTCCTTGCACGCAAGCTCTCTCTGCTTCCTGGCTGTCATGAACTGAGCAGCTTTCCTCCACTCATCCACCATGATGTCTGCCTTATCTTGGGCCCACAGCAATGAAGTCGCTGTGAATGAATGGTCTGAACCTTTGGAACTATGAGCCAAAATAAACTCTTCCTCCTCTAAGTTGTTCTTCTCAGGTCTTGGTCACAGCTAAGAAGAGCTGACTAAAGCAGAGGGAGAGAATGGATTTAGGTGAAGAGCCAATAGCCTCAATCAGAATGATGCATTATGAATGCGCAAGAAAAATAGCGGGAAGTTGGAATTACCAGTGGAGAGGACAGGAGAGTAGATGTGCACTTCTGTGGTAAAAATTAAAATAACATGCTTATGAGAGGCTGAATTTTTTTCTATGTCGTATAGTTTTAATTTCTTAAAATTGACCAGTTGTGGGGCTGGGGCTGTAGCTCAGTGGCAGAGTGCTTGCTTAACGTGTGCGAGGCACTAAGATTCTCAGCATTGCATATAAAGAAATAAAATAAAAGTTCTTTGCCAAAAAAAACAAAAAGACCAGTTATAATGGTTCTACTTATGACAGACACAAGGGCCTTTCTTCTTCTGTTCTCTTGCTTCTTCAGTATTTCTCTACAATGTTTTTCCCTTTTGGGGGATCAGCCTCCCACCTACACATTTCTCTCAGTTTACATTAGAAAGTCTGACTCAAAGAATTCTGAAATAAAAGAACATTGTTGAACTTGAGAGAAGTCCTGTTTTCTTCCCTTTGTTTGTGTGGATTTTCTAAAACCTTGGCCTGAAAGTGATAATGTTGAGAGGCTAAATAGATATATAACAACAGGATATTACAGACACTTCACAATTTGGCAGTGTGTGAGAAAGCTGGGTTCTGGAGTGTCAGTTTCCTGATATTGTCCCGTATCTGCTCAGTACTGATATGGGAGATACTATTTATTAAATGCAGACTTTTTTCTTTGTTACTTATTAAATAAAGAAAAATATGCTCTGCTGCAGGAAGTTAGAATTTCAAAGTTGCAGCCTTTGAAGTGTGGGTTTGGGTGGTGGAAATCCTGGCAGCTCCTCTTTTTGAATGCCTACTATGTGCCAGACACTGAACTAAAATTTTACGTGTATTATTTCATTCCACCTCTGCAACAATCCTACGATCATTGTGCCCAGACACAGACCAAGTAAATAAGTGCCCAGAGAGGTTAAATGACTTTCCTAACATTACCCAGCTATCAAATCCAGTGACTGATATTGGAATCCATCTTTCCTTTCCTTATTGCAGAATGGAATGAAAGGTACAGTTTTGATTCCAGAAAATCAAGAAGTACACACTTCAGCATTCCTGGAAGAAAGGGTTGTTGGTACTACTCATTGTGGAGATGCTTGATACACACGCAAAACAAAACAAACAATACAATAAAGGCAAATGCACTCTTGATACAGTGGCTGGGAGGCCAGGTGCGGGCAGCCCGCTCCCCTCTCATAGCACTGAGTCTCTTTCTCTCAGCTGTTTGCACAAGGGCTGAATGGCAGCTGTGCTCCAGCCAGACATTTTTCCAAAGAGGCTTCCATGATGGCATTTCCTCCATGTAGATCATGCCAGAGACTCACTTGGTCAGCTCCTTCTCCAGCCTGATACTCACTTAGGATGTGTCACTTCTGGATTTCCATGTAACCTTAGGGTTTAGGAATGTCAGTTGTTTTTTCCTGTTCTTTCTGGAAACTCCTGTTTTAAAACAGAGAGGAAAAAGCTATTCAGGTACTCATAAGATTTATTGAAAGTACCATTTGTCTTTGGCAAATAGTTGCCAATGATGGAAGTCCTCCTTAGAACACAGACCTCACAGTCCCAAGTGTGCAGGGCTGAGAGGGGGGAGGCCAAGGACTGAGGCAGGCCAGAGAAAGACATATGCTTCCCAAACGTGGAGGGGCCCCTCCACTGTCTTCTTGTAGCAGTCTGCACTTCCTCCTCTGTAGCATTAGAATTGCAGTTTCTCTTGTCTGTCTTTTCCTCTGGGCTGTGACCTCTTGAGGATAGGCCTGATACTTGCCAGGGAACTAACAAATATTTATTTGAATGAATGAAGCAATGAATAAGAGCTTTGATCTCCAACTAAGCATATGTGTATATGTATGTGTGTGTATATATATATATATATATATACACAAACACACATATATATATTTATATATAAATCATGCTTATATATTATCTATTGCTTAAAACTCACTTTCATCCCCTCCTCTAGAAAATATTGGATTTTAGGAGAATGCCATTTGATTTGATGGTTACATGTCCAGAGCTGTTCTTTCATGTTTTGCTTTAATAAGGTTTTTACTCTTGACTGCACATTACAATCACTTGAGGATTTTTTTAATAGTGGAGTTCATATTCTACCCCTTCTCCCCTGGGATTCTAACTTAATAGGCCTTAGGTAGAGCTGCTGGAAATCAGCATTTTAAAAAATGATTTCCTAGGTGTTTTACTGAGCAACCAGGGTTGAAAGCCACTGCCCCACATTTACCTGGAGCAACTAGTTCTTTATGGCTGATGTAGCCACTAAGATGGGTGACATCCTGCAGAAAATGAGCCTTGGGGGAGAAAGATACTGGTCTCCAAACATTTACCCAAAGACAGAGGCAAGGGTATCTTCCAGAAGACCCAATAGGGCTCAGCTACCTGTTTGGACATCAGCCTGCATTAAACTCTTTTCCTAAGGGAGCCTCAGCATCTCCCACATCAGCCCTCTCCTTCCAGGAGTCCAGCCTAAGAGCAGTGACTCATCTGACAAACCCCAGGAGTTAAGTGTATAGAAATAACTGCTGGGGTGCAGCCCTAGCAGGAGTCAGGGTCCTGGGTGGAGGGGAAGTGTTGGCGTGGAGGAGAAATAGCACACAGAGACACCAAGTGCTCTGAGGCTAAATCTAATCTACTTTATTCACAATCTCTGGGGATTTATAGACTTTAGCTTACAACTCAAACTTTAATGATTTACAGAAGTGAGAAGTTAATTCGCAGAACACGGTCATTACAATTAGGTCACAGCTGGCCATTGTTAAGATCCTACTGACCCATATGCACTTTTCATTTTTAACTAAGAAACATATTTTAAGCAATACTTTCTAGTTGCTTTTACTATGGGTAATATTAAACTAACCTTTACGTGCTAACCTGTCCATGAGCCCAAGTGTTTGGCCTTGAACCCATTTGCCATTTTTCCAAACTATTAATTTTCCTTCATCATAATATACACCTGTATAGGAAAGTGGAGGGTCAGCTGGAGGGGGCCCTTGTACCATGGGAACAGCAGGAACGAGAGGGAGTTTCTTTCTGAGCTTTCTCTGAATCATCGATTCACTGAGCTGCTTCAGGCCAATTAGGAGCGGTAACTGTTTCCCTAGAGGTAAACAGTCGCTCTTGCTGGATTTTTTCATAAGATTCCTTATTACTTAGTCTTACTACATATGAAACTAGTTCAGGGGAAAACAGTCTTGTTTTTATGTTCTAATTCATATAATGTTTAATTTTCCTTGGAAATTTGTAAATGTAGACACCCAAATATCACACCATTGATAACAAAAACAACAACAACAACAACAACAACAACAACAACAACAACACAAGAGCCAGAAGGAGCAAGCCTTGTCCACATTTCCCAGAAGATTAGACCATTCAACAATCTTCATTATTCCCAGTGGGACGGTGTCGAGCACTGAGGGGAATAGCAGTGGGCATGGCAAATAACTTCCTGGAAGATATGGCTGTATTGAAGACACTAGGGGTTAGGAAAAAATGTGCAAGTCTCTCTTGCTTTGGGAGAAGAGTTCTGAATTGTGTTAAAAAACTAGGAAGCCTGGAAAGCCCTGTGTATGTCGTCAGTGGAACAAGAACCATGATAATCTTACCTGTGCTTATTTTTTAAAATTTATTTTTTTAGTTGTCAGTGGACAAGTAAAATATTTTTTAAAAAATTTATTTATATGTGATGCCTCACACAAGCTAGGAAGTGCTCTACCATTGAGCTACAAACCCAGACCTGCTTTTGCTGTTATAATAAAGGCTTAAAGTTTTCTAGCTTCACTGATTTCTGAATCTGAGTGCAGCTGGGATGGAATGTGTGTGTAAGACCCTCCGGTCAGCTTCCTTTTTGCTGAATGCTGGTGGAAAGCAGGAAGTGAAGAGACCAACTATATTTTTCTTTTGCTGGTTAAATCTCTGTTCTCAGTATATCTGTATCCAGCTTGCCATCTTCCTTTCTTTAAAGGCTTAAAAAATGGATTTGACCTCATGTCTTGGTCTTATGTCCTTTAAAGGAAAAAGAAGGATGTGTTTGGATGCCCCCATCCTAAAGTCTCTGGAAACAGGCACACAATGTGCTTTTCCAGGATAATTTGCAGACTAATGGACCTTTACAGACACTAAGCTCTCTCCTCTACATGAGTTTGGCTGATAGTTTTATATGCAGGAGTTTTTTGTTGTTGTTTTTTTTTTTTTTTTTTGCAAGAGTTTTGATTAATTGGTGTCAAGAACTGTGGAGGGTCTGAGATTCTACCCTCTTGTAAGGTAACAAATAAGCCTCCTGCGGTTTCATGGATGCTGGCACAGGACTGGAGTCTCCTGCATGAAAGGCAGCGACTTTGTTATTGACAGCATTGGCAGTGGCCAGAAACCTGGTGATTTCTGGTGCCAAGGTGACAAACGGGGCCGGGCAACACCTGAGTGGGCCGTGGGTGGGGTGATAGGAGAGGACTGCAGAGCTTATAGAATCTTGGAATTTTACCCAGAGCCAGGCAAGCTGGCTCTGTGCTCCGTGGGGGTGGCAATCTCTATCTCTCAAGGCTGTTCACTGAGCAAAAATCCTTGAAAAGATCATCTGGAACAAGGACAGTCAGTGCTTCTACTTTTGAGATGCATAGAAACACCAGCCTCCCACAGAGAATCATCTCTCTCAAAGTCAGTCAGAAATGACACAGAGTGCTCATGGAAGGGTGAATAAACTCATAAGATTCTTAGACCCCATCCCAAATATAACAAGTGAATACCCAGCTCCCTCCCGTATCAGTGAGTGTTTGCTGTCTTAACAAACAACCCCACACCTAATGACTCTCAACCCCCACTGCTCACAGTCCTGTGCACTGCTGGGTGGCCCTCCTGGCTCGGCAGTCTCACTTGCTGTCCACTGGGTTCTTGCATACATCAGTTGGTGGCCCTTGGTGGTTCTGGTCTACCAACAAGGACCACAGAGGCAACTGACCAAGTATCTGCTGTCACCCAGCCGATGGGCCCAGGCATCTACACATGCCAACAGTCCTAGGGGTCTAAGGAACACCAAGAGAACAAACCCCACGTGGGAACACTTTAATCCTCTGCATGGAATCTACTAAAGCCCTATAGCAAAGCAGGGCATATAGCCAACCTGGATTCAAGGGTGGAAATGCAGACTCCACCCCTTGAGGGAGGGGAAGCAGCTAAGGCTATTTTTGAGCAATCTTCCACACCAAGATCACAATGGACTACTTGCCTCTCCTCCTCTAGGTCTTATCTCTTCTGAGAGGCTGCTCTTTTCTCTCCCATCCAGTATTGCCCAGACCTGACCCTGCCCAGATCAGAGCTGTGTGTTCAGGGTGGTACAGTCATAGACTGTCTTGTTCTCTCTAGTCTCTAATTGTTGCTCCTGCTCCAGAACCCAATTTCATTTTCTTTGTAGTCCTTACTAGATTCTGAAATGATTTACTTACTTTTTCATTTATATAAGTGTTTGCTGTTTTGTTTCTCTAACTACAAAGAAAGCTTAATAACTTACCTTCATCAGAGAAGTGACTAAAGTACACATTGATAAAAATCAGTTAACTGAACGATTGCCAGGAAAATGGATTTTGTTGTATTTATGGGATTTATGGACAACTACAAAAATATAAACTAAGCTCTTGCACTGACAGTAAGAGAGATGGAGTTACTGTGGGAAAGCCTTTCACAAGAAGACAGGGAAATGTGGCCATCACACTCTTGTGTTTTCCAGATGGTAAAGACTTCAAGATTGGGACCAACATCTTTTCCTTCAGCTGAATGATTCAATTTATTAGACTCACCTTATGGAGTTCTTTAGGTTTTTCCTTTCCTTTTCTTTTCTTTTTTAGTACTGGGGATTGAACCAGGAGTACTCTATAACTGAGCTACATTTCCAGGACTTTCTATTTCTTTTTATTTTGAGACAGGGTCTCAGTAAGTTGTCAAGGCTAGCCTCCAATTTTACAATCCTCTAGTCTGGGTCTCCAGGGTCACTGGGATTACAGGCTTGTGCTACCATGCCTGGTAGTTCATTTTCATTTTAATGAGGGCAGAATTTTATTTCTGGGGTTAGGTACCCTATGATCTTGGGAGTTGAAGACTTAGAAAAAATAGTTAGCTCTTTATAACATCAGTTAGTCTTTATATAATTCACACCTAACCTTGCTTTGAAGTCCAGGAGAGGACAATGATACAGCTGTTTTCCTGTCCTTTATTCTCACATGATGATTTGTTTCATGTTTCACACTTGTGGAGTTTAGGGGGTCTGGCTGTGTTAGCCAGGGTTTAACCATGTCTGTCTGCATGAGTTTGAACCTCAATGCTGATACCAAAATCTGCATTAGCCAGAATTCACCCAGAGAAGAACCAGTAGGAGATCTGTACCTGTATCTTTTTGTATATGTATGTCTGTATATCTCTCTATCTGTATTTATCTAGATATACCTGTGTTTACCCATCCATCCATCTATCCATTTATTTATTATAAAAAATTGACCTGTGTAATTGGTGCTGGCTAAGGACTTTTGAAATCCATAGGACAATCAATAATTGGGATAGATTCAAACTAAAAAGCTTTTTCTCAGCAAAGGAAACAATCAGCAATGTGCAGAGAGAGCCTTCAGAGTGGGAAAAAATCTTTGCCACACACATTTTGGATAGAGCACTAATCTTCAGAATTTATAATGAGCTCAAAACACTTTACAGTAAGAACACAAATAACCCAATCAATAAATGGGCTAAGGAAATGAACAGACACTTCACAGAAGAGGATCTACAAGCAGTCAACAGATATATGAAAAAATGTTCAACATCCCTAGTAATTAGAGAAATGCAAATCAATACTGCCCTAAGATACCATCTCACCCCAATTAGAATGTCTATTATTAAGAATACAAGCAACAATAGGTGTTGGCAAGGATGTGGGGGAAAAGGTACTCTCATACATTGCTCATGGGGTTGTAAATTGGTGCAGCCACTCTGGAAAGCAGTATGGAGATTTCTTGGAAAACTTGAAATGGATCCACCATTTGACCCAGTTATCCCACTCCTTGGTCTATACCCAAGGGACTTAAAATCAGCATATTACAGTGATGCAGCCACATCAATGTTCATAGCAGCCCAATTCACTATAGCTAGATTGTGGAACCAACCTAGATGCCCTTCAATAGCTGAATGGATAAAGAAATTGTGGTATACATATACAATGGAATATTATTCAGCCATAAAGAATAATAAAATTATGACATTTGCAGGCAAATGGATGGAGTTGGAAAGTATCATGTTAAGTGAGATAAGCCAATTCCAAAAAACCAAAGGCTGAATGATTTCTCTGATAAGTAGCTGATGGCACCTAAGGAGGGGGGAGGTTGGGGAAGAATGGAGGAAGGATGGATTTTATAGAGGAAAGTAAGGGGAGGGGGGTGGGGAAGAAAAGATAAGAATGTGACAAACATCATACTATATATAAGTATGAATATGCAAATGGTGTGATTCTACTTTGTACACAACCAGAAAAACAATAGTTGTACTCCATTTGTGTACATTGAACCAAAAATAAATAAATAAATATTTTAAAAAAGGTATTTTAAGTGCTAAAAAAAAAAAGAGAGAGAGAGAGAGAGAAATCCATAGGACAAGTCATCAGGATTAGATCATGGGCAGGCTGGATCTTACGGGCATGGGCCAATAATGTATACAAAGCATTTTTAAAAAAAATCTAAGCCCCTTTTTTGAACACCTGAAAGCTGATCAATCAGATCCATCCAAATTATTCAGGAGAATCTCTCTTACTTAAAGTCAACTTCAGTTACATCTGCAAAATATCTTCATAGCAACACTTAGATTAATGGTTGATTGAGTAACTGAGGACTATGGCCCAGCCAAATTGACACGTGAAAAAGTTATCCTGTGTGTTCTGGGTTAAGTGAAAAGGTAAAAAGGGGCCCAACCTAGTACTCAAGAGATCTGTATGTATTCCTTGGCACCTCCTTGGAGACTGCTGGAGAGTAAGATAATTCAGTAACTTAGTAATTTTCTAAAATAGTAATAACCAGCAAACAAAACAGTAACTGACCCCAACTGTGACCCATGTAAAAAAGACTGAGGAACATTTTTGTGATTCTGAGAAACACTGAGCTTAAACTGCAGGGGCCAGGAGGGGATGGAACCCAAACAACACTTTGGGAGCTGTGGATTGGTGACTTGCCTGTGATTTCATAGCTATGTATTCTGGAGTCTTGAACATGCCACTTCATCTTCCTTACCTCTCTGTTCTTCACCTGTGAGCAATTATTACTCCCAGCAATATGTTAGCTTAATTTATACCTTGGAAAATTCCACCTCCCATGTCTAAATGTACGCACAGGTACACATACATACACCATACTCCACACACATATACATGTGCATTTACACATCAAGAATTCCTATAGAGGAATTCAGACAAAGGCAAATTTGAAGTACAGGAAAACTGAAGTCAGTAGTCTTGGAAACTGGCATGATCGCACATTGTTCTTTTTGGATATCATTAGAAATTGGGCACCCATGCCACTTTGGATCAGAGTCAGAATGTGTGCACTGATAAATATTTCATATATATGTGTTTTTTTAAAATTTTATTTACTTATTGATTCATTGAACACAAATGGAGTACAGCTATTGTTTCACTATATGTGTTTTAATTGTCAATGGATCATTTATCTTTTTTGTTTATGTGTGGTGCTGAGTATTGAACCCAGGGCCCCAAACAGACCAGGCAAGCACTCCACCACTGAGCCACAACTCCAACCCCTGATAACATTTCTTAGACACAAAATACCTTATTGGTTCCTGGGAAACTGCTTTACTCTTTTTCTGAGCCTTCCAAATACTTCAGCTCCTTCCAATGCCTCATATTGCATTAAAATGGAAAAGCTTCCTTTCATTTAATATTAGAAGTTGACTGAAATATAAAATATACCTGGGAGAGTTACGAAGTTGAGCAGTGTGTTCACACCGAGACGACAGTGACAGATTACTCCATGTCTTTTTCAGATATTGATGAGGTATGGGGATGCCTTTATGGAGGACTCAGTGGAAAGGCGCATCCTCCTTTTATGGAGGACTCAGTGGAAAGTTCTTGGAGAGATGGAAGCTGAGAGAGATAGCAGAAGGTTGAATAGGCATTGACGCCTGGCAGCTGGGTTGAGCGTCAGCCCAACTGACCCACAACCCAGAAGCTTCAGGACGATCTGCAGGCACACACTGTTTTCAATCCTTCTTCAAAAAACAATTGTAGTCATTTATTTTACCAGTTAATTCTTGCTATGATAATGAGTTCATACCAGATTTATTTGAGTTTCAAAAGGGAAATTGACCAAGGACATAGCTCTTCCTTTTCAAACTGTAACTCCCAGAGGAGGATATAAACCAATTGCTGATGTGGGACTTTTTGGCAAAGCCATGCCAGGATTTCCTCAGGGGAAAGGAAGAGGGTTGACGTCCTAAAAATTTATCTTTAGGGCAAAATAAGCCCAAGCCAGCTGGGCTTGGCCATCAACTCTCACAGAAGCAGATTCTGTGTTTGTAACCTGGTGATAAGGGTCCAGGGCTGGCTCCTTCTGCCTGTGGTAGGAGACAGCCCATCAGAAGGTGTCCTGGGATCCACATGGCCCCAAATCCATATCCAGGAGGGATTGTGTGGTTGGGTAAAAGAGCCTTGGCACATCCTGGGGGCGTATTTTTCAAAACCAGAACTTCTAGATGGATGAATGTCCTTCCATCTAGAAGCCATAGATGTCCCATGCTTGGCTTTGTGTCATTCATCCAGTTGGCTGTTCTGAGTTGTATCCTTTATGATAAACCAGTGAACATAACAAATGAAAAATCAAATATAAATCTATTTAAAACAGGTTTTTAAAATCTTTAAAGATGTTTTGAAAGTTTAAATGCCGAAGCAATTAGAAAAGACTTGATTGTCATTTGAAACCAAAGCCCAGGAGAGCTCTTCAGAAGAGGACAGAATGGGGCTAGAAGAGCCTCTCCTACAATTCCCTGAAGTCAGAGGTCAGTTTGTTTTCTCGGGACTTTTAGGAGAAGGATTTTACATAATAGTTCTACTTTTTGGAGGCTACTCATGCTGAAGTGCTAAGCAAAGACTTAAGTCATATTTCAATTTATTTAAACTGTCATTTTATCATCAGGAACCTAATCTGGGTGATGCCAAATTCTGTGCTCTCCCAATCTAGCTTCAGGACTTCTGACGTGGTCAAAGGGCCAGCTGTGTGTTTGCATATGGATTTTATATGTGCTTTTTATGTCAACATGATATTTATGTCAACATATTATTTATTTACAAATGTCTTATATATGTATACTCTGTGTGTGTGTGTGTGTGTGTGTGTGTGTGTGTGTGTATGTAGGTTTTGTCCAATGTAGGTATTTGCTTCCTGCCAGAATGCCAGCTACAGCATCCTTGTATCTGCTAATTTCAGTCTAATGCTGAGCCATGGGTTTATACGTTTGGTGAGCCCGTTGACACTACTCCTCGGGCACAGGACTAGCTCAGGATCCTGAGATCAGTGGTGGTGACCATGGGGACAAGGGTCCAGTGACTCCACCAGCCTCACACATGCAAGTAAGAGGCCATCTCCTTCCTGTCTGTGTTCCAGAAGATCATATCCACCCGTCCTGTGTTCTCATCATCAGCTTGCCAGAGATCTACCAAGTGATGTTAACAGAGAATCTCAAGTTCTTCAGTTGTATAAGTCTATAAAGAATTCTTATTGGTCAACATGTCACAGCCTCCTATGATAGCAATTTATTTATTACTCATAGGGACTGAAATCCAGTCAAAGAAATCGCATGGCCTAAGAGACTTGTTTCTCCAGATACGTAATCCAGACAATATCTATGCTATTGCCTAAGATTTGTGTAGTGCTTTTTCTTCAAGGACCCTATGCTTTTTAATTTAAAATATATTTTCAGATGTTGACAGACCTTTATTTTATTCATTTATTTATAAATGGTGCTGAGAATCGAACTCAGTGCCTCACACATGCTAGGCAAGTGCTCCATCCCTGATTCACAACCCCAGCCCCCTCCCCATGTGCTTTTAAAGTAACCTATTTAGCCGGGTGTGGTGGCACATGCCTGTAATTCTAGCAACTTGGGAGGCTGAGGCAGGGGGATCGCGAATTCAAAGCCAGTCTCAGCAACTTAGCAAGGCCCTAAGCAACTCAGAGAGACCCTGTCTCTAAATAAAATACAAAATAGGGCTAGGGATGTGGCTCAGTGGTCGAGTGCCCCTGAGTTCAATCCCTGGTTTACAAAAAAAAAATCTTCAAGTACCCTGGAGAGGGCTTGCAGTCAACACCGTGTTCTGCAGGAGGAAGCAAAGCAGAGATAGTGTCTGAAATCAGCGGAGGACAACAACAGATCTGGGACAAGCATATAGAAGTCAGCACACCAGGCCAATAAGCACCTTATCAGGGGATGTTAGCTTTAAGGTGGCCCCCTCTTGAATGGGACTGGCATATATGTGAATGGCCCTGGGTGCTGCCAGGCCCTTGCTAACTGGTCATGGTGTTCTTTCCCATTGATCCAGTTTGTAGCCCTAGAATCCTTCCCCAAAGTGCTCTGCAAGCAGTTGTTTAGTCAGGGTTGGCATGAAAGTCGTAGAGCACTTTCCTTGCATGTTGGATTCTCTCTGTCGTTTATGATCAGAAGTTGGGCTGCAATGCTAGGTGGCCTTGTCTTCTACCGAAAGTGTTTGCATCAAAATGCCAGAGTGGCCAGTCGGGTGTTATTATTCTGACCTGACCTGAACATGCTATCAGGTTAGCTGTTGTTGATTTCACATTAGAAAACTAATGTGGAAAATAGGAGGATATGGGACAGTTCTGCAGAGGAGGGAGGGGCCCTCTGGAGCAGCACTCTGTTGCTACTGTAAAGGAGTATCAGGTCTGAGGTGGGAGCCCTTGCCTGGCCTAGCCAGGTCAGATATTTTAGACTGTTATTGTTAAAGACACTGGGTTGTGTGTGGAAGTCAGTTTACTTCAGTGTTGGGCTGAAGTTGTACAAAGTGAATACAGTAAAGGGTTCCTTTTGCTGATGGAGGGTCAGTCTGGAGACCTCAGAGGTTAGGATCAAGTGGAAAATCCCGGACAAAGAGCTATCTGCTTTGCACCCCAGGAAGGGACTGAATGATTTTTCTTTTTTTATTTGAGGAAAAGGAAAACGACCAAGATTTGCTCAACTTAAGGATATAATTAGCTGACAACTTTTTTTTGAGAGAGAGGCAAGTTTCCCTTTGACAGATTTTGTATCCCTGAATTTGGAAAAAATGACATAAGAAAATCAAGATCATTTGAAAAGGACTAATTATAACGACTTCACCTTTGAATTGACACTGAGTGGGTGGCAGAGGTGGAGACACCCTTATAACTTCAATATTTTCAGGTCTATAAAATGGAGAAGTGGAGACAGACATTTTTAGCATGTAGCATGGTGACAGTCACTAATTTTAAAATAAGCACAGACTGCAAAGCCCACTGATCTCTGGATGTCTAAGACAAGAGCTTCTGGAGTTATCTAAAGCTTTCGGCTTTCCTCAGGGCTACCCCATGTAAAACTGTCAAGGAAATTCAGTTTCCCATTCTGGTTTTGATGCATGAATCCCTGAAACATTTGTGAATATTATTGCATCCCAGGCTGTTCATTTTCTCACCCCATCTGTCCCCTAGTTTTGGGAGAAGTGGCCTCCCAGGAGCTAACCCTTACTTTATAGCTCCTCTCCAACCCTATTTCTTTCTTCTTTGTCTCTCCCACCCCGGACCCACTATTGGGGCACTCACTGGTGCCTATGTTCTGACCTTGTGGGTTCTTAGGGAATGAGGTCCCATGACAGACTGCTGGGTTACACTCCCAAGCAGCCTGGAACAAGTTAACTGGGACTTATGTGGAGACTCAGGAGGAGTTTCTGCACCATAGAGGTTTTGCAGGGGCAGCCAGGGGACTTCTTTAAAATGTTGACTTCACTCTCATTCTTTACCAGTCTTAGGCTCATCCTCTCTCATCTCTGCAGTCCCATCTCTGCATACCACTTGCACCTCCCAGGTACAAGGATCCATAATAAGCACTGCATCTATACACTAATGTGATAGAGAGGCTGGGAATAGCCTTTTGGCTCTTCCACCCTGACATTTCTTAATAAAAGATTGGATGTGGTTCTGCTTGAAATAGGTGCTCACAGAGCACTTCCTGCAGTTAGACTCTGTGACCACCATTTGGTGCTCTTTTTTTTCTTTTCTTTTCTTTTTTTTATTGTATTTTTTTGTTGTAAAGCTTTTTTTTTTTTTTAAATTGGTTCTTTTAGTTATACACAACAGTAGAATATTGTGACATAACTATAAAAACATGGAATATATCTTGTTCAAATAACTATGGGTAAATGGTGTTCTTTTATTGTGTATCCAGCTCTTCCCTTCCCAGAAAAGAAATCCCATGTTTTACTTGCAAAACAATACTGGAGTAGAAATGATTGAGAACCCCAGTGAGTTGAGTTCCTTTTTTTCATGTTTTCCTGGAAGCCTCCAAAAGAAGATTTCTTTTTCTTATTTTTTTAGGATATGATTACAGGATGTTTGAATAAAATTTGCAAATAGCTACAGCAGGTAAAGGATTTGAATGCCATTTGCCTCACCTGTGACAGAAGGCAAAGTTTTTGACTAGGTTAGGAGGAAGCTTAGCTTCTTTGGGACCTGAGTCACCCAGGCAGCCTTTGGAGGGAGCATGGTGCTGTCTTGCTTTGACTTCCATACATTGGAACTGACTTTGGACTCCTGGACTCCAGAACTGTGAGAGAATAGATTTTGGTTGTTTCTAACCATCCCCCTTGAGATCATTTGTTACAGCGGATATAGGAAATTACCATACAGCCCATTCAATGGCCATGGTATTGTGGTTACCCTCAACAGGAAACCAAGGCTCAGAGAGGTTGAGTCACCAACCCTAGTCACTGCTTCAGAAGTCACCTGAGGAACTGAGAAGCTTGCTAAGTGGTTACTCAGTTCTGTTCTGTCTTCCAGGTTTGCCTTAGCTCTCCACCCCCGGGTGGGGAGGGGGGGTGGATTTCTGATGCAGCTGTAGTTCTTGTTCCTGGGGGGTGGCACCAACACCTCTGTAACAACCATGATGACGAAGTTGTTGGCTCCCAATGGTAAAGTCAGAGCATATTTTAAAAATTCCATTGGTAGACCTAGTTCTTCCCCTTTTCCCAGTTCCATGTAGAAACTGTAGGCCAGTTTCATGACTTTTAAGGCCACTTTTAGGTAACAAAAATCCTGCCATCTGTGGTCACCATATGCAGCCCAGTGTAAGGACTGACCCTTTCAGCCTGTTTCAAATCATTCTTCCCTCTGCCAAGATCTCCTGGAGCCTGGAATTTGCCTCAGGCTACTCTTCCCACTTTCCCAGCCTCACACTTTACCTCTTTTCATTCTTGCTTGCCTCAATCTGACCTCCAAGGCAGCAGCAGCAGGCAGGAGGAGAGAAAAGGCCAGGGAAGTCTGTACTTGACTAACACTGTCAGGAACTGGCATTTTGTTTTTGACTCTGCAAGTGTTTAAGCGGGCTCTTATTTGCCCTTCTGTAGTTCTTCACATGCCTCTCCTTCTCCACACCTACCTGCTTCAAATTTAATTGATTGATTCAGCAAGCAGTTATTAAGCATAAACTATGCACAGGACACTGTGACTGATAGGTTTGGTCAGGCTCTCACCCCTACGGCACAGTAGAATTTGATTCTATTGGATTGCATTGGTATTTTCTAAAATTGGCCCAAGTGAGTCTCATGTGCATGTAAGGTTTGGGGCCACTAGTTTATATTATTGATTCAATTTGTGGAAACCAATCTACTCAAGCACATTGTAGTTAGCTTGTGGCTCTGAGCTTGGCTATAAATATTCATTCTGTCAGTCTTATTCAGGGTACTTACTAGAGTCATGGCATCTTGTAATGTATAACAGGCAAGGGTGCAGTCATGGAAACCTACACAGAAATATTGGAATGTAGACAAGGAAATGAGATGCAAGACAACATAGGAATAATTGGGAGAAGTTTTATAAAAGTTTAAAAAAGTTAGGGCAGTTCTTCTTAAACTGTAATGCATATATGAATTGCTTGATCTTATTAAAATATGGCTTCTGATTCAGCAGGGCAGGACCTGAGATTCTGTGATTTTAAAAAGCTCCCTGGTGGTGAGGATGCTGCTGGTATGTGGACCATACATGGTCTAAGAGATTGTACTACTTAGTTTTCATCTTGGTCTTCCAGGGGATTTCTTTCCTAAGGATTTTTTTTTTCTGATTTTATAGTGAAGGACAAATGGAAATTTGAAGTTGGCTTATGGTCATTTGCTTTAAGATATGATTTTCCCAAATGAACCAGAGCACACACACTTGGACTATGGAGAATTAGTTCAAGAACTGGAGCCCTTTCTTATTCCAGTTCTCCCCTTTGGAAGTAACATGGTGAGTAGCAAGAACATGGGCGTGGAGTCTTAGGACTGGGTTCAAATTGCTGCTGACTCTTCCTGGACAGTAAGTTGATTGAACCTTCTGAATTTCAGTTTCCACATGTAAAAAGGGGATCATAATCCTTTCCATCTGTAAGATGGGTTGTTGAGGAAGTTGTGGTATCACACCTATCTGAAGCTGCTGTCATGATGCCCAGTGTGGAGTGGGTCCTCATTTAATATCAGTTATCCTAAGACCGTGCACTAGCAACCATGACAGGCACTGTCAGTAGATGTGAGTGAGGTTCAGACCCTGCTTGAGATGTGGAAGGGAAAAAATCATAGAGGACAGCAGGATGATGACGCTGGTCCTTGGCCCAAAGGCACCTCAGTACCAGGAGACAGGGGAACACCCTGCTCTTGTGTGTGTGGGTCTGTGTTCTCATTGTGCTTAGGAGATCACCTCTTGTTTTCTAGATCGATGATTAGTTTCCACAATTGAAAACCCAGCATGCAGTCCTCCCCCACAAAGGCTTGATTTGGACTCGCTTTTTTTTCCTCTATAGGAGTTGAGATGAAAGGCAAGATGGTTCTATTTTGGCTTTCAGGGAAATGCCATTTAAAATAGGCAAGGGTTCACAATGCCTTTGGGGGAATTGATCTCTCTTTAGGGAGGAAAGAGAAACTGCCAATCAATTCAGAAATTCTAACTGGAAGAAAGGAAGGGAGGGAGGGAATAAGGACACAATTTCATAGCCCCAGAAGGGATTGAGGAGCAGGATTCTAACTCTCCTAAAATTGCTTTCAGGGCATCAGTTCTGGTCACTCTTGTCATAGGCCAATGTGTACTTGGTACTCAGAGTTTCAAAAATTGAACCCTGATCTCTGTTGCTATAGTTTATAGGACCAGACACAAATGCTGTGAGCAATCTTTTTTTGTCATTGGAAGGAGTTAACAAATTCACACCTTTTCAGAAAATATGAAATACAACTGTTACAGGAATCGTTGCTTTTAAAACAATCAAGGGTGATTGTTAGAACTTCAGGTTATTGAGGAATTCGAGGTCTCAATCCAGAATATTTGCCAACAGAGCTATCACATTTTGTTTGCCTTTCGATGCACAAGAATCCACTGTGATGGAAAGAGGACAGTCACATGGGTTGTCCCACATGTGGGTGTTGAAATGCAGATTTTACAGGTAGGGACTGACTTCCCCAGAGTGCTTCAGGGTTGCTTCCTGGTGATGGCAGGACACCTGTAGGATGATTTGCATGCCTTCTGGAGGAAGGCTGGAGAGAGCTAGGCCTGTCATTTCTGCACCAGCTTCTTCCCTCTTGAATTCATCCTCCACACTTCTGCCAGATATTTTTGTAGTTCCATATCTTGATTTACAAGTTGTCTTCAAGCCCCCACAGTTTCCTCCCTATTGTCTATAGGATGCATTCCAAACTTCTGAAGGCCTCTCCCCTGCTCCCTCCTCCAGCTGCTCAGAGCATCCTGTTCCAGGAAGAGCCCAGCGCTCACCTCTCCAGAGCAAGCTGTTCCCCGCTGTCTTGTCCGCCCTCTGTTTCTCGCCTGCTGCCTGTGATGCCTTCCAGTGCTCAGCACAGATGTCACCCATGCTATGGGCCTTCCTCAGCTCCCTCAAGATTCACGAGTCTCTTTTTTTTGGCTTCTTGCAGACCTTGCATATACCTCTTCAACAGCACTTTCCACGTGGGTTTAAAATGGCTTTGTAAATGTCTCCCACTCCAGACCTGGAGTGTGTTCCTGGCACCTAGTGGGTCTCAGTGAAGCCATTATTCATTTGAAACATAACTAATGGGAGTTGGTGTCATTCTGCTGTCCCCAATTCACTTCTTAAAGGTTTGTGCAATTTGTCTGGCCTCATCTTATTTGTCTTTTGGAGAGATTTTGTTGACACATACAAGTCTATTTGGTGGGCTATTGATTAATAACCTCTGGTTTTGCTAATTTGTGTATAAACCATCTATTAGGAAATTGGTGCTCCTTTATTTTAAAGCCTCAAAGGACCCAAAGAATTCATCAGCATGTGTTATCTACTTGGAATTAGCTTTGTGCTTTGGAAAATCAGAAGGAACTAAGAGAAAACCCAGGTTAATTTGGTCTGGAGATAATATGAGCTAAGTGCTGAATTGTGAGTGGTAGGGTTCAGGGCATGTTTTCTAAAAAAACACTTTGACTTATTGAACATTTTAAGTGGAAGGAATTTGAGAAACAGAAGACTCTTGTGTGAGAGGTGCCTGCTCTGTACTTGAAGGAAAGGAGCATCCTTATCCACAGAGGTGATTGCACATTGAGAGGAATATGAATCACGTAGCTTGCTCAGTCCCCTCTTTCTACTCTTTTTTTGTACCCTTGAACCTCACATATTCCAAAACTTTCCATTCTTTATCAAACCTAGTATAAAAATGTTCAGGCCAGGCGTGGTGGTGCATGAGGATCACAAGTTCAAAGTTAGCCTCAGCAACTTAGCAATGACCTCGGCAACTTAGAGACACTGTCTCAAAATAAAAAATAAAAAGGAGCAGTCTCGGTGGTGCATACCTGTAATCCCAGTGGCTCTGGAGGCTGAGGCTGAGGCAGGAGAATCGCAGGTTCAAAGTCAGTGTCAGCAACTTAGCAAAGTCCGAAGCAACTCAGTGAGACCCTATCTATAAACAAATTTTTTTTTTTTTAAAAGGGCTGGGGATATGGTTCAGTAGTGAAAGTACCCCCTGGGTTCAATCCTCAGTACCAAAAAATAAAAAATAAAAGACTCAGGTTTAAAACTAATTTTTTATTGTTTTTTGTTCCAGATGTTGAATCCAAGGGGCATTTAATCACTGAGTCACATCCTCAGCCCATTTTTATATTTTATTTAGAAACAGGATCTCACTGAGTTGCTTAGGGTCTTGCTAAGCTGCTGAGGCTGGCTTTAAACTTACAATCCTCCTGCCTCAGCCTCCTGAGTTGCTGGGATTACAGGTGTGCACCACTACGTTCGGATTAAAAACCAATTCTTCAAGTCATTTCTTTTGAAGGTTCCCACATTAGGTTAAGCTTAAATTAAGTAAATTTTTTTGTTTTCTCCTGTTGATCTGTCTTTTGCTGTTGAGGCCCAGCCAAGCACCTACGCTGGGTTGAGGAAAGATTTTCCCTCTCCTACACAGGTAAAGAGAAATGCCGAGTGCGCTTAATATGCTCAATGAAGACTGACTTGCTGATCCCTACCTGGAATATTAGGAAGAAGGGGATGAGAGAGAATTATTTATTTCTGTTTCAGAAATGGCCCTGCCCCTTTGGAGGGTTAGAGCCTCCTGTTTCATACAAAGAGAACACAAGGTTCTACTGATTTGCAGCGCATAGAAAAACTTCAGAAAAATTTCAGAGAATTACTCTAGTATCTCTGAGTCAGCTGTTCTGGATCAGTACTTCTCTGATAGAGACTCATTTAAGTTTTAGAGATTTACTTCGCCAAAGTACTGAACTGGAACTGTCATGGGAGAAGAGATGTCTCCAGAGAAGGGTCTGAGTAGTTTCCAGAGAGAAGGCAGAACTGACCCAGAACCAGTGGTGTTCTTGGCATATTTGATGGAAAAGAATTTCAGCACACACCAGTCAAAGACATAGGTAGACAGATGTTTATTTAGGAAAGTAGATACACATTCAAGAGAGAATGTGGGCTATCTTGGAAGTGAGAAGCCCGCCTGTGGCAGGGATCCAGCATCTATAGAGGGGCTGTATCAGGGTCTGGACTGGAGGTGGAGCCAGGGCGGAGCTGCACAATCTGTGCTGGTTTTCCCCATGCCTGTGTGTTTCCCTCATTTTACAAGGGCATGGGTCAAGGGCATGGGCCAAGGGTCTGTTGCTCAAAATTTACGACTGTGCTCTGCATCTCATTGGCTTGTGGACGTTTCCTTTAAGATTCAGTATTTCTTTCCCCTTATCCTAAATCCCTATTCAGTATCAAGGACATAGTTTTATTAATATTTTTCCATTTGTATTTCTTATGCAAACTGATAGAGGACTGGTATTTTGTGTGGGACCAGGAGCAAGTTTCTCTAAATGACTTCACTAAGGTTCAAAGTCTCACTGATGCACAATGAGAGGCTTACAAAGTAGGTCCAAGGATGAATGCCAAAAGGTGGAATGAGAGAGGGTGAAGAAAGACTGAAGTTTTAAATATCCAGCCTGTTAGTCACAACAAAGTGGTCAAGTCCAGCAGCTTTAGAACCTTGGATACTATCGAGAAAGGCAGGCATTTATTTTTGCATTCAACATTTATCAAGCTCTTTTCACACGTTATATCCTAAGTATTAGACAGTAGGCTTACAAAACAAAACAAGCAACAGAAATGGTTCTACCCCATGTCTATGGACAGCCATAGGCTAACTTGAAAATCCTGTGTGGGAAACTCTGGCTTTGAGGGAATTAGAAATCATAGAAGGTGACAGAAACAAAGTGTTTACCACCTACATGCAGGAAAACTCCCCCAAACAGGGGCCTCAGATGTGTTCCTCTGTACAAGTTAAGGGGGCGTCTGGGGAAGCTGCTCAGTTGTCTCGCCCCTAAGGTCAGAGCATGGGCTATTCATATTGGTGGCCCTTCGTAAAGAGACCACAGCCTCCTGTCTGCTCCCTTCCATGAGCCAGGTTCTAGCCCTGGAGGAGCATTTGGAAGTGAGGGGCAAGGGTCCAGGACGTTTGTTGGGTCTTGGTTTCACGTGTGGACCTTTTCTTTAGATAGGAGGGGCTGAAATGCTCTTGTTCCTGGACAGGACCTCTGTCCCCATTCTCTCTCAGGATGCTCCAGCATAGTTTATCTTTCCTATTTTACATGGCTGGGGATACTTACGAGAGAGGAAGACATTGAGTGGGTGACTTGGTCAGCCCCACCCTAGATATGTAGTGAAAATCCATTCTTTCCCCTCTTCTTTTTTATTTTTTTTGCCTTTATTTATATTTTATTTAAAAAAATTTTCTTTATCGGTTCAATGTACACAAATGGAGTATAACTATCACTTTTCTGGTGGTATACAAAGTAGAATCATACCATTTGCTTATTCATACATATACATGGTATAATGATGTTTGTCACATTGTATTATCTTTCCTTCCCCACCCCCCTCCCCTTATTTTCCTCTGTACAATCCATCCTTCCTCCATTCTTCCCCTACCTCCCCCACCCCCCATTATGTGTCATCAATTACATATCAGAGAAATAATTCAGCCTTTGGTTTTCTGGGGTTGGCTTATCTCACTTAACATGATACTTTCCAACTCCATCCATTTATCTGCAAATGTCATAATTTTATTATTCTTTATGGCTGAATAATATTCCTTTGTATATATATACCACAGTTTCTTTATCCATTCATCTATTGAAGGGCATCTAGGTTGGTTCCAAAATCTCACTATAGTGAATTGGGCTGCTATGAACATTGATGTGGCTGCATCACTGTAATATGCTGATTTTAAGTTCTTTGGGTATAGGCCAAGGAGTGGAATAGCTGGGTCAAATGGTGGTTCCATTCCAAGTTTTCCAAGGAACCTCCATACTGCTTTTCAGAGTGGCTGCACCAATTTACAACCCCACCAGCAATGTATGAGAGTACCTTTCCCCCCACATCCTCACCAACACCTATTGTTGCTTGTATTCTTGATAATAGACATTCTAATTCTAATTGAGATGGTATCTTAGGGCAGTATTGATTTGCATTTCTCTAATTACTAGGGATGTTGAACATTTTTTCATATATCTGTTGATTGCTTGGAGATCCTCCTCTGTGAAGTGTCTGTTCATTTCCTTAGCCCATTTATTGATTGGGTTATTTGTGTTCTTGCTGTAAAGTTTTTTGAGCTCATTATAAATTCTGGAGATTAGTGCTCTATCTGAAGTGTGTGTGGCAAAGATTTTCTCCCACTCTGTAGGCTCTCTCTTCACATTGCTGATTGTTTCCTTTAAAAAGTTTTTTAGTTGGAATCTATCCCAATTATTGGTTCCCTCTTTTATTTCTTGGGCTTTGGGGCATGTTGAGGAAGTCTGGACCTAGACCGATATGATGAAGATCGGGACCTTTTTCTTCTATTAGGTGCAAGGTCTCTGGTCTAATTCCTAGGTCCTTGATCCATTTTGAGTTGAGGTTTGTGCAGGGTGAGAGATATGGGTTTAGTTTTATTTTGTTGCATATGGATTTCCAGTTTTCCCAGCACCATTTGTTGAAGAGGCTTTTTTTTCTCCCTTGTATGTTTTTGGCTCCTTTGTCAAGTATGAGATACCTGTATTTATGTGGGTTTGTCTGTATGTCCTCTATTCTGTACCATTGGTCTACCTGCCTATTTTGGTGCCAATATCATGCTGTTTATGTTACTATTGCTCTGTAGTATAGTTGAAGGTCTGGTATTGTGATACCCCCTGCTTTGCTCTTCCTGTTAAGGATCCAAATGAATTTCATGATTGCTTACTCTATTTCTGTGAGGTCTGTCTTTGGGATTTTAATTGGAATTGCATTGAATTTGTATAGTGCTTTTGGTAGTATGGCCATTTTGATAATATTAATTCTTCCTATCCAAGAACATGGGAGATCTTTCCATCTTCTAAGGTTTTCTTTAATTTCTTTCTTAGTGTTCTGTAGTTCTTGTTGTAGAGGTCTTTCACCTCTTTTTTTTTTTTTTTTTTTGAGGCTATTGTGAATGGGGTAGTTTTCCTAATTTCTCTTTCAGAGGATTCATCACTTATGAATAAGAATGAACTAGATTTATGAGTGTTAATTTTTTTTTTTTTTTGGTACCAGAGATTGACCCCAGGGGCACTCCACCACTGAGCCACATCCCCAGCCCTTTTTTGTATTTTATTTAGAGACAGGGTCTCACTGAGTTGCTTAGGGCCTCGCTAAGTTGCTGAGGCTGGCTTTGAACTCCCGATCCTCCTGCCTCAGCCTCCCAAATGCTGAGATTACAGGCGTGCGCTACTGCGCCTGGCTGTGAGTGTTAATTTTATATCCTGCTACATTGCTGAATTCATTTATGAGTTCTAGAAGTTTTCTGGTTGAATTTTTTGGCTCCTGTAAATATAGATCATATCATCTGCAAATAGTGATAGTTTAAGTTCTTCTTTTCCTATTCCTATCCCTTTTATTTCCTTAGTCTGTCTAATCACTCTGGCTAGAATTTCAAGGACAATATTGAACAGAGGCAGTGAAAGAGGGCATCCCTGCCTAGTTCCAGTTTTTAGAGGGAATGCTTTCAGTTTTTGTCCATTTAGAATGATGTTGGCCATGGGCTTAGAATAGATAGTCTTTACGATATTGAGGTATGTTCCTACTATCCCTATTTCTTCTAGTGTTTTGAGCATGAGGGGGTGCTGTATTTTATCAAATGCTTTTTCTGCGTCTATTGAAATAATAATGTGATTCTTAACTTTAAGCCTGTTGATGTGGTGAATTACATTTATAGATTTCCGGATGTTGAACCAACCTTGCATCCCTGGGATGAAACCCACTTGATCATGATGCACTATCTTTTTGATATGTTTTTGTATGCAATTTGCTAAAATTTTGTAAAGAATTTTTGTGTCTATGTTCATTAGGGATATTGGTCTGAAGTTTTCTATCCTTGAGGTGTCTTTGTCTGGTTTTGGTATCAGGGTGATATTGGCTTCATAGAATGGGTTTGGAAGGGTTCCCTCCTCTTCTATTTCATGGAATACTTTGAGGAGTATTGGAATGTGTTCTTCTTTAAAGGTCTTGTAGAACTCGGCTGAGAATCCATCTGGCCCTGGACTTCTCTTGGTGGGTAGGCTCTTGATGACTTCTTCTATTTCATTGCTTGAAATTGGTTTATTTAAATTGTATATGCCCTTTAGATTCAGTTTGGATGGATCATATGTCTCTAGAAACCTGTCAATCTCTTCAAGCTTTTCTATTTTGTTGGAGTATAGATTTTCAAAATATTTTCTAATTATGTTTTGTATTTTAGTAATGTCTGTTATGATAGTTCCTTTTTCATCTCGAATTTTAGTAATTTGGGTTTTTTTCTCTTCTTCTCTTTGTTAGTGTGGCTAAGGGTTTGTCAATTTTGTTTATTTTTTCAAAGAACCAACTTTTTGTTTTGTCAATTTTTTGAATAGTTTCTTTTGTTTCAATTTCATTGATTTCAGCTCTGATTTTAATTATTTCCTGTCTTCTACTACTTTTGGTGTTAATCAGTTCTTCTTTTTCTAGGGCTTTGAGCTGTAATGTTAGGTCATTTATTTGTTGACTTTTCATTCTTTTCTTGAATGCACTCCATGCAATGAATTTTCCTCTTAGTACTGTTTTCATAGTATCCCAGAGATTTGGATATGTTGTATCATTGTTCTCATTTACCTCTATGAATTTTTTAATTTCCCCCCTGATGTCCTCTGTTATCCATGCATTGTTCAATAGTGTATTATTTAGTCTCCAAGTGTTGGAGTAGTTTCTGTTTTATGTTTTATTATTGATGTCTAATTTCATTCCATTATGATCTGATAGAATGCAAGGTAGTATCTCTATCTTTTTGTATTTGCTAAGAGTAGCTTTGTGGCATAACATATGGTCAATTTTAGAGAAGGGTCCATGTGCTGCTGAGAGGAAAGTGTATTCACTTGTTGATGGATGGAATATTCTATATATGTCTGCCAAATCTAAATTATTGATTGTGTTATTAAGATCTATGGTTTCTTTGTTCAATTTTTGTTTGGAGGATCTGTCCAGTAGTGAGAGAGGTGTATTAAAGTCATCTAGCATTATTGTGTTTTGGTCTACTTGGTTCCTGGAATTGAGAAGGATTTGTTTGACATACATGGATGTGCTGTTGTTTGGGGCATAAATATTTATGATTGTTATGTCTTGCTGATTTATGCTTCCCTTGAGCAGTATGAAATGATCTTCTTTATCCCTTCTGACTAGCTTTGGCTTAAAATCTGCTTTAAGAATGGAGAATGGAGATCCCTGCTTTTTTAGTGAGTCTGTGTGCATGGTATATTTTTCCCCATCCTTTCACTTTTAGTCTGTGGATGTCCTTTTCTATGAGATGAGTCTCTTGAAGGCAGCATATTGTTGGGTCTTTCTTTTTAATCCAATCTGCCAGTCTATGTCTTTTGATTGATGAGTTTAGGCCATTTACATTCAGGGTTATTATTGAGATATGACTTGTATTCCCCGTCATTTTGGCTTTTAATTTAACTTGGTTTCTCCTTTGATTGGCTGTTTCTTTAGGGTAATTCCTCCCCTTGTTGACTTACATTGTTGTTTTTTATTTCTTCCTCTTGGAATATTTCCCTGAGAATGTTCTATAGTGCAGGCTTCCTATTTGTGAATTATTTTAGCTTTTGTTTATCATGGAAGGATTTTATTTCATCATCAAATCTGAAGGTAAGTTTTGCTGGGTATAAGATTCTTGGTTGGCATCCATTTTCTTTCAGAACTTGAAATATGTTGTTCCAGGCCCTTCTTGCTTTTAGGGTCTGGGCTGAGAAATCTGCTGATATCCATATTTGTTTCCCTCTGTATGTAATCTGATACTTTTCTCTTGCAGCCTTTAAGATTCTATTTTTATTTTGTACGTTAAGTATTTTCAATATAATATGCCTTGGTGTAGATCTGTTGTAATTTTGTGCATTTGGTGTCCTGTAAGCCTCTTGTATTTGATTTTCCATCTCATTCATCAGATTTGGGAAATTTTTCTGATATTATTTCATTGAACAGATTATTCATTCCTTTGGTTTGTATCTCTGTGTCTTCCTCAATCCCAACAATTCTTAAATTTGGTCTTTTCATGATGTCCCATAGTTCTTAGAGGTTCCATTCATGATTCCTTACCATCTTCTCTGTTTGGTTGACTTTGTTTTCAAGATTAAATATTTTGTCTTCATTGTCTGAGGTTCTGTCTTCCAAGTGATCTAGCCTGTTGGTTATGCTTTCTATTGAGTTTTTAATTTGGTTTATTGTTTCCTTCATTTCAAGGATTTCTATTTGTTTTTTTTTCCAGAATTTCTGTCTCTTTATTGAAATGATTTTTTGCTTCCTGCAATTGCTCTTTTAGCTGATTATTGCTGCGATTATTCATTGCTTGCATTTGCTCTCTCACCCCCTCATTCTCTTCTCGGATCATTCTAATTATGAACATTCTGAACTCCCCTTCTGACATTCCTTCTACCATGTTGTCATTGGGTTCTGTTGATATATCATCTAGGTTTGTTTGGGACACTTTCTTCCTGTGTTTTCTCATGTTGCTTGTGTATCTTTCCTTCCAGCAGTGCAAATCAGAGGAATTGCAGTTTCCCTATAAAGACTTATAGTGTCCCTGCAGATTTCCAATACCTAACCTTGAAGAGATTATTATTGGCAGTACCCCATATAAACAATGTGTCCTTAAACTATATAGAACCTATTTAGATATTAATTGTGCTATAATATACAGAGATGAGTTCAAATTATTATCTACTGCATAATGAATAGGTTTGCAATAAGGACCAGAATTTCAAATAGCAGAAAAAGAGGATGTGGAGGGGTGTAGAATATGACCTTAATGAGATGGGAAGTGAGTCTGTAGAGGTAGTATGTCATAGGAATAGTGAGAGGAGAATTAAAGGAAATAAGTTGTTAGTGTGAGAAAAGAGAATGAGTCTCCAAGAACACAGCTATATTAGAGAATGATATAATGATAAGAATATTAATAAGATAAAAGTGGGAATGTAGTAAGCATATTAGGAATAATGGTAAAAATATTACTATTTTAAAAGAGAAAAAGAAAAAGAAGGTTCTGCAATAAAATTATACTGTACTATTCAAACCTCCTATTGTTCAGTAGTCTGATGCCTGTGAGGTACTTGATAATGCTTTGTCTCAAG
Source organism: Glaucomys volans (assembly GCA_020662805.1). Classification (NCBI taxonomy): domain Eukaryota; kingdom Metazoa; phylum Chordata; class Mammalia; order Rodentia; family Sciuridae; genus Glaucomys; species Glaucomys volans. The sequence goes on from JAJEJO010005204.1 coordinate 131,452, forward strand.
AAGGATGCTGTCCCACTGCCTCCAGGTCAGGGATATCCCTTCCAGGTCAGGGATAATCAATGTTTGTGGGCAAAGGTAACCTGGTGTTGTTAAACGTTCAGCAACAGCGTGGGTGCAGGCCTGGGACTAGACCAGGGACAGGATGCAGACCTGTGCTTCGAGCTAGATATGGCGGGCCTGATGACTTGGTGGGTTTGTGATCACAGCTGGAGCTGCCGGGGGTCAGGCCTGAGCCCCGCCTGGAGGTGGTACCAGAGTGGCAGCTTGGGGACCTGCGCTCCCGGCTGGCGGCTGCCAGGGTTCAGTTTCCCCTCTTCTTAGGAAAGCATTTCCTTGAGTTTAACATCAGACTGATACAATCTAGAAGGCTGAGATGGGGTAGGGAAAGAGGCCCAGGTCTGGAAGGCCTGTTTTGGTCCTAGGCTTTGCAGGTTTGTACCCTTGGCCTGCGATATTCCCCCTATGCCTGGTTCAGTCTCACTTACCAGGAGGCTCTGCTGAGCTGTGGGACAAAAGCCACAGAGGGGATCAGGTAAAAAGTCAAGGATACTGAATTCCAAACCAAAGCTGAGCTTATACACTTGACCACTGTGAACAAAAAGATGAGGAAGAAGGTGGGAACATGATGCCCTCAACGATTGTAATTTGAACAATAGAGGGATGGTTGCCATAGTTGCTACTCTAGGAAAAAATTTTATAATAAAAACAGGATAAGGACTCATTCTGAATAAACAGCTCCCAACAGTTGACTCTCTTGAATCAGTTTATTACAACTGCAAGCATGAAGTCTCAGGCTGCCATATACCCCGGGTGTATGTCTTCTCTTTCCAAAGAACAGGTCAGCTGCACTCAGCATACAAGTCACTACGCCCCGCGTGAGCCTTGCACAGGCCACATCCTCCTTCTGGTCACCCTCAGAGCTCTTTTCCCCCAAATGTTGCCCACAGGGCTTACAAGGACTCGCTGTGGTTTAAATTTTACCTTCCTCCAACTACCCTAACCAATTTAGTGCTCTCTTTAGGTAGCAATGCAGCAGTACCATCTTGTATGCCATCTTTAGTTTTGGTTGTATTGTATGGTTCAGTGAATTTGAATGCTGACTTCACATTAGAAACCCTGATATCTTTTAAAAAATCCTGATGACTGAGTCCCATGCCAGACACTGCATCAGCCTCCTTGGGGGTGGGGTTCAGAGTTGGAGTGAGATCCTTTTGGTCTCCACTCCTCCTCATGCTCTAATAATTATAAGCTCCTGGACCAGATGGTAGTGATGCGATGGCTTCTACTTTCTCGATTTCCACTATCAACCTGCTCCACGTTATACAATGCTTGGTACTTGCCACTAATACTGTGACTTCCATGAAGGCTCCTGTGGTTGAGTGGCCTCAACAAGTCCCTGTCCTTTCAGTCTAACATCTGAGAGAGGCTGGGTGGTAGGGAAGGATGTTCACTTCCTACCTCTTCCAGGACAAGAAGGCACTGCCAGGACCTTGCTCTGGAGCTTCAGAAACAGGAGCTGTTGCAGATCAGTGGAGGGAGAATTCAGAGAAAAGTTTCAATTATTGAAGAGATGCCTAGACGCTGCCTGGACTTGTGGAAGAGGTCTGAATCTGAGGATAAGAGATTTGAGCTGAGCCCAGAGGAGAAAGTCTATATTGATCACTTCTGAGAACAAACACTGCAACGTTTTCACTTGGGTAATGAATAAGTCCATTCAAGCTCAGTCAGCTTAACCAGGTCACTCAGGGAACTCAGTCAACCTCTGGAAACCTAGTCCAGAATGCTGGGCCAACCTGCTCCCATCTCAGAGCGGCCATTTAAATTTACTTTTATTGTGAATGAAGTTTATGCCTTCAACAGAAAAAACAAACAAACAAAAAAAACAAACATCATCTTAATCATGTGTCAGGGCAGGGAAAAGACACTGAACTTGGAAGACTTGGCCCTGAACCTGATCTTGGTGGGGGTTGAGTGACTTGCCTCTCAGAAGCTGAGTCTCCTCATCTGTAAACTGGGTTGTGATACATGCCTTAAGAAGTGACATGAGATGAAGTAACGCCTTCCCCAGGAGGCAGCACACACAAGAGGTCACAGCCACTGCTTGTTTTACTGAAATTCATTTTACTGGCATCCCTCAGGGAAGGCCTGCAAGAAGCCAGGACAGTTCCCCTGTAGAGTCCTCACACTTGTCCAGATGTTAGTGATCCAGCCAGGGATCCAGTAGCATAAACTATAGAACATAACTGTCTGGAAATGCTTCCCCTAAGGAAGGGGCTCCGACTCTTCAGTTCTACAGTCTCTTCCTTCTAGTCCCCATCTCCGACCCCAAACTCCTTCCAACTCTCTGTTCAGACATCTCTGTACATGAATCTGGAATTAAATTGAAAATTCTTTACGGTTTCTCCTGCAATCTAATCCTCACTGCAGGAGAGAAGAGTATAAAAGATGCTTCCTTCTTTGCTTGAGTTTAACCAATTTTTGTTGTTGGACTGTGTAGAATTGGTAATGATAAGTACCACTGAAATAAATTATAGATAAAAGTAGGACCACAAATTAGAAGCACAAAATGTCCCGAGACAAGCATAACAGACAGAATAAGAGCCAGGCAACTAACCACAGCTTGCTATCAATAGTGTGGAGGCTGTAGTTTCTTGACACAAGATCAGAAGGTGGTTAATGCTTTGGGACTGAATTTAAAATTCCAAATGTGAATAAGTGAATAGAGCAAGGTTCCTTTTGATAATTTCTGGCTAGGGTTGATTGCCACTCACAAGGAAATGCACATATTAGTATTGTAAATTAACCTCTGATAGGGGCAGAAACCCAAGAACGTCAAAAGTTTTCTCAGGGGAAATCCATGTGCTCTCTGACTAGAATCCAGCGATTCTTAGCCCTTTGTATGTTTGAATACCGTGTGAAGCCCATGCCTCACTCTAGACCAATTAAATCAACTGGCCTCATTCTAAACCAACTAAGTCAGAAAAATGCCACTTTAGTGTTTTTCCATAATTCTTCAGGTGATTCCAAGGTGTAGCCAAGTTAAGAGCCATTGGCTTAACTTGTGGATGGGACAGCTGACCTCAGCTTTTGTCAATATCCTTGTCCTCACAAGGGGAAGGGATAATTCTGGGCTCAAAGTCTGATTATTAAGCACCCATGTGGAGCAGCTTCTGGTGCATGTTGTGAGTGTCATGTGGATAGTCTAGCAAAAGGGGGAGATGGGTTAGGAAGCACTGTTATTCCTCTGAGCCTAATGAATTATCAGAGAAGTCAACCAGCAGTCCTCTGCTTCCAACAGTTTGCTGGGAAATATGGTGGTTATCAACTGTACAGTTAGGGTATGACCCTCCCAGCCTATCCCATCTTCCTAGCATCAGGAGTTTCCAACAGGATAACGGGGTGGCTATCTATGCCTTGGCTTCATTGGAGGCCCTTGTCTGATGGACCCAAGGCATTGGCAGAAAAAGAAAGCCAAGAGCAGGAGAAAGGAATAAGGAATGGGGAGTGGAAGGGCTCTCTCCATTGATCACTGCAAACTCTGATCACCTTGGGATTTAAAGAAATAGCCCTGCCTCAAGTCCTGCATTCCTTGTTTTTCTTAATGTTCATGAAATCAAATAACCACAAATCTTAGAAGACCTTGTAGAGAGGAAAAAAAGAATTAATTCACTCATGTTTGGTTCATTGGTTGGAGCCCTGCAATTTAGATTAACAAAAGTCACTTTAATAAGAGAAAAAGAGAAGTTTGTTAGCATGTGCATTGCGAGTACACGTGGGAGCACTCAGAGAAGAGTATCAGGAAGAGGTGGTGAGAACTTGGGTTTATATATTCACAAAGGAACAGTAACTTTTAAAAAAAGTGCACAACAAAGGCAAAGAACTTCAAAATTCGAGAGGTGGCAACCTGTGGGAACGTGAATATATGGGGGAAACTAATGAATGCGAGGGCTGGCGGGTGGGGTTTGCCTTGTAGATGTCTCTGGTGCCGTCTCTAGGCTGATAGGATAGAGTTCTTCAGTGATCATTTCTGCCCTTCCTGGTAGATAGAAGAGGGGGACACCTCTACAAATTTATGTCCTGCTTTTAGGCAAATGAAGGAATGCAGAGAGATATTCTTTTATCTGCTTTTTCTCAATTGATTTCAGCTCAAAATAACCCTTTGGCTCAGTGGTAGAGTCTAGTATGTGTGAGGCACTGGGTTTGATCCTCAGCACCACATAAAAATAAATAAATAAAATAAAGGTATTGTGTCCATCTATGACTAAACGATAAAAAAATTTTTTAAAAAATAACCCTTTTGTTAAAGTGGCATGTGTCATTTTGGGGTTGCTTATTCTGCTTCCCATTACTACAGCTGGGATAAATCTCTGTTAGATAAATGTCTCTCAAAGGCTTGAATTCCACCTGCTCTGGTGCCATAAGCTAGGTGTGGGTGGAGGTGGGGCGATTCCTGGTAAAGCCAGTCACAACTCCATTGTCAAGAGAGTGGCCTAGCAGAGATTAGTGTAAATGTGACCCTGCCTGAAACATCCTATAATGTCTTTGAAAATATTCAGACAGTCCCAGTCTTGTAAGAAGATACTCTGTAGTTACAGTCTGGGGACAAGAACAAGAGCCTCCTATAAACTCCACCTTCTTATTAGTAGACCCTTCAATGGTTTTCCACCCATGTACTAAACTATTAGTGTCTAGACTCAAAGTTATTATTCCAGACATCTGAAACAACTAGTGAGATAAAGCAGGAAACCCTGAAATTCTGGGGTATTCTGGTTTTTAGCTCCTATATGTATATATAATATCTTCTAACAGCAAAATATTTTTGGAAAGTGCTCTCCAGACTTGATCTGTATCTAGCCATCTGGAAAATATGGGAATGTGTATTTCCAGAATAAATACATCTCTGTTACAACTTGAGCACTTGGACACATATTTCCAGGCAAGAGACAAGAGAGACAGCCTGTAATGACATTGCTGTACCACAGAGCAAAGTTTGTTTTTGGTGAAGTTGTACTGAGTTGTGAATTATAGAGGAAGCTATAAGGAATCCCATAGACATATTGGACATATTTTTAAGATGAAAATATTCTAGGCTGGGATGTAATTTATTTGAAAATCAAGCACTCATGCTTTAGAATCAAAAAATTAGAACAGAGTCTACAAGAAACAGGAGTAAAAGAGCAAAGATGTCTGCTGGCTTTCTCCACACTTCTTTCAAAATCAAAATGGCAACAGGAGCTAGAGTTCCCACAGAGAAGTGAATAGAGCACCATGCTGGGGGTTGGGAGACTGGCTTCCAGCACAAACTATGTCCCAAGCTGTTCTCCTTGCCACAGACTGCTCTTTGGTTAATGGAAACTCATGATGGATTTGTTGGGAGAATAAATTGGTCTTGATCTATCAACTTGTATAAATGCATTCTACTGCCATGCACAACTAATTAGAACAAATAAAATTAAAAAATTTTAAAAAATGGTCTAAAAAAGAAAGTAGCAATGGCTGCCCAACCTCACAGTAGTGTTGTGAGAATCCAGTGAGAGGTATAAATTACTAAAAAAGGATAAAGTACTATACAAATGTAAGATTATCAAACTCAACTACCTCTTTCCTATTTTCTATGCATTTTTTAATTAGGTTCATTATGCTTTGGGTTAACAAATATTGCCTTAGCTGGGAGAGGGATCTGCTTGTAATACCAGATTGAGAAAGTCCAATTGGATTGGTCTGACTGATCAGATGGAAGCCATCACTTTGCCTCATGATATTTTTGGTTGAAGAGAATTACTCTTCTAGAAGAAGGAAGTTTATACTTCATCCCAGATCATGTATGTGCTCCTGCAACAGTGAATTGACTAGGTCCATCTGCTGGAGAACATAGCCTTTTAGAAGATACGGTTTCTTGAGAAAAATCAATCTATAATATATTTACATATGTGGGGTACTTAGTAGAGGTTGTTATAGTTGGATCTGGAATATCTTCCAAAGGCTCAAGATTGAATCATGAGGGCTCTGACTTCATCAGTGAATTAATCTACTACTATAAGGTGGTGGAAACTATAGGAAGATAGGGTATGGCTGGAGGGAGGAAATAGGTCATTGGGGGCAAGCTCTTGGGCACTATATCTTTTTCCATGTCCCTTCCTTCTCCCACCTCTCAATTTTTCTACCTTCTTCTTGGATGTCATGAGGTAAGCAACTTTCCTTTGCTATACCCTTCCACCATGAGGTTCTGCCTTACCCCATGTTCAAAGCAATGGAGCCAGCTGACCATGGACCAAAGCCTCTGAAACTTTGAGTCGAAATAAATATTTCCTCCTCAAAGTTGTTTTTATCAGGTATTTTTGTTACAGCAATAATCTGACTAACAGAGGACAAAGAGTAGAAGTTATGAGTCTTACCCATAAGGATGCTTATACCTCACTGTAGAAAGGGAGATGGTATAGATATATAGATATTGTGGCTTCTAATATAAGTGGAAGTTATTCTTAATCTTCAGGTAAGTACAGGACCTAGAGATAGGCAGATTCCAGGACAATCCATTGCCACCATCTTCTAACCTGCATGTGTACTTCTTTACTTTTTTTTTTAAAACCGTTTTTGGTAACAGTTAGTCACCTTTCCATTGCTATTAAAAAATACCTGAGACAGACGGGTGTGGTGGCGCACGCCTGTAATCCAAGTGACTCGGGAGGCTGAGTCAGGAGGATTGTGAGTTCAAAGCCAGCCTCAGCAACTTAGCCTAAGCAACTCAATGAGACCCTGTCTCTAAATAAAATATAAAAAGGGGCTGGGGATGGGGCTCAGGGGGCAAAGGGCCCCGAGTTTCCTCCCCGGTTAAAAAAAAAAAAAAAAAAAAAAGTACCTGAGACAATCAACTTATAAAGACACAACGTTTATTTTGGCTCACAAATTTAGAGGTTCTAGTCCATGAGGGGTTGGTCCTGTTGCTTGGGCCTGTGGTAAGGCGGCACATTCGGACAGAAACATGTGGCAAATCCACATTGTTTACCTCATAGAGAGGGAGCAGAAAAGGAAGGTTCTGGGGTCCTGTAAGGTCCTTCAGGGGCAAACCTCCGATGATCTACAGATCTTCCACAAGGTCCCACATATTAAAGGTTCCACAATCTCCCAAGAGTCCCACTCTGGGAACCAAGTTTTTAACACTCCAGCTTTTGGGGAGCCTTCAGGGTCAAGCTATGGTGTAACCTAAACCATCTGCTTAGAGAGCAGTTCTTGTGTCTTTTGGTCTTGGTCCCCTTTACACTATTAAAAATGGTTGAGGTTACTAAAGAGCTTTACTTTATGTATCAACATTTATCATATTAGATATTAAAATGAACATTTAAAATATTTAAGAATGCTGGGTATGTTGGTGCATACTGTAATCCCAGCAACTCAGGAGGCCGAGGCAGGAGAATCAGAAGTTCAAGACCAGCCTGTGCAATTTAGCAAGACCCTGTCTTAAAGTAAAATTTTAAAAGCTGAGGATATAGCTCAGTGGTAAAGTGCCCTGGGGGTTCAGTTCCCAATACTGGAAAAGAAAAAGAATAACAACAATAAACTCATTACATCTTAACATAAATAACAGATGCTTTATGAAGTTTATTGAGTAGAGTGCTATTGTTTTATATTTTTATAAATCTCTACAATGTCGGGCTTAAAGGAAGACAATGGGTTTTCATAGCTGCCTCTGCGTTCAATCTATTGTGATCTGTGGTGCTGGTTCACATACGTGAAGAAAATCTGGACTTGACTAGATATTTGGTTGGAAGAGATAGAAGCATTTCATTAGTCTTTTCAGTTAGTTGTGAATATTCTCCTTTAATACTAAACCACAACTCAAGAAGTTTCTAAAAGTTTACTTGTAATGTCGAGTCTGAGAATGTATCAATGCATTTTTTGTCCTCTGTGCATTAGAATCCATTGGTCTATCTTATACCTTGAGTGGGTCTTTCATCCATTACATGATTTTATATCATTGTGCATTGGTCATTTGGAAAACTGAGTTGCTGAGTTTCCAAATGACAAATTTTGTAGTAGGATATAAAAATTCATAATTGTTAATATTGCCACCCACCTTATCAGAAAAGTCTTCAAGTATTCAGAAGCTGGCAAGAGCATGGCAGTGGGTACAGTTTTCTAAAATTCTCTTTTTTATTTGAGAGCTCAAATTTTTATCATTACCCATAAATACTGTCAGTTTTTCTTGAAGTGATGGGCTCACTTGGCTTGATGTTGAGAAATGTCCACCAATTAGCTTGCCTGGTGTCTATGAAGAAAGTTCATGTTACATCTCAAATGGTTATGCAAGTTCTTTTCCTTGAGATTACCTGGAGAAAGTAGAAATGCTTTAGCCTACTTCCTATTTTGACACAAAGCTTATTAGAAAGAGGTGGAAGGGTCGAGATTTAATACAATTTCTGTTTTTAAAAATTGATTGATCAAGCTGGGCATGGTGGCACAAGCCTGTAATCCCAGCAGCTCGGGGAGGCTAAGGCAGGAGGATTGAGAGTTCAAAGCAAACTAGGAAATAATTTATAAAAACTATGAAGGACTTTTTTCCCTTCTATCCTATTCGTTCAATATCTAAACTTAAAGTAACATAAAAGCCAACTCATAGCTGGGCGCGGTGGCCCACGCCTGTAATCCCAGCACTTGGGAGGCTGAGGCAGGAGGATGGAGAGTTCAAAGCCAGCCTCAGCAGCTTAGTGAGGCCCTAAGCAACTCAGTGTGGCCCTGTCTCTAAATAAAATACAGAATAGGGCTGGGGATGTGGCTCAGTGGTGGAGTGCCCCTGGGTTCAATCCCCAGTACCAAAAAAAAAAAAAAAAAAAAAACCAAACCAAAACAAAACAAAAAAAATTGACTCATCAAGGAGGTTCTTAGGTGAAAGTGGCATTTTTTTTTTTCAATCGGGGGTCCATGATGGTGAAGAATACAATGCCTGGTAGTTCAGTTTGGTGCCACTGCCTTGGTTTGTAACAGTGTCAGCAGCTTTACCTGTCATTGCTTTTGCAAGTGTCAAAAGCAGGGGACAAGGCAAATAATGTCCTAGTATAATTTTGGAAATCAATTTCAACCTCATGGTTCACTTGACAGGGTCTCGGGAACCCCTAAGGGTCTTCAGGTCCCTGACTCAATGAATTTGATTTTCCACAGGAGATATGTAAGGATTTTGTTCTCTCTCTGACCTTTTGATTCTGAACGCAGGTGAGACACTCAGGCATCAGAACAGCTAGAAAAGTCCGGATTCTTCAGTGATTATGGCCAATAAGGCATAGATGACAAATAGTCCCAAAGAGAGGATGGAAAGAACCTCCCAGAATACATGTGTCTAGGTTAAAGGTGCATTTTATTAGGGCCAGCTGACTTCCCTCTCTCTTCTGGTAAACTTCTGTTTCTTCTTTCCTAAGGCATGTACAGTTATGATTGTTTCTTACTGTGGGATTATTTTATTCCCTGTCTCCCTTTTCTTCACATAAACTTGGTTCAGAATGAGGAATCCTTGAGAACCATGACATGAAGGAAATTTCCAGATGTCTCCTTGTTTCCTCTTAAGATGCCTGCAGTCCCCGAAGGACCAGGCTGTTTTAGGAGGGCTCTGGTCCTGGAAACAATAAAAAACAGTGTGCATCTGTCTTTCTGACTTCTTGAAGAAGTTCAGAGTTATCAGAGTTCAGAGGAATGTGTATCTGTAGGGCCTGGAGTGATGTCTGGAGAAGTCATTCTGGAGCTGAACATGAAGGAAGTCTGGATGACGGAATGGTCTGATTGGGAGAACTGTTGGTTGGGGGAAGGTGGCCCCCCAATCAGCTCATCTAATGACTCCTCTGCAAGTGCTTGGCTGGCGATGAATTGTGAACTACCTTGTTTTCTTCATAGGCTGTAACTTAGGGGCAACTGAAATACAGAAAAGGAAGATGAAGACCAAGCTCCTAAGAGCTCTTAGGTCTCCTGCTTCCCTTAAAGTGTTTCTATTCCAGCTCAGACATGCACTAGTTCTGTGGCCTTGGCAAATTTATCAACCATTTTACATCACAGTTTTATTGTCTAGAAAATGGGAATTATGTTCACATTACAGGGTCGTGAGAATTAAATGGAATAGTACACATAATGTGAATCTTTAGGAAGAGTGCTGGCAGAGAGTAAGTAGCCAATAAATTGTAGGCATTATTATAATATCACTTTGTCAAATGCTCTCAAAACCCAAAGAAACAGAGATGGTTACCCCTGCTAAGGTTTAATTTTTAGAAAGATGAACTCATGAGATGATTGTAATATAAAATAACTACACCTCAAGGATTTTGTTAACCTTGTTAATTAAACCATTAAAATGTAAACACTGGATAGTTTGTAGGCAATGTAAGGATGAGCTTGCTGGGTAAGATACAAAACTAAGTAATGTTCAACAGGGTCATAAATCTTTGGACAATATATTCTACTGAATATATTAGGTTGTATCTCTAATAGACAAAAATTTACAATGTAAACTCAGCCTCTACAGAGTTGAAAAATAGACATGTAAAAAGGCAAATTCTATTTGGCTGGAAGAATCCCTTCTGCCTTTTTCAAACTTTGGGATAAATTTTGCGATAATTTCAATCTCTGGATGGGGGAATTAAGTCTTGAAGAGAGGCTAAATAAATTGCCTGGATTTATATGACTAGAAAGGCAGAGCAAGAATTTTAATTACCCATGTATCTGTGTTCACTTATATTGATTACCACTCAAATGGAATTCAGCCTTCAAAGAGATGATTAGGGGAGAGACGTGGGTATTCTGGTGTCCTCCATAGGAGGTAAGAGGAAGCAGGGACAAGTTAAGACGAAGCAAAATTTGGGAATTCCCAGGACACACCACGGCAGCTAATCTGTCTTCTTTTCCCTCCCTGGTCTGTTAAATTTGTCATGAGTTAAAATGAATTCAGGGTACTGTGAGGTCCAAGCATGTTTGAAACCATTTATAGTTTCCAATACTATTCCTGGATTGAAAGAAAATAAATGTTATTAATTTAATAACTTCACATACACTTCTTCTTGTACTTCTTGACCTATGAACTACAATTACTTTCAAGTGGAAGAGAAAATTTGTTATTATTGTATTTAGAAGACAAGCTTTTCAAATTTCTGAGTACCTCTTGCCTGAGTCATTCTTAACAAGAATAAAATTTAACTTCTTAAGATAATTTTGAAGCAGAGGGAAGCGATCACTTCATATTCCTTTTTAGCTTTGTCAGAATCTGTCAAAACATGATATATAGCAAAAATGCATGGAATAGGGTAGGTTTATTATAAGCAGAAACTTTAGCCAGTGCAGAAGTAAACTGAAAAAAAAAAAAAAATGGAACAAATAGCATGTTTTAAAATAAATCAAGCAAGATTTTTAAAAAACCCTGAATGAGCTGGACACCATGGTGTAGTCCTATAATTCCAGCAATTTGGGAGGCTAAAACAGGAGGATCTCAAGTTTGAGGCCAACCTTAGCAACTTAGTCACACCCTATTTCAAAGTAAAAAATTAAAAGTATTGGGGATGTAGCTCAGTGATAAAACACCCTGGATTCAATCCCAAGTACCCTACATACATGCATGGAATAAAATAAATACAAATTAAAACCTTCAAACTAACAAAGCTGTTTAAACCAGATTCAAATAGTACTGGGATGGAAAACTTAATCATCTTAGTAATTAGTACCAGAACTATCTTAGGGAGGTCATTGTTTTAATTTAGGAAAACCATTATAATCCATTTACGAGAGGAAGGTGAGGTCCTGGCAATGCAGCTGGAAAGAGCATGCCTGTCATGTGACCTTGAAGGGGAGGAAAATCAATTTTCTTGCTGTTCTTTTGAGCTCTTCCTTGGAATGGACTGTTGTAACCAAAGACAGATTAACAAGACAAAGATAATCAGTTCTTTCGGATAAAAAGTTCATTAATGTGTATTTTGTATGTAAGTGGGAGTTGCCAAGGGAATTCATAATTCTCATAGAAGTGCCTTAGACCTTTGGTTTGTACAGTATCTTCAGTGAAGGATGGTACATTTTTAGAGGGGTGTCAAGACAAAGGAAAAGGACTTTGAGTCTCTAGGGATTTGTCTAGGGACAAACACATTGGAGCCAGTCAAGCTTGACTTGCAGATTTCTCTGATGCTGTGCCCAGGCTGACAAAGGGCTAATGTCCACTATCAACCTGTGCCCTGGAGGAGTCCAGGAAATTTCACCCCAAAACTCGACATCCTGGTAAGTTGATTATTTGAAATTAAAGGCTCTTGAAAGTCAGCAATGCCAGAAGAGGGTTGACTCTGATATTCCTTTAACTGCACCAAGACTGTACCAGCAAAGACAACACAATTGCCTTCCATTCTCACCCCGAAATGTCACCATCTATCACATAAAAGAGGACTGAGGAATGTAACCACATCTGGGCTGGTTTTGATACTGCTGGTTATCGGTATCCACTTCCTCAAATGTTGAAGTCTGAACATTAAGAAGCACGCTGAGGCAAGAATATAGAGCAGGTTTTATTTCAAAGTAGTAACACAGACTTCTCCCGGGAGGGAGAAGGGGGCCATGGCTGGTATTCTGGTATCCTATGAATTGAGAGCACTCTGCCTCTTTTATAGAATCAAGTTTCCTTTGTTCTCCTGCTCTCTCCTGCCTTATCTTTCTCCTTCCTGCCTAAGTGACTAGGCTCAGGAGATGCTGGTGGGATGGCCATGGGGTGAGCAGGTGGGCTGGAAAGGTCAAGGTAGAGTGTTAGGCAGGAAGGGAGCAGCAACCCAGGGGGCTTTGATTAGTAGCTCTCCTCTGCTTAGATGTTGCTTCATTAACAACTTTTTTGGGAGGAGTGGCATCAAAGGACTCTGGAGATACGAACATTCCAATCTCCCAGGGGCAGTTTCCATTTTTCTCTATTTGGCCCAATTACCTATTCTATATTAACTGCCTGCCTTTAATTCTAGCTTCAGTTTTGTCACAAGATAATGTCTGTCTCTCAGGGTCATCCAAATTCCAATCAAAATCACTCACAAATTAATTTCTGTTTCCCAGGTCTATCATTTCCCCTAATAATCATTAACTATCCCTCAAGATTACCCACCTTCCCCCATCACCTTTCCCCTAGGAAGAAAGGCATATAATCATCAGAATTTCTTTGGGTTGTGGATGATCACACTCCTGTGATTCTCCCCTGCAAGTCAAACATGTTTGTGTGTCTTTTTTCCTGTTTATCTGTCTATTGTCCATTCATTACAGTGAATCTTGAGGGGGCAAGGGGAAACCTTTCCTCTTGATCATAAAGACTTTTCTGGTATGAAGAAGATACTTTTTCTTTGTAAATTTAAGTTCTACTTTTAGACAAATGAGGAAGGGCACTCAATTGCCTTCATTTTGAAATAACCATGCAGGTGAATTTTAAGATAAGGTAAGGACGTGGGGCTGGGATGGAGCTCAGTGGTAGAGCACTTGCTTAGCATGTGCAAGGCCCTGGGTTCAAGCCTGTTTTGAAAAAAAAGGCAAAGCTGAATCTTCAAGGGTCCCTCTTGGCACACTGGGCCTCAAACCCAGAACTGAGTCTGAAAGTCATTTGCTCATTGTGAAGTCACACATGGACTCTGTGTTCTTGCAAGAACCACAAACTCTGCTTTAGGGTCCTTGTCACAAGGAGGTATGTTTCAACTGGCATGCTGTATTTCACCACATAATGCTCTCAAATTTTATGCCCCATTTTTTTTTTTTCACCAGAAGAGTGGGGTGAGACCATTATATGAAGCTTTTTTATTTCTTTTTAAACTGTGTTGGAATTACTTAAAAATTATTTATTACCAAAAGATCTTTTGGTACAAGATTATGACGTGTGGAATACTTGTGAATATGTCTTAATATGATGACCTTGATTATGCAGTGAAATAGGGCACTCTAACTGACATATAAACCTGGGAAGTATTTTTGGTGACCTACAGTCATATGTAAATGTCAACCAATTGGGACTGAACATGCATCCCTCATTTTCATTAATGATCCCTATGGGAACCTGGATGAGTACTTTATGTAAGTTGGCCCTGTGTTCCAAAGGGGCCAACTTGGAACACAGGGGCTGTGTTTTGTCTCTGTAGTTTGCAAACAGTATTTTTTCTCTTTCTGCTCCCCCTCTTCTCCTATCTCTTTCTGCCAAGAGGTCTTGTAGTGGAGGAATGGCCCTTTTAGAACAGGGATCATTAATATTCACATTAAAATTGTTTGTTGTTTGTTTTGCCGTTCTGTCTTCCCACTTTAGTCTGCTGATGAATGGGTGAATAGTGTCTTCATTTTGTTTCCATGTTGCTGTGGATGGCAGAGTTCCTGGGGAAATTCAAAGGAAAACGATTAATTTCTACAAGTCATGCCAAGAGAACAGCTTGAGAGGGAGACCCAGGAGAGGCAGAATCTTTAAGAAAAAGATCTGAAGATCTGATAGTCACCTTGGCAATGCAGACCCTGTGGGCAGCATGAGTGGGAGAGGGGACCCGAAATAGTCTCACTAACAAAGACAGGATAATGTCTCCTGGCACATTGAACAAAATGAACAAAACAAACCCAGGACACTAAAATGTTCTCTGGACTAAGTTGCCATTATCCTGATTTCCATCATCTGCCAGACCATCAAGAATTGGATGAAGGAAGGTCTTATTAAGAGGCTTCAACCTTTGTCTGAGTGGACTGTAATTGTTACTCTTTCAATTTAATTCTCTAAAAGATCGTGGTTCTGGCCTAATGACTATAAATCCGTTATGCCTTAGTGCTTCACTTTTTGTTATTAAATGATAATGGAATAGCTGTGCATATATGGGGGCTGTTCTAGATGCAAGAGAAGATGCCTCCTGCTCTGGGAATCAGCAAGCTAAGAGAGGCCATGCCAGAATCAGAGATGGCCAGAGCCTGATAGGCAGCTAAAAACTCACCAGGTTCTGTTCTCAGTCACTGGAAGGAATATTGGGAGAAAACCCAGAGCCAGAGAGGGGATTAAACTCACTGAAGATCCGTCTCCCTCCAGAAGCTTTTAATTTGGCTGGGAGGTCAGCTTTCTTTTCGGTCAGGTAATATTTTATGCTCATTCTCAGTACAGAAACTGCTCTTTCCCTGCTTCCTATAGCTGAGGTTGCAAACGTATAAGTAATTCATAGGAGTGTGTTTCACTTTTGGCAATTTTAAGAGCAATTGGTCAGTGACAGTAGGCAAAAAGACGTAGATGTGTTGTGCACACTGTGACGTGTGTTTTGCAGGCAAGTTATCGGTGAAGCACAGAAGGGAATGGTTTCCGCAGTCTCCCCTGTTCCAGCTTTTCTGAATGTTTTCATCCTTGAGAGATCTCAAGGCACTCAGCAGTTGTCCTTGTGCTGAGAGAAATGGAAGGAGACCCACAGACACCACCACCATGGCCCTGACTCCTGTTTAGCAGAGCCTTGAACCCTTGAGCTGCTTTGTGTCTACAGTTGCTTCAGCTGGAAGGTCGCCTCCTTCTTCCTGAAGCTGAACTTGGTACTCCCAAAATGTGTGCCCCAGGGTTCTAGTGTTCACTCCAAGTGACTCCCAAACTTCCCTTTTCCGTAGCTTCTGAATCTTTCAGGCCCTGGGACTGGCACACTCCCAGGCAGCGGAAACACCCTTTGTGTCTGACTTTGTCAGTAGCAGTGGAGATGCAGAGAGGGCTGCGTTTCCCTCTCTTCCTCTCCTTTCGAAGCAGGTCCAGTGGAGCTTTAATGTTTTTAACCTGCTTCTTCCTTTAGGCCTGATATTTATTGACCATGCATTAGGCCAGTGCTGGCTCCTGTCACTTTCCTTTAGGATCTATCTGCAGATATTTTTTCCTCTAATATTCTCCATCCAGTGGAGTTTTGTGGTTTCCAATGTGAGAAATTTGTCAAAGGTCAATTAGTTCTGGGAGCACTGAGAGCATCATTTTCCACACACATCCTGCTCACACTCAGATGTCAGCAAGATGGTGCCTAGCTCTCTTCCCTCCACAGAAAATAGTCAACCAAAGAAAAAAATAATTGCGCTTGCACTGAAGTATGTGAGGCAGAGAATCACTGTGCAATGGGATATTGCAGAGACTTTCATTATACTAATGAAAAACCTAAGATTAATTTTATAACAAGGTCTAGGGGCTGCATATGGTGGTGGCCCACTTACTGGCAAAGTCCCAAAGTGACACAGGACATCACATGGCAAGAGACAGGGATCATGCATGTTTGTCTGTGTTCCTGTTCTCTATCCCTCCTCTGTCTGTTCTGTCTGTTCTCTATCCCTCTGCTTAGGAAGCCACCAGGATTCAGTCACTGAAGCTCCACTCTAAGGACATCATGTAAATAGAATCACTTTCCAAAGACCCTGCCTTTAAACACCATAGTCAGATTGTGTCCATTCTCCTAATGACATTAACATATGACTTTGGGGATTAAACTCCTTTAGGGACTTAAACACACAACATCTACCATCTTATCTCTCTAGTTGAGATCAACCCTGAAGCAAGAGGAACTTTCATGGTGGGGTAAAGGTAAGCAGGAGGCCCCCATGAATCCCTGTTTATGGCAGACACCCAAAGTATTTGCTGCTAGGAAAGACTGCAGTCCTCACAAGTCCTGAGCTCTGTTTGGGGAGCTTCCAGGAAATCCATGTTGCTACATTGCTCTGGAGAAAGAACCTAGCTTATGTTGAGTCTTCCTACACCCAAACTTCTCCTGAACAGTCCATCTTGAGACCTCACCCAGCCAGGATCCTGTTAAGCAACTGGGTATTCACCCCAACGAGCTTGCATCATCCTGGTTCCATGAACCACCTTCACTCACAGCCCTGCAAAGCTGCCAGGTGACTCTACCCACTCTCCCACAATCCTAGGAAGTATCTGAGTGGCCTTGCCTACCCATGTCTAGGCTGAGAAGCAAGGAGGCAGCCCCTAGTGAGCAACTTCACCTACTAAGCCCCCAAAAATCAGCTTGGGGGACTTTTTCACCATCTGTCAGCCCCAGAAAGCAACCAGGCAGCCTGCCCTCAGTGGCAGGGCCTAGAAAACCCTAGCCAAGGATCTGAATAGCTCCAAGCACTGATGAATACCCTATATCAGGCATGCTGTACCCATCAGAAGCACTGGAACAACCCTGACCACGTGTGGTCCTAAGAATGCGAAAGGTGCCTCACCTCTGTTGCTGCACTTATTCATGCCTTCCCTGCCTGGTCTCACTTCAGTGATCCCATCCTTACCTGACCATGGAAACTGAGAGGTGATCTCCACCTAAAGCCATGAGTGTGGTGTCCAGAGCTACTGGCAATCATGCTCCACCTAAGAGAGCTGCATCCCAGCTGGCAGAACAATCCTACAATCCCCTGGAGCCTAGGCCACTGAGACACCCACAAATATCACTGAGTTAATTATAGCTGAAGAAGTTCATAGACACTGCACTTACCTGGAAACAAAGCCATAGGGACACTTTTAGGAGAAAGTCTCTTATTATAAAAGCCACCCTATAAAGTTGGTAGAAATAGCTGATATATGGGATGTGTAAATACTGACAAAAGAATGCAAGAAGAATATAAAAGCAAGGTAATATATCTCCAAATGAACACAATAACTTAATAAGAGACCAAAGAAGGAAATTGAAAAAGAGTTCAAAATAATGATTTTAAAGGAATTTAGTGAGATGCAAGATAATTCGGACAGGCAGTTCAACAAAATTAGAAAACAATTCATGATCTGAATTAAAAATTCAGCACATAGAGATTTTAAAAAAAGAAATCCAGAAATCTTGGAACCAAAGAATTTAATAAGTAAATAAAAAATACAGTCAATGACAGACAGTTTATGAGACTTATGGTTTGTTTACTAAATGAAGAAATATTTGCATTACAGATGTTCCAGAAGGAAAGGAAAAAGCATACAAATTAAATGAAAAAAATAGCTAAAAACTTTCTAAATTTTGGGAAATATATGGACATGAAGGTTAAGGAATCTCATAAGATCCTAAACAAGTTCAAAAGTAACAAGTGTCATCTCAGAGGCATACTACAGTCAAACTATCAAAAGTCTTAAGATAAAGAGAGAATTCTAAAAACAGCAAAAGAAAACCATTGAGTTCATATAAGGAAATACCCATTAGAGGAAACCTTGTGGGCCAAAAGAGAATACGATATATTCAAAGTTGTGAAAGAAAAATGACTGCCAACCAAGAATACTATACTCAGTTAAAGGATGACTACCATCATGAAAACATAATGATATAAAACTCACTAGCATACACAAAAGAGAAAGAGAAAAGAATCTGACCTAATCAATACAGAAAACTCACCAAACCATAAAGGTAAACAGGAAAGGAAGAAAAGAAGAGAGGATATTCAAAACAACCAAAATTAACAAAATACATGAGCATGTACCTACTTATCAATAATAACTTTGAGAGTAAATATCCATTCAGACAACTGCAGAATACATATTCTTATAAGCACATGGAACATTTTTCAGAATAGATCATACATGAGATTATAAAATTAACCTCAGTAAATTACAAAAAGACAAAACCAAACCATATCATCCATTTTTTTTCTGACCACAATGAACTATAACTAGAAATC
Source organism: Glaucomys volans (assembly GCA_020662805.1). Lineage (NCBI taxonomy): Eukaryota > Metazoa > Chordata > Mammalia > Rodentia > Sciuridae > Glaucomys > Glaucomys volans. The sequence continues at coordinate 150,049 of JAJEJO010005204.1, forward strand.
AATATGAAGAACTTCAGAAATTGCACATATATGTGGAAACTAAACAACAAACACTTTAAAGAACCAATGGGTTAAAGAAAAAAAGGGAAATTTACAAATTTTCCTGAAACAAATGAAGATGAAAACTCAACAAACCAAAACCTAAGGGTTACAGCAAAAGTAGTACCAAGAAAGAAGTTTAGAGTAGTAAGCACGTGCACGCACACACACACACACACACATACACACGATTTCAAATGAACAATCTAACAATGCAACACAAGGAACTGGAAACCTAAGAACAAACTCCAAAATTATTTGAAGGAGAGAAATAACAAAGATCAGAGCAGAAATAAATGAAATATAGCCTTAAAAATATCAACAAAATAGCCGGGCATGATGGCGCACTCCTGTAATCCCAGTGGCTCAGGAGGCTGAGGCAGGAGGATCGCAAGTTCAAAGTCAAGCTCAGCAAGGGCTAAGCAACTCCGTGAGACCCTGTCTCTAAATAAAATACAAATAGGGCTGGGGATGTGGCTCAATGGTCAAGTGCCCCTGAGTTCAATCCCCATTTAAAAAAAAAATCAACAAAATAAAGAGATGATTTTTGGAAAAGAAACACAATTGACAAACTTTTCACTAGACTCGTCAAGAAAAAAAAGAAAGAAGACCCAAATAAGTAAAATCAGAGATGAAAAAGGGGACACTACAAATGATACCGCAGAAATACAAAGGATAATTAAGGACTATAAAGAACAGCTATACCCCAACACATTGGAAAACCAAAAAGAAATGGATAAATTTCTGGACACATGTGACCTACCCAAATTCAACCTTGAAGACAGAGAACTCAAACAGACCAAAATCAAGTAACAAGACTGAATCAGGGAGGGAAAGATTGAATCACTATTAAAAGATCTTCCATCAAAGGGCCAAATGGCTTCACTGCTGAATTTTACTCAACTTTTAACAAGAAATTAACATCAGTTCTTCTGAAGCTATTCCAAAAAATTGAAAGGTAAGAAAATTCTTCCACACTCATTCTAGGAGGCCAGAATTACTTTAATACCAAAACCAGACAAGGACACAGCAAGAACAAGGACAATAAAAATCCCCAAAACTATCGACCAATATCTCCAGTGAACATAGGTGCAAAAATTCTTAATAAAATATCTGCAAACCAAATCCAGTAATACATCAAAAAGATTACATATCATGATCAAGTGGGAGTTATCCAAGGGGTACAAAGATAGTTCAACATATGCAAATAAACAAACATAATACATTACATCAACAGAATTAAGAACAAAGTCCATATATTTTCTCCATAGATACAGAATAAGCATTTGATAAAATTCAATGTCCCTTCATGATAAAAGCTCTCAAAAGTTAGCTGTGAAAGGAATGTACCTCAACACAATAAGGACTATATATGCCAAACTCAGAGCCAACATTATATTCAGTGAGAATGAACTGAAATCATTTCCTCTATGATCTGGAGCATGAAGAAGATGTCCACTTTCATCACTCTGGAATTCAACACAGTACTGAAGTCTTAGCCAGAATGATAAAGCAAGACAGACTATAAAGGGTATCCCAATAGGAAAAGAGGAAGTTAAGCTATCCCTCTTGGCAAACCACATGATTTTAAATGTAGAAAAACCTGAAGGCTCCACCCATAAAGCAAACAAGCAAGCAAACAAAATACTAGCTGGTGAATGAATTCAGTAAAGTTGCAAGATACAAAATCAACACTCAAAAGTCATTAACATTTTTATAACTAATAATGAACCTACAGATAAAGAAGTTAAGAAATTAACCTCATTCGTAATGGCTACAAAAATAAATTAAAATATCTATTAATACATTTAACCAAGGAAGTGAGTGATCTCTGCAGTGAAATTTGTAAAACAGTAAAGAGGACATGCCTGCACGCATGTGCGCACACACACACACACACACACACACACGGATAGGAAGAATTAATGTTGTTTAACTGTCCATATTACCCCAAACATTCTACAAATTCAGTGCATCTCCATTAATATACCAGCAGCATTCTTTACAACAATAGGAAAAAAAAAACAATTCTAAATTTAATTTTAACCACAGAACACCCCAACTAGCCAAAGCAATCTTAAGCAAAGAGAACAAAGCTGGAAGTATCACAATACCCTACCTACAAACTACCAAGCTACAGTAGTCAAAGCAGCATGGGAGTGGGGAAAAAAGCAATGCATAGAACAGTGGAACAGAACAGAGAATCAAGAAATAAATCCTCTCATGCAGCGCCAACTAATCTTCAACAAAAACACAGAAATATGAATCGGAGCATGGGTAGTCTCTTCAGTAAATGGTGATGGGAAAACTGGATATCTCCATAAAGAAGAATGAATTGAGACTCTCGTCTCTCACCATATACAAAAATAAGCTCGATGGACTGAAGACCTAAATGTAAAACCTGAAACTATGAATCTAGTAATGAAAACATCCCCTATGTTTTCATATTAAGATATTTCTATAAGCAATATATATATTTTTTTGGATAAGACCCTCTACACATAGGAAATAAAAGTAAAAATAGGCAAATGGGATTATATCAAACTAAGAAGCTTGGTGAGAATGTAAATTAGTATAGCAATTATGAAATACAGTTTGGGGTTTCCTTAAAATACTAAAGATAGAACCACAATATGATCCATCAATCCCACTACTGACTATATAGCCAAAGAAAGTGAAACAAATACATCAGAGAGATACCTGCACTCCCACATTTACTGATGCAAGATAGGAAATTGACTGAGGTGCTCAGAAACATGAATGTATAAAGAACTTGTGGTGTGCTCACACAGTGCAATATTATTTCATTACAAGAAAGAATGAAATTCTGTTGTTTGCTGCAATCTGAACAGAACTGGAGGGAATTACGTTAAGTGCAATAAGCCAGACATAGAAAGGTGAACAGTGCATGATCTCTTATGTGAAAGCTAAAAACGTTGATTCCATAGAAGCAGAGAGTAGAATAGTGGTCACTAAAGCTAAAAAAGGTGGGGAGAGGGATGGAGAGAGGCTGAATAACATGCACGAAAAATCAGGTAGACAGGAATAAGTTCTCATGCTCTATGGCACAGTAGAGTGACTATAGTTCATAACAACTTGTTTCACATTTTGTAAAGTACTAGGAGAGAAGAGTTCAAAGCTTCCTTACACAAAGAAATGATAATTTTTTTATTTGTTCTAATTAGTTATGCATGACAGTAGAATGCATTTTGATGCAGTAGAATGCATATATAAATGGAGTATAATTTCTCATTCTTGTGGTTGTACATAATGTAGGATCACACCAGTCATGTAACCATATAGGCACATGGGACAATAATGTCAGATTTATTTTACTATCTTTCCTACCACCATGTCCCTCCCCTCCCTTCATTCCCCTCTACCTAATCCAAAGTAACTCTATTCTTCCTAGCCCTGGACCCCTTATTGTGAATTAGCATCTGAATATCAGAGAAAACATTTGGCCTTTGGGTTTTTGGGTTTGGCTTATTTCACTTAGCATGATATTCTCCAGTTCCATCCATTTATCTGCAAATGCCATAATTTCATTCTTCTTTAAGATTAATATTCCACTGTGTATATATACCACAGTTTCTTTATCAATTCATCTGTTGAAGATCCATGGGACAGAAGGACAAAAGAAGAGGACAGCTGAGATTGTTGGGGAAGGTATTATTCTACCTGGACTGGGTAAAAAAAATTTGATAAATTCATGTAATTTATATAATGACTACATGTCAATAAGTGCTTTATTTTTGAGTTTTACAGGATCTACCTGATAGAGCTACTGTCCTCATTTCAGACAGGAAAGTAAGGTCCAAAGAGGTTAAATAACTTGTCCAAAGTCACATAACTAGTGAATGGCAGAGCTTAGATGCAATCTCAGGGAGTTTGTTGGCAGGGATTTTGTTCTTCACCCTCTCACTGTGCTGGGTGGACAAGGGTGAAGTTTGAGGAAAGGGAAGTCTTCAGGGATAAGTTTCTGAAAAGTCCAGGACATTAGGAGAGCCTGGACATGGGGTGAGCTGATTTGAGGTGTGCAGTGATTCTGGGTCATAACAAAATCTACATGGTGGTTATGGATGTGGGTAACTGGAATGGACAGGAAATGAAGGTCACTGAATTCAGGTGTCAGTACGCTTTGGGGCCATGTGTTGTCTGGGACATCCACATAGCATTGAGATCATTCAGGGAAGGACCTGGGGCAGAGAGGAACGGAGGGAGCCTGATGCCAGAGTCTGACAAATGGAGGGAAGGATTAGGAGGCCAGCAGGCAATGATGAGAGAGAGAGAAGATGGGATGAGCTTCAAAAAAGGAGGGCATTTTACAAGCAAAGCTGGAAGAACCATTGATGAGTAAGGAAAACTACAACATGTCCATTTGACTCTGGAGTTTGATGGAGCATAGGAGAAGGAGCACCCTTTTTGTTGATGTCTGCCCATAGACTTGAATTTTTAATATTTTTCTTTTTTCTTTTCTTTTTTCTTTTTTTTGAGATAGGGTTTTGCTTGTTTCCCACGATGGTCTTGAACTCCTGGGCTCAAGGGATCTGTGTGCCACCATGCTATTTGAATTTTTATTTTAATCAATTATTTTATTAAAATTAAATATTTATTTTGGTAAAAATGGATACTGATTGAGTTATTTAAAAACTTTTAAGTGTATGTGGAATAACTTGGGTACATGAATCTACTTTTCCATTGTAAATTTTATGAAACCTAGATACAGACCAAGCACTTTAAACAAAATCTAAGCATTCAAATAGAAATGTGCTATAAGTGTAAAATGTATGCTGGATTTCAAAAGAAGTAGTAGAAACAAGTAATCGAAAATATCTTATTAACAATTTTCTTATTTTGATTACAAGTCCATGTTTGGATATATCGTGTCAAATAGAAGGCATCATTAAAGTTAGTCTCACTGATTTCTTTTTACCTTTTGAATGTGGCTACTAGAAAATGCCATTTGTAAATATAGCTTACACTGTGCCTCTGTTGGGCAGTGCTGCTGAGACAAAGGCAGACAGGGATGGAAAGGCACTGGTACTGGCTCTCCAGGAGGTCTGAGATGGAACTCTGGTGTCATCATGAGGAAGTGAAATCAGATGCAGGATCGTGGCGGTGTGTCTGACGGCAGTGATTCAGGCTCCGTGAAGTCCAGATGTGATGACAGATGCACAAGGAGCAGCTAGAATGAAAACAAGGTATAGGCATTTTGTTTGTGGGAGACGTTTATATTACTCATCTTCTAAGTAGAGAAGTATTTTAGAAAACTATTAGAAAGAAAAATAAAGGCGTGAATTTACTCGTGAGAATAAATTGGGGAGAAGGAGAATTAATGAGAAGGAGGATCCAGTGTATCAGACTCCCTTCTATCAATATGGGAAGAGGCTAAACTTTGAAAAGTCAGACATCACTAGCAAAGATTAGAGAAAGTCATGGGCCAGAGAGTTATGCAAATGGTAAGCACGTAGGTTATTAGAAAGGAGAACTAGACAGGTGAGGTAGCGAGGCCGAGGCAGGAGGATGACAAGTTCACAACCAGCCTCAGTAATTTAGTGAGGCTGTAAGCGAGTTAGTAAGACCCTACTTCCAAAGCAAACAAACAAGAAACCAAACCAAAACAAAGCAAAACTGACTTGGGAATTTAGCTCAGTGGTAGAGCAAACCTGGGTTTACTGGGGGAGGGAGGAAAGAAAGAAAGAGAAGAGCTAGAAGTACCCTTTTAGATCTAGAATAAGTTTTACTCTTAACAATGGGAAGAGATGTGCTTGGCTTCTGCTAGGTGAAGTGGTTCTTTTCATGGATAGCTGACGGAGACGGCAGAGATCTCGACTTGGATAAACAGTTTCTCTGGATAGATAGCAATATTCAAGAGAACTTGTTATAACATAACTAGCATAATGATGACACACCAGTTTTTTTTTTCCCTCTACACAGCCACATGCTTAGGAGGACCTGGTGAAGAAACAGTGGCTGTCAGGGAGGCTTAGAGCTGGCTTAATTTCAGATTGTCATTCCTGGGAGATGAAAGGAGGAGTGCCCTGAGGTGAACTTTGCTTGCTTTGGGACTTTTCTGGCCTTAATTCCCTGGTTCCCTCTCCCAGTCAACATTTAAACTTCTCTGGAGGAATGCTCTTAGGTATAGAGAGCAGATAACTTAGTTCATGTGGCCACACCAATTGTCTACATCTGTTAATAGCATTAAACACAATATAATCTACCACTTCATGTTTTCAAAAGAAGTCTTATAGGACTCATTTCAATCAAGTGCTCAAAAGACTGTGGGGTTGCAGTCAGAAGAAGACATCTCTGGTCAGGGGATCTCTTAGCCATGCCTGTCAATCAGAACCACATGAGAACCCCTCCTGAGCTCTTCCTGCAGGTCCAGATGCCCCTGGGACAGCCTAGAACAGGAATAAGATAGAGGGGAGGAAAGCCATGAGGTCTGAGGCCCAGATTTCTTCTAGCTATAAGGATCTTTGTGGACTACATTGGCTTTTTGGCTGCTCCCTTTTCATTATGTGGAATTAGAAATACAGAGCCCCAGAGGATAATTGCTAACTCTGCTTTGAGCTAAGGCCAGTTGGAAATGACTTTGGTTCAATCATAGCTTTGTTTCTACATTATTAGGCTTTCTACTTAGTGCCTTTTTAGGCCACAAGTGAATTTCCCTTCAAAGTCAAACAAAACTGAGAAACAGGAACTCCTTCTAAAGCCTATTGATTGGCATACATTGTTATTTTATTTTTCAGTCCTTTAGTGCACATTAAAAGTGATTCATCAAACCAAACGCAAGTGTGAGTTGAGGGGAGGCCTAGAGGAACACTGAACGTTCTATGTCTAGGGAATCCGTCTGTAATAAATCTGCACATAATAAATCTGCACAGTGAAAAGGAACAAAACCAAAGTCTGTGACCAAGCACTGTGTGGGCTGAATGGAAAACTCAGATTCAGCTTTTACTTAAAACTGACTCTGCCATGTAAATGCACGTTCCTACCGCAGTTCTTGAGGAGGACTGCTTGTCCTTCTGGCTTATCTCCTGACTTTCAGGGAGATTTTCAAAGAAGCTTCCCAAGGAGTTTATTCTTTTTCTAAAAATTCTCCTGAAAAGATGACCTCAGGGCTTTCTCGATTAAACCATACTCAGCCTGCCAGGAAACTCTGTACGTGCCACTTTGCCTGACTTCTGTATGTGCTGTTTTCTGGCTGTTTCCTTCTGGTTTTTGCTTCAGTTATGTAAGTTTCCTAGGTGTAACTCTGGGTAAAGGAAAGTGAGTTTTAAATTCTTGTGTTTTGGACAGACCTGAGTGTGAGATTATTATTATTATTATTTTTACTATCATGTGAGATGAAACCTCATCTCCCCAATCACCTATACATTGTATACCCTTTATATTTGTATTGAGATAACGTCTATTTTAAAAGTCATGAATTCCAAATCTATTGCTCTGGTACATAAATGGATATGAATGTACATGTCTCTCTTCCATTTCCCATCACTTACCTCCATTTCCCACTTCTGTGTCTTATTCCTAGAGCTTTTGCTTAATTTTACACAAAATTATAAGAATGAGCTACACACATCAGTATCCTGGCATTGTTGGGTTAGAACCACCATAAAGCTTGATAAATTTTTAAATCCAATGATACTTTGCCCATAGCCCTAATAACTCTTTATAAATAAAAAGACCAAAAGAATTAGTTTTTCAAAAAACAACTTTGTGAGAAAGATGATTGTCTCATTAAAATCTGAAATTTAGCACAACTGTATACAATTTCAAGACACTTAAAACCACTTTCTTTGCCCAAAGATTACCCAACTCAGATGATTTGTGTAAGCTCTGAAGCCCTCTGGGCATGCGCTGACTTCATGGCCTTGTAAAGTCATGGATTTAGTAGGAAATAGTTTTCCACACTAGGAGCTGGGAATGAGAGAAGAAAAGAGAAACAGAACTTAGAGGTTACTACAGTTAAGTACTTATTTAGTGGAGAAGATAAAACAAAAATATATGAAGACACATGGGTACAGTTTCAAAATGGTGAAAAAATGGTTCCAGAATCTGGGTACAATATTTAGTATTTTGATTCCCAAACAGTATTTCCACTTTTTATGTGATAAGTTATCCATACTCTTGGTAATCTGTTTCCATTAAAACACATCCATCTTCTGTCTCATTACCATTACATTTTGGCCTTATTTTCTGCCATGGAGTTTATGAATTTCATGGAACTAAGGAATTCACTAATAAAGTCTTCCTATGTCATCTCATTCATAACTTGTTTGCGTTTTAACTTTTCCAAAGAAGTTACTAAAGTTACCAAAGATGAGAACATGGGTGCTATGCCTGAGCAAGGGCTTTATCTTCATGAGAACTTCCTTAGCTTTCTTCAGAATGACTGAAAGGATGGCTTCCTCTTCACCAAAGCTCAATGCCAACCCTAATTATGAAGCAGCCATTGCAAACTCACCTGCCAGGGCTTTGCCCGACATGTAGAGGACCCAAATTCCAACGTCCTGAGTTTCTGATCTGCTTCCAATGTCCAGTATTAAATTCCAGTACAGTCCCCCATCCTTTTTTTTTGTTCGCCCACTCTGTTGAGAAGCTGCCTATCTGCTTTCATCGTTTCATGCCACAAAGCAGCCAGGAAAGTAACCTTCTCTATTCCACCATCTTGAAACCCCCTCTCCCCAATTTTGGGATGGAAGAGAACAAAGTCCTGACGACACTAGGTAATATCTAGAACTGCTCAATGTGGAATCCACTAGACGCATTTCCATCAGTTGAACAGTACCCATCTAGCAAGTGAGGAGGGCTTTGCTGGAAGGAAGGTGGTTCTTCCTAAGAAGGTAGTTCTGCCAGGTATGCTAGGATCTCCCTCACTTGCTGGTAGACTTAAGGATTATGGTCCCTAATGTGAGTGGCACACACACTGTTGTGACAGATCCTTGTTCTAGGGAATTAGTTCTTATGAAGGGAGACTGGAACTACTATAGACTTAGCAGTAATATTGGATACCATTATTACACAGGTAAGAATTTAACATAGATTCTATTCTCTTTAATGTGCATTGACTTGTACTCTATATTTTACTGTCCATGGAACTATGATTTATGGAATATACAGTGTCTTGCTTATTAATAAATGGAGTGAAGACTGCCCTGTGAGTTCTTAGAAACAACTGATCACCAGTTGCACTTGTGTGCATTTCGTTGTATCATAGTCCATCGGAATCAAGACACCTAGATGAGCTGATGTGGTCTCTTTAATGAATGGGTCTTTAAGAAATTATTTCCCAGGTAGTAGTCCAGGAATACAATGTCATATGAAAAAGGATTCCAAGGTAAAACAGGGTTGGCAAATGTTAGGGTAAAGAAAATTAAACATGTTTAGTTGTTGCAGAACTCCTTGCAGTCTTCAATAAATTATTATACATTATGAATCTCCAAGAAGGGATATGATAGACAGAGTTTCCGGAATTTGCTTGACCACAGAGTCCTTTTGCAGCAGTGATTTCTTGTAGTGTAAGTGTTCTATGGATGCTAAGTGAGGTTCTATGCAAACAGTTACTCAGAGTGGAGAACTCTGATGGAGAAAGTGTTTCTCTGTTACTAATAATTTAATGGTTGCTTAGTACACAGTGGTACTCAATAAATATGTTATAATGAGTCTTTTTTATTATTGGTTCTTTTTACTTATACAGGACAATAGAAACCATTTTGACATGATTATAAAAGCATGTAATATCTCTTATTCTAATTCAGACCCCAGTACCTCTCCTTCCCCTTCCATTTCCACTCCTCCAACTTCCTTTCTTATATTGATGTTTCTGCCATTTACCCATAGTTATTATTTTTTTAAAATTAATTTCTTGTGAATGTACATGACAGTGAGATTCACTGTGGGGTATCCATATATGTACATAGAAAAGTTATGTCAGATTCATTCTACTGTCTTTCCTTTTCCTATCTTCCAGTCCCTTCCCTTCAAGAATGAGTATTTTGAAACATGAAGTAATCTGGAATGAAGACCTCTTCTGTGCTTGACCTAAGAATCAAGACTGGTTTCTTAGCTTGTGAAACTGGGCCCCATTTGCAGTGGTGCAGGTGGCGTATGTGTGTGTGTCTGCATGCACACGCATGCATGCGCATTCTTAGCTGTAAATGAAATTTCTTTTTCCAATCCTGATAATTTTCATAAAAAATTCAAAATCATTGATTGTGTCATTGAAATTAATTACAGAGTGACATCAGAAGAGTTCATGGCCATATACAGCACTGAGTTCGATGTTTGCGAGAGGAGCCAAGTCTGCAGCACTGCTGTTTCCATATTCATTCATAGAAAGTGGATTGGAGTCCTACCCAGGGCCCTGTGAAAGCCAGTGGGCACCCGTGGTTCCTCTGTCAAAGATACAGGCAAGGTGATGCAGAATGTCCATGGAAGAGTAGGGAGAGATCCTCTATTGTTACGTCTCCTGCAAGATTTTTGGCGTTATGTGCCCTGACCCTGACACTCATCACAGAGACCTCTGCTGTGATGTGCTCCTCTGAACCAGCTTGCTGGCAGGGGCACGCCCTCCACTAGCGCCCAGGCAGTTCTGAGAGAGAGTGACTCTGCCAGATCTCTGCACTGCTCAAGGTGGCGTTCCCCTTCCCCACAGGCTTGTTAAAACGAGAAGTTAGACAGTGAAACCACACAGCTCAACAATGCAAAACAGTATGGCTAGTGTTTATGACTTACACAAGTGGTTGGTCTCTCACACTAGTTCTCTTCTGATGTCTCTATGAAATCTTCTGATGTCACTAACACTAGTTCCCAGGCTTTTTGTTTAACTGGGAAGGTAGCAGGTGGGACCTACCCAAGTTTTCATGCTCAAGGGTTCCTGTAGAAAAGTCAGGTCTTTTCCATCAAAGTTAGCCTTATCACTCATCTCATTCCTATTCATAACAGGTGCTGCTCTCCTTCTCAAAATTCCATCTTAGCTGAATGAGCACTGGGCTGGCTGTGTCATTCTTTGTCCAGCTTATATCAAGTTCTCTGTGGACATTAATGTTTCCTCATTCCACTCTGGAACCAATAAATAGGAATGGAAGAAGCTGCAGTATATCATTCAATTGATAGGAACTAAACAAACAGTCCTCTCGTAGGGAACTCCATTGATTCAGCTTTATCAATTATGTGAGTAGTTAGGTATATAGCCAATGGAAATTCGTGCCTATGTGCATCAAAAACACATAAAGCACATTCATAGTAGTATTATTTGTGATTGCCCCAAACTTGAAATACCTCAAATTTCCCTGAGCCTTCTGAGGCTGTGTTATGGTATATTTTATGCAATGAAATGTTATACAACAGAGACTGAACAAACTAAATGCACAAGCAACAAAATGCATCTTCTTACAGGCGTAATGTGGAGCAAAAGAAGCAGGACACAGAAAGAGAGTTTTATTCTATGATTCCATTTATACAAATTTCAAACATGGTCAAAGCTAATCTCTGGTGTTTCAAGTTACCTTTGGAAAGCTGAATGAGAAAGGACACAGGGATTCTTCTGGGATATTGGCAATGCTTAACTACTTGATCTGATACAGGTTTCATGAGTGTGTTTACTTAATACAAATTCATTGAAATGTGGACTTGTGTACTCTTCTGCATGTGTTATACTCAAACACTTCATTTAAATAATGTAAAAATATAATTAGGGTTCATAGTTAGTAATCTGTTTCCAACTTGTAGTGGGTTCTGTGCTGAAATGCAGGTAGAGGATGGGAGAATATGACAAGGTCAGTTGTGCCTTCCGGATCCTCCCATTAGGAGGATTTGGAGTGAAGGTATGGGGTGAGGCCACGTGTGACATTCTAGGAAAATCCCTCCATGCAAGCACTGGGGAAATGCATATTCCCTAGCATAGATTCCAATTCAGATTCCAATGTCTTATTTAATCCAAAGGAATGGCTCAAATGTGGCATTTCAGACCAATGGAGTACGTATTTTCCAGCCTTAGCCTTTAGGGGAATTTTGAGTCTTCAAAATAGTCCCAGTGCTTGGAGATGGTCTTTACCTATCTGCTGCATCTCACTGGGAACCAATGAGGCCTTCACCTTATCACCAAGATTCATGGGTATGTTGTTAATAGTTTGTGGCTGCACATCCATCAACAGATGTATTGCATGTCAATTTCATGGGAAATAGGAAAACCTAAGTAATTTTTGATTAATGAGGACTTGAACTGGGTAGCTGGCTTCTACTCTGTGTATATTGATGAATACTCCTATTAACTGATTCTTCTTTGAATGAATACATTTATTAGGTAATGAAAAACTTCTACAAATGAAATGAGTAACTTCCTTTTTTTCTAGAAACACTTAGGAGTGAATATAAACATGCTTCAAGGTTTTTCATTACAGTGCCATCAAAAAGACAGGAATAGCTTAAAATAACCAGAACTCGTGTTTAAAATCACAAATTCAGCATTCAGTATCGTCAAAACCTTCAAATGCACAGTCTTGACTGTCTAAGGCAACTCAGCAGTAGCTTTATCAAGAGTGGATTCCTAGGACATGACTAATTTGTGAGAAATCTTTGAGTTCAGAGAACTTGCTTAGTTGAAGTTTTATTATGTCTAAAGTTGTTCATGTCTGGTTCAAATAATGAAACTCTGCAATTTGCCAGCTGTGGATTGAGAAAAAATGCCTGTCAGTTATAAATAGGAAGACCAAGGCTTGGTCATCTTTCAAGGCCAAACCAGGGATTTTAAACTATGGTTCATCAGCTAAAAAGACTGTTGAAATATATTCATTGTGAAGGAATGACACTTACTTAAGACGTCAATGATTATTACAATAGTTCTGGCAAAATTGCAACGTAAGCGCCAGGCACAGTAGTGCACATCTGTGATCCCAGTAGCTGAGGAGGCTGAGGCAGGAGGATTGCAAGTTCAAAGCCAGCCTCAGCAACTTAGAAAGGCCATAAGCAATTTAGCAAGACCCTGTCTCTAAACAAAATATAAAAAGGGCAGGGAATGTGGCTCAGTGGTTATGCACTCCTTGGTTCAATCCCCAGTACTCCCCGCCTCCCAAAAAAATACAATATAAATTTTTGTTTTAGATTTCTTTCCCATATGATATCTTTTTTTTTAAAGCCTGCCTTCTGACATACCTTTCACACTCTAAGCTTGCCCTCTTTGACTATGTATGTTCTCTGTTCATTTATTTGTTCTGCAGTCATCCATTTACCCATCTATTATATTATAAATAGAATTATTTAGCATATACTAAACTAATGGGATAGAATCAATCTTAAGAAATATAGAGGGTTTATTTGGAGCCTTTTTGAGATCATGCCCATCTTATTGGGTTTTATCTGTTAGTGATTATGAAAGGAATTCCAAATTAGTGGATTGAAAAGAATATAAATGTCAGGCTGTTGGGTTAACTTTCTTTTTTTAGTTGCAGATGGACACAATACCTTTATTTTATTTATTTATTTTTATGTGGTGCTGAGGATTGAACCCAGTGCCTCATACGTGAAAGGCAAGTACTCTACCACTGAGCTCAAATCCCAACCCCTGTTGGGTTAACTTTCACTGAGAGAACTTGACTTGTTTGAGTCTTTGGACTTGATTGCAGAAAGAGATTTTTATTTTCCTCTTCTTTTACCATCTGATGTGTTGTGCAAAGAAATGTGAGTTTCTATCATCAGTTATGCACTTGTCCAAAAGGTCTTCCTCAGCACAGCCTGGACTACTTAGAGCCAGCAGCTTTATGAGGGAACTGCATGGTAGCCTGTTTGTAGTTGAATGTAGGTCTTCATCTCTCACCCCATAGTGAAGCATGACCAGAAGATGGGTAAGAGAGTCACTTATGATGCTAATAGAGTGATCTGGCTAACAGGAGGTCCCAGCAATCCACAGTCTTGGAGCAGTCTACTCGGAATGGACTTTGAGTCCTCTTTTACTTCAGGTCTTAAAGATGAGCTGAAGGTACAGCTTCACTCTGATGACCACATCTATAGGTAAGAGTAGTTGACTCCCAGACTGCTTTGATTAATGTATTTCAAAAAGGAGGTTGAGTGTGATGGTGCTTGCCTGTAATTCCAGCTACTCAGGGGGCTAAGATAGGAGAATCACAAGTTGGAGGCAAGACTAGGCAACTTAGTGAGACCCTATCTTAAAATGAAAAGGGCTGGGGCTATACCACTATATAGTCTTTGCTTAGTATGCGGTGTGGCCTGGGTTCAATCCCCAGTGCCACACATATATACACAAAAAAAGAGTAAAATAATCCCCAGGGGACCACCATAGGTTTCTGGATCCTCATGCTATTGGACTGAAAATGGACAACTCCTTTTTTTGATTAGATCTAGAAAATGGAGTGTCTTTGCTTTTGAAATTGCCTCCTTTTTATTTACAAATATTTAATTGACAAAGACTATCTTCACATGATGTAATGACTTGATATACATATATGTTGTATAATCAAATTATTTGATAAATCCACTACCATCCATTCTGAACATTACATCTCTATAACTTGTTCATCTTATAACAACCCTTTTTTTTTTTCTGTTTTGAATTCTCTGATATCTTATCTATGACAGAATTGCTAAAAGAGGGACCATGGGAGGTTGTACTTCTTGTGTCCTCAAATGATGATGTAATTAAAATCCACGCAGGAAGTATAATCACCAACTGCAAGTGGTTTATCGAACACCCAATACAGTGAGATTCCAATCTGAACTGTTTTTTTTCTCTGATCACATCCTTCTGACAGGCTCTTTTGAATTGCCTTTTCTTTTTGCTTCCTTTAGCAACATCGTAGGCAGGTTCTATAGGTCTGCAGTCATTTTTGGATATTGAAAAGTCCAGTCTTATTTGCTTTATGTCAAAACTTCAATCTCACATCCAATTTTAGTGCTGACCTCCCCCGCTAACCCCTCAGCCAGCCAGGCTTCTGCTTGAGGGATTTGTGTCAGCAGTGAGTAGCTATAGCCTGTCTGTTTTTTCTTCCTTCCTTTTCTGCTTTTTAGCTCCTGCTGTGTTGGAACAGATGAGAGGAATCTTGGAAAAAAGCCAAACATGTTCTAATTCCACTGCTGCTCTGTAGTCCTCGACTGCTGTGTGCCTGGCATCCGAGGGCAAGTTCTCTTTCGGGCACCTGAGTGGGTCCTTTGGGAGGCAGAGGTAGAGGCATCTTCAATGCAGAATTCCTTGACCTGAGCCAGGAATAGAGAGAGAGAGAAACAGTTGCCACTAGTCAGCTTTATTCTATTCCAAAGATTCATAGCCTTCTCTTCTTTTGGACCTGGGAGTCTCCATGTTGGCTGCATATTAGAATCACCTGGGGAGCCTTTAAAAGAATTAGCGTCTATACTCAACTACAGGAATTCTGATTGGCTTGGCTGGACTTGGGCATGGGTATTTTGTGAAACTCTGGATGTGCAGTCTGAGAACCACTGATGTGGTTGGTAGGAATGGAGGGTGATGGCAGCAGCACTCAGTGAGCACCAGGGGCTTGTGACTGGTGGTCCTTTGGTGGCTCTCTTTGGAACGTGGGATTTACATAGTACATTTCGCTTTCCACTTTATTGCTCAACTGACATTCATAATCGACAGGAAAATTCCATCTGGCATTCTATTTGCTGCCATCTTCCTGAGTCTCCCTGGCCCTCTTGCTTGTGTCAGTGTCTCCTCCCAGAGAAGGGTCACAGAGAGAAACGCAGGTGACTTTTACCAACACAGCCCAAGAGGCTCAGACAATTAGGTGAATTCTATAAAATTATACCTCAGTCTAGCAATTTCTGAAGCACTCTGGAAGGATCATGAGTTCATAAAACCTTTTTTCTCCAACCAAAGTTAATAATAGTTTTCTTCAAGAAATCGCAGACTAATTCAAGTGACATTTTATTTCCTCTCATTCCTATCTTCCCTTTTTCTAACACATTTTACTAGCACCTTCGATACGGAAACTATCTTTTATTATTGACATTTTTGTCAGTTCCTGCTAACCAAAGGATAAGTCATTATCCTTTGGTCTCTTGATGCATGGTAATTGTTTCCATAGCAACAGATTTTAATATCAGAAGCTGAGATGATGAGTTCAGGTAAGAATAAATAACAAAATAACAGGAGCCAACAAACTTGACAAGCCAAGTATACTGCTTCAAATGCAAAAAAAAAAAAAAAAAAGCCACTCTGAAAAACAGGATTCATATTGAAGGAAAATTTTCCCTAAATAGAAATTCCAATTTTCCCCATGAATCATTAGCGACTCTTTAAGTGCAGTTCCTGTTGGCAATAAATGTATAGTTTTTGATATGAATGCTACTGGAAAGGAAACAGATTGCCTGATAAAATTGTATGTGGCTCAAAATGGGAGCATTTTGACCATTTGAAGGTATTCACTTACAAACGTGTAAACCAGAGGTCTTGCTACTAATTAGTGACATTGGTTTACCTATGACCCTGATCATAGGTAAACATAGAGGTCAATGAGTTTTGATAGATATGATTTGGTAAGAATGTGAAAATTCTCTTCTTCTCCATCTTTTCTCTGAAGGGGATCAGGATATGCCACCCCAAAGTATGCTGCTTTAGCATATTGGTTATTTGGAGCTGCAGGCAATTGAGAAACAGCAAATGGAAGAAGTGCTCTCTGCCCTTCTTCTCCTTTTTCCCTAAAAGAAGGACATATATTTACCTCCCCTCCTACATCAGGACAAGGAAAAAACTTTTACCACTTGTGATAGAGTTGGCACTGAGATGCATCTGCATAAGCAAGTGTTACTAAAATAATGCTTATCTTTCATTTGTTTTCCCCACGTATTTCCTGGTTACTTTGACACAATTTATTGGGCCCTTGAGGTCTATACCCCCTTTCCTTTGTCTACTACCTGTTTATCATCTTTGTTAAAATAGCATATAATCTTCTGAGACTAACTGCTTATTTGGGTCTTTCACTTATTTTCTATAAAGCCCTATTCATGTAAAATTAATAACATTGTAAACTTTGTATGCCTTTTCCCTGTTGATCTGTCTTTTTGTCAGTTTAATTTGTAGACCTCAATCAATATCCATGAGAAGGTAGAGGAAAAGATATTTTTTGCCCTTCTATACTTCCCAAGGGGTGATTTGGAGACTTAAAATTCTAACTGGAAAGAGTGGGGTCCATGTCTTTTGCAAAAAAAGAAAACCCCAAATTGGTTAAGTTGAATTTAAATAGGAAAAGCACTAGACAAAGGCTCAGGGGAACTTAACTCTTTTTTCTGCCATTAAGTAGTTTTGTGATTTAGGAGAGTAGCTTAACCTTCTTCGGCTCCAATGTCTATTGCAAATTAAAGTGGTGGATAAGTAATCTCTGCCTATGTCTTTCATAGCTTTATTATTCTATGAACTCCAGACTTACCACTTTCTCATCACTCTATATTATGTAGTGAGACTTATGATCTAGTTATTTTCTGTTCCTCTTCTTTACCCTTCTCTCAACTATTGGTTCTTTGAAGAGTTTCATTACCAAATAAGGACAGCATCTGAATAGATCAGTCTTAGTTTTGCATTACTTGTGATTTGGTAGCAGAAAATATTTATTTTTATCAATAAAAATACATTCTTTCCCTACTACACCACTTGCACTTTGGTGAGGCTACACCACTAGATTATAAGAAGACTTAATGGATGCCATTATAGAGTCAAGGTGGATAAGAAGCAGATTGCCCCAATCAAATACGAATTAATAGAAGAGTGAAAGGAAGTCCAGTGGAGGAAGAAGAGGAGAGGGGAGGATGGGAGGGTAAAGGAGGAGGAAAAAGGGGATATCATGAACTGAAATTGATTTCCATGCACGAATAGAAATCAATGATGAACTCAATTACTATGTATAACCATTAAGCTCTAATAAAAATTTTAAAATAAATATGCATATATATGCACATATGTGTGTATATATGTATGTGTGTATATACACATACACACACACACACATACAAAAAAAAGAGGCAGTTTGCCTTCCTCATGCTATCTTCCCCCTTCTGTTTGCTGGCTATCAATACCCAGAACAACCCTGGAAACACAAGTTGAAAATGGCTGAGTTTCTGTCAGTCTGGGTCCTTGAATAACTGTGGGGAACTGAGAAATATGCTCACCAGGAGAATCCTTATATTTTTCTATTGTGTTGAGTCACTAATACTGGGGACTTGTTTCTCATGCTGACTATTGTTACCTGACCAATACAGTTTCGAATATTATTTTCATTGTGATTTTTCATCTCTTTTCCACAAATATGAAAGACACATTTTTTTTTAAATTTCAAAGATGGAATACCACCAAGATGGTTGTCCAGAGGGTTCACTTATTAGAAATGTAATGTTTGAAGGTTGGAGAGCAGTGGCTCATTTTTGGGGGCAGGCATTAGATTCCTGGCCCTGGTGCAGGAATGGGGTGCTAGTTCAGGAAGCTGATGACATCTAATTTCACCAGTATACAGTGCCCTGGAAGAGGCAGAATCTGAATTAGAATGGCTACAAGGATGCTGGAAACTGGCAACATTAAATTGGGGTCTTCTGACGTTTCTGGACTACGTAAGTCCTCACATTTGTTTTTCCATTTGATTTTCATCCCTTATAAGGCATCTCTCACATCTGATTGATTGTGTTTGTCTTGTCAACCTTGGCTAGTTGGAAGTTGAATTGGATTTTATTTGATTTGAAAAAATAAAGAAATGTGACATTTCTTGCCCTCTGGGTGTTGTGGAACATTTGGTACCAGTTATAAATGGACTGATGGATAATTCCTGTGGATGCTGTATAGGCACATGAGTAATGCAGAACTGTAGAAGGCTGCACTTTGCACTATTTTACAAGGTAGTTTAAGTGTCGTAAGGCTAAGCAAATATTGTCACCTTTGTTTTGTGGATTAGCTCTGGATATGTTAAATTCAAGATATATGTATGACACTTCTATCACTTTATCTCCAAATACCCAACCCTGTTTAATATGTGCTGTGGGTAGCAAATTCATTTTAACATAGCTGAAGAAAACTAGAATTAGTAAAATAAACTGACTGATATTGTATCAAGACAAAGATGTCCTACACCCACTACATCAGACAAAAATAACTTTTCAGATTATTTGTATTCCTATTACTATTTTAGCAGGCCTAATTAGGCATCAACTGTATCTAGAAAATATTATGTGCAAGAAATGTTAGAAAAATGTGTGTCTTATGTGTTAAATAGGGGAACAAATGTCCTGAGAGTCAAATATCATCCTCCTTTAAGCAGATAGCATTGATGAGAAAGAAATGCTGACAGAGGGAAGGGAAGGTGTCAGGAATAACTAGTAGAAATAGAAAGTGTGAATTGAGCAGCTATGAACATTGATGTGGCTGTATCACTGTAGTAATCTGATTTTAAGTCTTTTGGGTATAGGCCAAGGAGTGGGATAGCTGGGTCAAATGATGGATCCATTCCAAGTTTTCTAAGGAATCTCCACACCCCTTTCCAGAGTGGCTGCACCAACTTGCAATCCCACCAGCAATGTATGTGTGTACCCTTTTCCCCACATCCTTGCCAACACCTGTTCTTGCCTGCATTCTTAATAAAAGACATTCTAATTGGGGTAAGATGAAATCTTAAGGTGGTTTTGATTTGCATTTCTCTTGTAACTAGGAATGTTGAACATTTTTTCATAAATCTGTTGATTGCTTGGAGATCTTCTTCTGTAAAGTGTCTGTTCATTTCCTTGGCCCATTTATTGATTGGATTATTAGTATTCTTGGTGTAAAGATTTTTGAGCACTTTGTAGATTCTGGAATTAGTGCTCTATCTGAAGTGTGTGTGGCAAAGATTTTCTCCCACTCTGAAGGCTCTCTCTTCACATTGCTGATTGTTTCCTTTGCTGAGAAAAAGCTTTTTAGTTTGACTCTATCCCAATCATTGATTCCTGTTTTTATTTCTTGTGTTTTGGGAGTCATGTTAAGGAAATCTGGTCCTAGGCAAACATGATGAAGATTTGAACCTATATTCTCTTCTATTAGGTGCAGAGTCTCTGGTCTAATTCCTAGGCCCTTGATCCATTTTGAGTTGAGTTTTGTATAGGGTGAGAGATTTGGGTTTAGTTTCTTTTGCTGCACATTGATTTCCAGTTTTCCCAGCACCGTTTGTTGAAGAGGCTGTCTTTTCTCCCTTGTATGTTTTTGGCTCCTTTATCAACTATGAGATACCTGTACTTATTTGGGTTTGTCTCTGTGTCCTCTATTCTGTACCATTGATCTACCTGCCTATTTTAGTTCCAATACCATGCTGTTTTCGTTACTATTGCTCTGTAATATATTTGAAGGTCTGGTATTGTGATACCCCCTGCTTCGCTCTTCTTGCTAAGGATTGCTGTAGCTCTTCTGGGTCTCTTATTCCTCCAAATGAATTTCATGATTGCTTGCTCTATTTCTATGAGGTCCATCGTTGAGATTTTAATTGGAATTGCATTGCATTTGTATAACACTTTTGGTAGTGTGGCCATTTTGACAATATTAATTCTGCCTATCCAAGAACATGGGAGATCTTTCCATCTTCTCAGATTTTCTTTAATTTCTTTCTTTAGTGTTGTGTAGTTCTCATTGTAGAGGTCTTTCACTTCTTTTGTTAGACTGATTCCCAAGTATTTTGTTTTTTTGAGGCTATTGTGAATGGGGTAGTTTTCCTAGTTTCTCTCTCAGAGGATGCATAACTTACGAATAAAAATGCATTAGGTTTATGAGCATTAATTTTATATCCTGCTACTTTACTGAATTCATTTATGAGTTCCAGAAGTTTTCTGGTGGAATTTTTAGGGTCTTCTAAATAGAGAATCATGTCATCAGCAAATAGGATAGTTTGATCTCTTCTTTTCCTATTCGTATTCCTCTAATTTCTTTGGTCTGTCTAATTGCTCTGGCTAGAGTTTCAAGGATGATGTTGAATAGTAGTGGCGAAAGAGGGCATCCCTGCCTTGTTCCAGTTCTCATTGGGAATGTTTTCAATTTTTCTCCATTAAGAATGATGTTAGCTGTGGGCTTAGCAAAGATAGCCTTTACAATGTTAAGGAATGTTACAACTATCCCTATTTTTTCTAGTGTTTTGAGCATGAAGGGGTGCTGTATTTTATCAAATGCTTTCTCTGCATCTATTGAAATAATCATGTGGTTCTTGACTTTAAGTCTGTTGATGTGGTGAATTACATTTATTGATTTCCGGATGTTGAACCACCCTTGCATCCCCGGGGATGAAACCCACTTGATCATGGTGCACTATCTTTTTAATATGCTTTTGTATGTGATTTGCTTAAAATCAGATTACTACAGTGATGCAGCCACATCAATGTTCATAGCTGCTCAATTCACAATAGCTAGATTGTGAAACCAACCTAGATGCCCTTCAATAGATGAATGGATAAAGAAACTGTGGTATATATACACAATGGAATATTACTCAGCCATAAAGAAGAATAAAATTATGACATTTGCAGGTAAATGGATGATGTTAGAGACCATTATGCTAAGTGAGATTAGCCAATCCCCCAAATCCAAAGGCCAAATGATCTCTCTGATAAGTGAATGATGATGCATAATGTGGGGTGGGAGGGAGGCAAGAATGGAGGAAGGATAGATAGCATAGAGGGAAGGGAGGGGTGTGGTCAGGGTGGGGAGGTAAGAATAGTAACAGAACGAGACAGACATCTTTGCCCTGTGTACATGTATGAATGATGTGACTCTACTTTGTGTACAACCAGAGAAACAATAGCTGTACTCCATTTGTGTTCAATGAATCAAAATTAAATAAATAAAAAAAAGAAAAAAGAAAGTTAAAAAAAAATGTGTGAAGTCAGTGGATTTAGGGATACTTGTGTAGGTGCTATGATCTTATATAGAAAAAAATAAGAATAGAGAGAAAGCAGCTTGAATGGTTTGCATTTTTTTTTTTAAATCAGAATAGTCAGGTGAATATAGATGTATTTTGTTTACACAGAGTAGAGGACATCGTGAACATGCCTTGGTCTTGTTGACTGAGAAATCGTCCTCCCACTAGTGGATTTATGACCGAGGGGGGAAAACTACACTAAAGACAGTCAAAATAATTAGAAATGATGCTGCAGATGGTCTAATTAGACCAATCTTGGAATAAGATCTGGGGAGAAAGGCTGGGTAGATTTCTAGCCTAGACATGAAGAAAAAGGATTTTTAGTTGTGTTATTAAGGGTTGACTTCTTTTATGTAGAGCTAAGTTATATTTTTATTTATTATTATTTTTAAATCTAAATTCATTTTTAACTGACACACAAATGTTAAAATTTTACATATTTATGGGCTACCATGTGGTATTTTGATTCATGTATACATTGTATAATGTTGAAATCAGGTCAAACATATGTATGTTCTTAAACATTTATCATTTATTCATGGAGAAAACATTTGAACTCCTTGTTTTCTAGTTTTAGAAATATACAGTACATTGCTGTGAACGCTGAGCAACCTCTGGGGTGGGGGCACCCTCTCACCTTGAAGGAAATAACTGCTTCTGGCTCCTATCTAACTATAACTTAGTGCCTGTTGACAGGACTCCCCCCATCCTTCTCTACCCCTACTGCCCAGCTTCTGGTAACCATGCTTCTACTCTTGAATGCTATGAAATCAACTTTTTAATATTTTACATATGAATGAGATGGTGCAGTCCTTGTCTTTCTGGCTAAAGGGTTAACATTTGCTCAACATGCCTTGGACAACTGCCGAGTATTGTAATTTGTTGTATCTTCCGCTGATTCTTGTCACATCAGTGCAGGGAGTCAATCATGCAGCTACATGTTCACATTAATCCCTTGCTTCAGCCTGGAAGGAACAATACAGCATGCAGGTCACGGGTCAGGGCAGACGCTCTCTCCTTTGCTTGTCTGGAAGTTGGCCAATGTGTGCGGTGACAATCTAGACTGCCTGCTACTTCCTTGTTTTTACTTATTTTTTCATCTCCCAGGAAGCAGGGCATGTTAAAACAGGCAGTGAACAACTTGTGTTGATTTTCAGCATGTCAAGATGTCACCTCCTCACTTGTGGCAAGGACTTGCTCCTTATATCCCAATAGCACTTTGTGCAGTACCAGGCATATGATGTGCATGCAATAACTTTAAGTACATGATATGACTGAATGAATTAATAAAGTATCTGAGAAAAAAATGGGATCTAATTTTATGTGCCTCTATTGATACAATAACATTCTGTTTAATAAAAAGTCTTTTTTTTTTTTTGTGGTGGTGGAAATAGAACCCAGGGCCTGGTGCACGTGAGGCAAGCACTCTACCAACTGAGCTACATCCCCAGCCCTAATAATAAAAAGTCTTTTGACCTCTTGAGCACTTGAGACAGCCTCAGTTTACTAAGAACAACCTCAGTTCAGCTCAGTGTATCTGATCCAGTGTTATAATCAAATTTCTTTTTGGCAGTTTGGTGATAGGGAAAGCAAGAATGGCTAATTCCACTGCAGCCTCCTTATCTCCTCCACAGCCCACTGGCGACCCTTTCAGCTGGTGTTTTGGAGTTGGAGATGGGATGAAGGTAAGGGGACAGGAAACGTCTTCCTTGACTTATATTGCTATGTGCTCTTTCTGGCACTTGCTGGGCTTATTGGGTGATCAAAGCTGACTGTCTTTCAGGGCAATGGTTCTGGGTTCTTTGGAAATGTCTCCTATCTCTGCAGGTGAGTGGATGCACCTGCTCCAATGGGTTGCTTAGGGTTTGCTTGAAGTTCCTTTCCCCAGGTACTTGAATGCTCATATTCAGCCTTTTTCTGATGAGGGCTCCTCATCTTCCAGGACAATCTTTGAGTCAGGATATAAGATAACCTTATGCTGGCATCTTCCTTTTCTCTCCCCCTAACCCCTTCTCTTCCCTTACATGATCCACATAAAATATGCTTTTTTTCCCCACCCCTTCATTTAATTTAATTACTCTCAAAACAGAACACTTTGGTCATTGACTCCCAGACGGGCACTGTCAACCACAGCCACTTCTTAGATGTGTTGGTCCACAGTTCTTCAAGCTCCAAGGCATGCGTATTCCCCTCACTCAGTGGTTTCCATGCAGACCCTGTTTCTAGACTTGAGGGGAAGATAAAACCCTTTACCATCCCTCATGGAGAATGGAAGGGGGGTGGAATCCTCCAGCTCTTGCAGAGAACTCCCCCATTGGCCTCAGTTCAGCCTTTTTATGCCTCAGGGTGAGTGTGTCCACTGGGTGCAGACTTTTCTTTGCCAGTCCTGCAAGGTGGTCTACTGAACTCATCTTGAGATGTGAGAGTGGTTGGTTCTTATCATCTCGGGCCTCAAATGGAAGAGTCTGAAGTAGTTCCATATGTTCGCTCTGATATATAGAAATGAACAAAATTCTTATCACTTGATTTTTTAAAGTTACAGAAAATGGGTCAAAAAGGAAATGCATAAGTAAATTTTAAATAATTCAGTCTCTAGACTAGCAGACAGATGATCATTTTTAAGAAGTCTTTCTGCACAGAGAAGCAAAGATCAAAACTTATTTTACTCAGAAATCAGTTCTCCAGTCTCTTTGGCTTAGGGTAGAGGTGCTCTTTTGCTTTATGCAAGATTTTATCACTTTATTTTACTTCTTCCTTACTCCACCTTTTCTCCTTTTTTTCCGGATGTATTCTGGTGATATTTGGATTATTTCTTTTTAATAAGTAATTTCTAGTATCTAACAAATTTTGGGATCAAATCTTTGACTCTCCCATTTATATATTTAAATACCTATTGTTTTTTTCTGACCCAATTTCAGTGACCAATTTTTCCTGAGAGAGGCTGATATGAGTTAATACCTCTATACCTCATTGAGTTTTGTAGTGTGAATGGAGAACCCTGAGTTTAAATAGGAAGCTATTCTATTTTGACATACCTATTTTAGATGAGGGAGAAGCTTTTGATATTCTTAAAGGAAAGAAACTTAAAGATATCCCATTGCAAACAAACAAATATGTGATTTATGCATTTGGGTCAATTTGATTATACACTTGAATATGAAAGAAATGGATTTTTTTGGTGGATATTTAATTGGATCAATTAATTTAAAAAGTATTTATTGAATACCTATTATCAACCAGGCATTGTATGAAGGCTCTGGGCACAGCAATGACAAGGCCAATGTCCTATTATCCTGGAATGTGTGTGTATCCTTATATTTTTTGTTGGAAACAAGAGGCTTTTCATTTCAAGTTAATAATTCCAGAGGGCATGCATTTGAAAGGGATATAGAAATAATACACATATTTTCCCTAAGTGAGAAAGTTGAAGTAGGAGGATAGAAACTGAGACTTAGAAGTTTCTAGTACATTCACTGGTGGTTTGCAGGGTCACCTTGCCAGGCTTTATTTTCTCGAAGCCCCTTTTCCTTGACAGCTCAGTCCTGTGGAGATCACAATTGTTTGCATAGTGTTTTGAAATCTTCAGAAGTAAGCTTCTGTAAGTACAAAATGATATTCAAAAGACAAAAGATTTGAGCCTAGTTTTGAATTCTCTTTTCCTAAGGCAAATACCTGTGATTTTTCTCAGTGAGCATAACTAGACATTGGAACCTGTCAAATATTTATCATACAAATATCTTGCTTTGTGATCTGGTTCTTGTGGGAGGAATTTTGACTATTCATAATTGCAGACTTTGAGGAGGTGACCTGATTTTTAAATTTTTATTTCTAGTTTTTAATTGTTTGGTAAGTATTATTTAAAAAATAAACTTTAGTGTGAGAGAAATGCTTATATTTTCAGTGAACTTTAAATTCTAGAATGATGATAATCACTTTTCAGCATTTGTCTTGTGCTTTTTTATATTGAGATGTTGAGCCATTTTCTGTGTCCATAGACTGTCATTTTATATGGATCAGACGTACAGTGTCTGCTCCATGTCAGGAAGTCAGTGTCGTGTCAACCTGAGGAACATGACTCTGTCTTCCCTGGGGATTGATGTCACCCACCTCTTTTTAACAAAACTGCACATTCTCTGTCTCTCTTCTCAATCTACCAGGTGGTCAGAGTGTCTTGGAAGAAGTTCAGATCAACCTAACAGGATTTCTTCTTAATGAAATCTTTTTGATTATTGCCCTATACCCTGTTTTCTTCAAATAAGAAAAAATTTGATTTTGCCATGAGTGAAAACTGAATCTGAAAAACAGGAGCCTTTCCCACCACGCCAAGCCTCTTGCTGTGACTGTCCTCTTCCTGATGCTGACGTCACTTGTCCTAGCAGTGTCACTGTACAGGAGATGGTGTTGGAACCATGAAGAAAATATTCTTAAGAGTTTTCAGTTGTCTGATTTCTAGTTCCCCAGTCCCCAAAAAACAATCACAGGAGAACCACAGCATTTCCAGGAGCATGGTCACTTTGAATGGGTTCAGCATGCTTCATGGGATGAACAACAACAAAACACAACCACCACCCCAAATCCCATAACACACATGGGCAGCCCAGGTAAATGTGTGTGTGTGTGTGTGTGTGTGTGTGTGTGTGAGATGAGCATTTTGGCAGTTTTGTTACTGAAATCAGCCTCAAATGAGTTGACTTCTGAATGTGCAAATGAGTTTATAGAATGCTGTGAATGGAAGGCAAAATAACAAATAGTGTAAAATACAAAATCTTTTCTCACTTTTGGTAAAAATGTGGGTTCAGAGAAATACTTTTGATAATACAATAGTGAAAAAGTGACATTACACATCAACGGTGACCTAAATAGTCTGGTTTTGCTAATGAAAGATGTGCCAGGAACCTATTTTTGTGCCTCTTTCCTGTCAGGAGCAACTAGGGACATGCTGTGAGTGTGGGGCTGGGCTGAGTTAAAGCCAGAGATTCTGGTTACGGGGTCAGGTAGCAATGGAGGTTCCCACTGCTGGGGGTCATTTCTGGTGTTTTGGAGGCACTTTCCTCCCAGAGTTCTCTGTCTCCCTTATCTCTTCCACCCTGGCATTTCCTCTTTTGGATACTAAACTCACTGGCAGTGGGAGGGAGCTGGCATTCTGGGTGCTGTGGGATCCCCTTTCCCTGCTTCGTTTGATTGGACTGTCGTGGTCCAGGCTTAAGGAGAGATATCCAGTAGTTTCTTACGTGTATCACTCCATGCAGACAATCATATCAACAAGGACTCTCGTGTCAGAAGGATTTAAGCTGCACTCTTAAGGAACAGGGTGATCACCTGCTTCCCTGTGTTGGCCAGTTCAGGAAGTACTGTGTTTTATTCAGTCCTTGTTCAGAAAAATGATTCCTCGTGGTTCTTTCTGAAAGTGGCTTTGTTTTGTGCCAAATGGCCTGGCCATCTGTCCCAGCTGACTTCTGTTGGAAGGGCACATTCAAGTCCCTGGCATCCATTACTGTCTACCTATCAATGCCTTTCAAAACTGTGTCTCAGGATTAAGCTTCTAATGAGCTCCGACTCTATGCACCCAACTCCATTTCTATTACCAACTGTCTACTGGACATCTTCCCATGTGGGTTCCATGGCATCTTAAGTTCAGCACATTTGAATTGGAACTCATTATCTTCCTCTTCAAACCTGCCCTTCTTTCTTCATGTCTTTATAACTAACAAGTAATTCACACAGCAATCTGTGGCCAGGTATATGAGCAAATATTTGATCTCTTTTTGTTTCTCACTCAATGAATTGCAGAGTGTCTAGATGCTACCTGCTAAGGATCTTCCACAATTATCTACTCCTTCTTTCTATACAACTTCACTCTCTTCCAAATTCCTACCCACCCGCCATCTTCTGGATTTCCTCCCTGACATTCCTGCTTGCCTTCTTTTTCTTCTCTCATCTTCCTCACAGCGACCAGCCAGAGTGATCTTCCTTAAATGTAAAATGTAATCATGGTGCTTTTCTGTCCAGAACCCATTAATGGCTTCCCTTTATGTTTATTGATTCTAGCTTGTGGCTACCATCACTCCCCACCTCAATGCTTCAGTCCCACCAAGCTTCCTTCATGCACATTTTTGCCATGAAGGCCAGGTGTGGGAAGCCATCCTTATTTAGCAGAATCAGACTAGGTTGAGCCATGGGAGGCAGATGTCTGGCTTGTAGGAACTGCTGGGAAGCATGTGGCACTGCATGGGAGTGGTTCCCTGTCTCCTTCTGGAATAGTCCCCCTAAGAGAATGGTTTCCCTGACTCCACCTTATAATGTCTATCACAGAAGAAGCTCCTCTGGCAGTTAACCCTTTTCTCATCCACCCAGGATGTGGCTGAGAGACCCCCACAGCCAGGTGTCATATTTTACTTGGACTTGGGTATATTCTATTATTTTTGTTTTAGGATCATCTCTCCCAAGTCCCCAACACACACTTGGCCAATACCTTCACTGTGGATATTATTTCCTCTGAGAAATATTTCTGACCTACCACATCTGGGTTAGGCACCTTTCTAATGTGAATAAGAGCACCATGTCCTTCTCAGATTGTTGTTATATTTATTATCCTATACTTTTTACATTGCCCCCACCCCTCCCTGTAAGCTCTGTGGGTGCAGGGATCTCGTTTATCGTATTCACTATTCTGGTTATATCCTAAGTGCTTGAGCCAATAGCTAGCCCACAGTAGGTATTCAATGAAAATTTGTTGTAATCATTGATTAAAATACAACATTACAGAGGTTTCACTTACAGAAAGTCAAGGTCCATATAGTGATTTGGAGCATGCCTGGGTATTCTGAATCTGACCTGATTTGTTTTTAAATAAGAATTTAAGATGCAAAAGATATACCAGGTAGAAGTTCTGAACTCTTGTGTTTGATGGAATAATAATATACCCTGGTTCCCAGTGCTACTACTGAACCTGGACAATGACAAACTTGGGTTTTGATTCTTGGTGAGGCCTCTCCTTTCTCTTAATGTTTGATATTTGGCCTCTGAATGACTCTTTTATAGTTGGAATGTTTTCTTGTGCTTCCTCACTCTTCACCTCTCCTTTACTATACCTCCAAAATATGACATCGCTAGGGTCTCTTTATTTTTACCATCCCCAAAGAGGCTAATACACTCATATCTTTGTTTTCTTTTAGCTAAAGCAGTGTCTATTTTTACATAGTCTAATACCTGGAATGACATTGACTCAAACCTCGCTTCCTTTCTAGCTCTGTCTCCAGGCCTTTGCCATCAGCGTTCAGCAATGCGCTAGACTCCTTGCATTAATCCAGACTTTTAGTCTTTCAAAAATAGAGTTTCATAGAATCAGACTTGTTTTAGTTAGCTTTTTCTCACAGTGACCAAAATACCCAAGAAAAGCAATTTAAAGGAGGAAAAATTTATTTTGGCTCACAGCTTAGAGATTTCAGCACATAGGTGACTGACTCCATTGCTCAGGGCCTGAGGGGAGGCGACATCATGGTGGAAGGGAATGGTGGAAGAAAGCAGCTCAGATCATGGCAACCAGGAAGCAGAGAGAGCTTGCTGACTAAGGACAAAATATAAACCCCAAAGGCATGTCCCCAGTGACCGACTTCCTCCAGCCACATCCTACCTGCTTACAGTTACCATCCAGTTAATCCATGTCAGTGGACTAATCCATTGATTAGTTTATACCTCTTAAATCTAATCACCTCACCTCTGAAAATTCTTGCATTGTCTCACATATGAATTTTTGGAGTATATCTTACATCTAAACCATTGCAAAATTTCTCTCTGCCATTTCTCTTCATTCTGTGCTTCCACAGATATTTATTCTTTGCTTGGCTCTGTTTTGTTTTCAGTTTCATTGTGGATGAGATGAATTTATCTCATCATTGCCTTTACATGCTTGAGGTGAAGTTTCTGTCCCCCATTTATCCAGTGTGGTGATAAATGCTCCTTGACTCAATAGTTCTTCCTCATAATGCAATTTTTTTTTTTGAATTAGGAATGTTCTTAAGAGCTGTGTGTAGCATCAATGCTTGATGATTCTGGAACTGATAGAATAATGCCAGCAGGTACTATTAATGAACATGATGTTCTTTTATTGCAAAGTCTGTTAAATTCTCCTGCTTTGTGATAATTATACAACATAGACACATGGGACATTCTGTGACTGATACATGGCTCTTCCATCTCCCATCCTGTTCCATCTGCTGATGTCCCCACCTGCACACAGTGAGGATTTTGCCAGCTTACCTGTCATACTGGCAGGGATTTTTATATTCTCTGGGCCTCTCTTGGCTGTTCTAGAAATGCGGGCTGTGTGCCAGCATGCTTACCAGGTGCAGATAATCAATCAAAGCAATCTCAGACTATTCCTGTATGTCTGATGCAAAGCTACATTTTCCAAGTTACCTGTCCCCAGTTGGACCTGGGCCTCAGGCCTACCTGTGATCTATTCCAGCAGACCAGTTTGAGTTTTCTCTTTTATGTTATACCTACAAAGATAATAAAAAGTTAAACATTTCAACCTAGAAGCTAGAGGAAATATTTCAGGCTGGCAGGAGCTAGACCCTGAGAAAGCTTAAGGCATTATTCTCTGGAAGTCTTTCATGCAGAACATCTTTTTCAACCAGACTTATAGTGTCCATTGGTGGTGACAGTGGTAATTCCTAGAAACTTCTAGAAACAAAGAACAGAAAATATTGGCTAGGGAAAACCATGAGACAGAATGATGATACATTTTCACCCCAGTAGGCAGCTCAATTAAAAGAAAAGGTGATGTATATAAAATGCCTTCTATGGTGCCTGCCTCACAGGAGGTCATTGAAATGTAAGTATTTTCGTCATTATTATTATTATTGTTTCATTCCTTACCATCCTAACTGAGAGCCATGATAACTTTCATGAGGTGGAGGCACAGGGCGATACGATTGTGTTTCTGTCCCTAAGGGGGACTGGTTGAGTATGTATTTTCTATGCTAAGGCTGCAACTGTAGTGGGTGACATGCAGGTGGCTTCCAGTTACAAAACTCTTCCTTCACTTTGCTAGAATGAAAATCCAGTAGTGGTTCATGTGGAGCCATTCCAGACTGGGAGTGCTGCTGTTGAATGCTCAGGTTTGTCTTCTAGAGGATGAAATTGATGTGCTACCCTAAGAACTATGGAGTGAACTGAAACGTGTACATATTTTCTCTTTGGCTGCCTAGAATCTTTCCTACTTCCTAATAGTATCATGTTAAACTAATTATCTCATCCCCACTGGGAATACTCTGGTGGCACAATAATCAGGTGCACTGACCTTCATTAGCCAAGAGGTGGGATTTGATATGAGTGAGACCAAATGGATGCTCTCTGCCTGGAATGTGAATCTTAGGAAGTGGGTTAAAGAGGCTGCATATGGTTGGAATCCGTGTGTCCTATTGACAGACAGGTGTTGGTTAAAGATAATTCCTGACTCCTACTTAGCCTCTGGAGCAGCTGGGTTCTGCCTGTTTGTGATTCTCCCGTGTTCCCACTGGTTCCAGTATCACTTTCTAATAAATACACTCTCATTTATTCTGGGCAGCCAGTTTATGTTGCTCACAACAAAAGAAGTCTAGCTTAGAAAGACCTTCCCAAGAACTGTAGGCTTGGCACAAGAGGCTGCACACTCCGGTCTGCCTGGTCCTAGTAAGAGCAGGAGGGTCAACAGACAACTGCATGTTTTCTCAAAGACCCCAGACTCCAGAAATGGGAAGAGTCAAGTGGAGTTTCTCATCTCTTAAACAAGGATAACATCACGTGTGGGTTATAAACCCTGCTAATTATTCATTTGGTTCTTCCACAGTCACCTGAAGGCTTGCACACAGTAGGTGCTTAACTGTTGTTTATTGAATTGATTGAGTTGATGAAGAGCAGAAACCTGAGTGCTAATCCTGGCATTGGCACTATTAGTGACGGAAACTTGGATTAATCTTGGTCTCACTTTATTTCCGAGTAAAATTGGAATCATCATATCTTCCTTGTCTACTTCTTAAAGAGAGTGTGACATGATGCGTGTGCAAGGACCATACATGTTTAAGCAGTGAGAAAGTAACTGGAAAAGGATGATGTGGGGTATGATTTTGGCTCTGCACGGGTCATTCTTTGTGGACAAGCTCCTTGCTCCTTGGTCCTCGACTCCGGATTTATAAAGAGAGGGGTTTGCACTTAACGGTTTTGAGGTTTGCTTCCGGCTTTAACTTCCTGTAATTCTGTGAATGGCAATTGCAGTTTGTGTTGGGTGACTGAAGTCATTCAGCAAGTTTGATTGACTTTTCTTCATCTACTTGGTCTAGGTCCTGATCATCTCTTGGTGACAATCCCTTGTCTCATATGTCACACGTTGCTGCCTCTGAAATGCACTGAAGTCAAAGTTATATTTCTTAAGAAAAGAGACGCTGGTGCTCAGCTTCAGAGCTAACCTTGTCTCAGCCACACTCGCCCTGTGCTTGCTTTGTCTCTTAGCTGATGGTTCCCCACTCATGTCTCGGGCTCTGTGCACAATTTCCCCATCTTTGTCCAGTTCATGCCTACCCATCCTGCATGGCTTAAGTCACTTCCTCGGGAAGTCCTCTGTGAGTCCCTCTGTCTAGTCAGATTCCTGTGCTGACAGCATTCTGTGCTTTTCTTTTTCAGCTCTTGTTAACGCCTGTAATCAAATAATTTGCTTTCTACTTAGTTGTCCAAGGAAGATCTCAAGCAATGGACTGAATACTTGTGTTCCTCCTAAATTCACAGATGAAAATTCTAACTCCCAAGGTGATCATATTAGGAGATGAAGCTTTGGGAAGGTAATTTATATCATGAGGGTTGAGCCTTCACGAGTGGGCTGTGTCCTTACAGAAGGAATTCCAGAGAGTGCTCTTACCCTCCTTCCACCACGTGTGAATATAATAAGATGGCAGTCTGCAACCTGGAAGAGGACTGGTTTCATTTTTCTCTGGCATGTTGGGTAAAAGATTTTCTGTTATTGATGATTTAGAGAAGTTTATTTTCAGCCTCACAATTTGGTAATGTACATTTTTTAGGACTATTGTCAAATGTGAGAAACTCAAGTTTCATAAATGAGCTATTATAAGTCCTTGCTGCATGTTTGTACCCTACAAGCACAGGGAAACTATAAATTTTAATGCAGTGCTTTTCCCAAGACACAATAAAAAAGTGGGTCTATGCTTTCATGTGGTTGCATGGTTGAATATGTTGATAAAAGAAAAATTTTGTTTTGATCAGGTGTCAATGAGAACTCAATCTTTTGCTTTTAGTTTTATATTTCTCATGATTGAATGAATTTTCCTCAAACTCACTTTCAGCTTCCACAATTCTTTGTTCAGGCAGTGGTGCTGTAGGACCCACTCATATTGTGGTGCATCTCTGTTCTTCATACTCCAACACTGCAGAAGGTGTGGAGTAGCAGTCGGCGTATTCTTCCTAGAAGGTATTCTAATGCTGGACCAGCCGCCAGCAGTAACTTAACTATATATGGAATTGGCTATGAACCACATAATTACATTCCATTAAACTAAATGTATTTTAGATTTGACTTCCTCTCTTGGCTGGATCCCAAAATAACTGCAGTCACTCCAGCACCCTACTGCAATCTGTTGATTAAGACTGCTGTTACTTTCCACTCTAGCATCTGCGTGAAGGAGATTTTGGAGAGGAAAGGAACTGGGGTCCTAATCAACCAATTGCAGTTAAAATATTTCACTTGGGCTAATTTCACAAAAACACAAGATCATGTGTCATTGCTAGAGCACCTCCCAAGGCGTTGGAAGGGGCTGATGTAAATGCGCGGTCTGAAGATCTGCTTCTGTTTAATACTGCCTTCATTTAAAAAAATACTTCCTTGAGTTTCAGTAGGGTAGGTATTTACAGATCAAATTAATTCATCCACTTCTCCAGAGAGCTAGCACGAGTCAGGGGATCATAAGATCAATGACTCAAGAGATACTTTCTCATTAGAATCTGTTCCTCTAATTGGCAAAAATTAGGTTACACCCTAAACTTCCAACTAGACAAATGCCACAGTTTTGATACTAAAGAAACTTAAAGAAAGAGTGAATAACAAAGTGGTTTTAGTAAGAACTCACCCAGATCTTGCCCAGCACTTCATCTTTCTTCCCAAACATCATTTAACCTCTATTCTATATACATATCATGTTACTCAACATCTCAACATACTTAGCCCATGATCCATTTTTTGGAGGGATAGAGGGGATTGAATCCAAAGGTACTCTACCACTGAGCTACATCCCCAAGCCTATTTATTTTTTATTTTGGAACAGGGTCTTGCAAAACTGCCCAAGTTGGCCTCAAATTGTGATCCTCCCTTCTCAGCCTCCAGAGACTCTGGAATTCCAGGTGTGTGTGCCATGACTGGGTACTTAGCCTGTCATTCTTGACTATATAGTTCTGCTTTGGGTTCATGGGTAGAATTGCATAGTAGATTTTAACTCAAGTGCCAACAGTCAAAGAGGACCCAGTCATGTTTTTTCAATTAATTAATTAAGTAATTTTTATTTTGGTACTGGGGATTGAAGGCAGGGACACTTAACCACTGAGTCACACTCCCAGCCCTTTTTTGTATTTTATTTAGAGACAGGTCTCACTGAGTTGCTTAGTGCCTCACTAAGTTGCTGAGGCTGACTTTGAACTCACAATCCTCCTGCCTTAGCCTCCCAAGCCTCTGGGATTACAGGCATGAATCACTGCACCTGGCTGCCATGTTTTTAATATGCGTGCTAATATACAGAATAAGTTCATTGCTGAGCTGAGAATATCCACAAAATTTGCTATTTTATCTCATCAGAAAATGACCATTTTGTTGAACTGAGAGTTCTCTTTGTATCCAGGTCCAGGATTCCATGACTCTTTGAATCAATGGCATATGGTTCCCATCTTATATGTACAATTTTTGAGATTTATGAAAAATATCACTCTTTCACCAGGTTTCCTGGTTCAGGGTTTTGGTTGTACCTGGCATGGGGTCACAAGTAGGCTATCTTGTCTCCTTAAAGGCAGAAGTTTCTGTCTCCTGTGCTGGGTGTCTGTGACTACCTTGGGGAGGATAAGAAAGATGAACAACCTCTCCACGTGCTCCAAAAGGTAGCTGAATTGAGTTGCCATGAGAGAGGCTAACCTTGGAAGTTTCTGGAAATGACAGTCCACTGATTGTTCCCTACCAGCGTGATTTCAGATAAGTCACTTAACCTCCAGAGGCTTAGTTCCTCTACTGTACATAATGGAGGTTATTGTGAGAATCCAATAAACACATAAAAAAGGAGGGCCTGGGAAGGTAGTAGTCCAAGTTCATGTTGATTTATTTTTAAATAAAAAACATTGGCATGAGAAAGATAGGAAGGTTGAGAGGCAATTTGTGTATGTGGGTCTGATAGTTTTACGTACATAGATCTACAAATATGTTTATGTGTGTATGTATGTGTAGATCAATAGGCCTCAAATAGCTATGCAATGTCAAGAAGAAAAGTAATGCAATTTTTTCCTACTTAGTTCTTTTTTCTATGACCTGGAGCATTCTGACAGTGTCTGACTATAGAAGTACCTCTCACATTCCAGTGCAATTAAGGGCTGGGTTCTTTGAGCACAGCATAGATTTAGGTTCTTGAGTATCTCTATGCTCCGAAGGGGCTCTCTGTGCTTAATGGGCTTGAAGCATCCAGAGGCTGCTAGTTTCTCAACCTTTAAGAGATTTTAGTTTAGCCTCAATTTCTCCAAAACAACAAAACTCCTAAAGGAACCTAATTGCTTTGTTATTTTTAAGTTTCTTTCTGAACTTGATATTATTTAAAAAATCATATTTAAATATCCACTATCTAATACACATCAACTGCCTAAAATCAGTTGAAAAGTTTCCTTGAGAAGAGCGACATTTGACATTCACCACTGAGTTCAGAATTAACACATTGCTTTTCCTTTTATAGAGAAGCCCTTGTCAAATTTTGTTCTCATAAAATATTTGAGTACAAACTGCCTAAAAGCTTTTTAAAAAAGTTTTTTAGAAAAATTTCCTTTAGGGAAAAAGTACTTTGCCAGAGAGTTGAAGGGTTTTATTTTAATGTTGCAATTGCTTGTTTTCGAACTTGAAATTTCAATACATTTTTCTAATTACATTTCTCTAATTCCTGGCTATGAAAGATGATTTGTTTTTTTGATGGAATATTTTCAGAGGTAATAAAGAGAAAGATCACTAAAAAGAGTAACACATAATTTTAAGTTTTATAATATTTGCAGAAACACATGAGTTTGCACATGCAGGTTTAACAGCCCTTTGTATTTAGTTGGCCTGGGAGATTAGGGTTTTGGTGGATAATAACTTTCACTGTGGCTTCGAGGGAGGAGACATTTCTGTCGTAACAGGCCAGAATGAAATTCTTCTATTAGAGCCTTTTAGGTCTTGCTTCTCAATTTGTCATTGCTTTCCATAATTAGTTTCAAACTTAATCATGTAGCATTTGAGGGAAAAAGTAAAGAAGGACTTGCATAAAAATTTATAACTCGATAAGCTTTAGGCTATTATCACAGACCTTTAATTGCATGGTAAGGCAGAGATGCCCAAATAAATAGATTTACAACTGGAATTACAGTAGTTCTGCTTCCTTCCCACTTGGAGATAGAGTACAGGTCTGGAGGCTAGAAGGTTGTCCTTACGAATATGGAAAATGTCTATGCATGGGCATTGAACTAGATATTCTACTGCATAAAAATTCTTTAACAAAAATGAAATGTAGCTGGGTGTGGTGGTACACACCCGGAGGCTTGGGAGGCTGAGGCAGGAGGATTTCGAGTTCAAAGCCAGCCTTAGCAACTTAGCGAGGCCCTAAACAACTCAGTGAGGCCCTGTCTCTAAATAAAATACAAAATAAGGCTGGGGATGTGGCTCAGTGGTGGAGTGCCCCTGGGTTCAATCCCTAGTACCAAAATAAATAAATAAAATAAATAAATAAATAAATATTAAAAAAGGAATGTACCAGAATAAGATATACTCCATGTTTGTTCAAACTGTCAAAATAGACTCTGCTGCCATGTGTAACTAAAAAGAACAAATTTTAAAAAGTCAAAATACTGCCCCCCAAAGCCAGAATGCACCTTGTGAAGAGGTAGTCTATAACAGGAGGTATTCATTGTCTTACCATATGCATGAAGAATTCTTACCAACCATCAGGGCAGACACAAATGCTCCATTAGAAATGAAGGTTAGGTAGATGTCAATATTAAATGTTAAAGGTATGTGGCTAATAAATACAAGAATGTTCAATTTTGTTAGTAGTTGAATGAAAATGAAAAGATGTCATTTTGCCTATTATATTTGAAGAGATCAAATGGATTGATAATATGGCACAGAAGTGAAAGGTGGCCAATCTAACACTCACTCACACAGCAGGGTGTGAATGATGCCTGCAAGTAGGACGCTTAGGACAAAGTATTAGACATATAAAACAAAATCTTTCAAAAAGAATGTAGGTAGTCTGATTTAGCAATCCTGCTTCTGGATTTATCTCAAAGAAATAATAGGTCAAGTTCATGAATATTAGTGGTGGCTTTAGAAATGACTTAAAGTTCTTTTCAAACAGTTAAATATATCATAGAACTTTATACAATTAAATACTGTGTAAGCCCTAAAAGGACTGATAGTATCCTGGTCAGAGCTGATTTTTCCTGTGTCTTTCTCATTCCTGTATGTGAGCAATGTACAGATTGCCTTAGTTCCAGACCGTCTTTACAAGGACGTTTGCAGTTGCCTTGGAAAACAGACAGTGTCTTCCTTCAGAGAAAACAGGGCCTGCCCAGTGTAAAATTCAGGTTCATTCTTTCAGTTTATGGTTCTTCCTCTTTAGTACAACTCTGTGTGTGTGTGTGTGTGTGTGTGTGTGTGTGTGCATGTGCCCCTGTGCAGGTATTATCTGGCCTTCTGTTTAATGCCTTGAGGCACTGGGACTTTAGGTATTGACATAAGAAAATGCTGACACTCTGCCTTCTGCTTTCTCTGTGAGTACTATTCATCTCTCTCGGATCCAGGAGTCTTGTGTCTTTGGTCTGGGCAATGGTCTGAATGTTCACAGACCCCAGATGCATATGTTGATGCAAGGTGAGGGTAATAGGAAGTGGGACATTTGGGAAGTGATTAGGTTATGAGAGGGGAGCCCTCGTGAGTGGGATTAGTGCCTTAGTAAAGAACACCCCTGAGGGCGTGTTTACTCCTTCTGCCATGTGAGGATTCAGAGAAAGGCTGGGTCTTAACCAAAAACCAGAAAGTTGGGCCTCACCCAAATCCGCTGGCACCTTGGTCCTGGACTCCCCAGCCTCCAGAATTGTGAGAAATACATTTCTGTTATTTATAAACCACTGAATTTATGATATTTTGTTATGGCAGCCTGAACAGATTAAGACAGTCAGAATTTGTGAAACTGGTACACAACCTGTTAGTTTGAAGGTAGTGTGAAATGTCAGATCCTTTGCTATTCTTGACTTCTACTTTTTCTGAAACAAAAATTTCCCGAATTTTTTTTTTTACCAGTACTTTTAAAATTATACAACAACATATAAGTGAGGGTATAGAATGAAAAAAATATTTTTCCCAAGACCACTTTCTAGAAATCCAATTTGTTTTGTCATGGGTCCACAAAGAAAAAAAATTCCTTATAGGTGAAAAATCACTCAGTTACTTTAAGCTGTTTACAATATAAACTTATCAAAAGATCACATTTTTATCAAACACTGAGAAAGATATCTTTTTAGGGTAGCTACTTAATGGCTAGGATTCCACGGGCAATGGTTAGTTTTATGACAACTTTCCTGGGCTATGGGATGCCCAGATATCATAATGATAAGCATTATTTGTGAACAGAATGCGTTTATTTTATCTATTTTTATGTGGTGCTAAGGATTGAACCCAGTGCCTCACACACACAAGGCAAGTGCTCTGCCACTGAGCCCCAGCCCCAGCCCATGGTAAGCATTATTTATGGGTGTGCCTGTGAGGGTGCTTCTGGAAGAGATTGACATTTCAAGGAGCCTGAGTGCAGAAGATCACCTTCACCAACATGGATGGGCAGCACCATTTTGCTGAGGGTCTGATCAGAACAAAAAGCTGGAGGAAAGTGGGGAGGAAGGATCCTCTTTAGGTTGGGATACCAATCTTCTTCTGCCCCTGCATAACAGTGCTGATAATTCTCAGGACTTCACATTTCGTCTGAATTACACTGCTGGCTCTCTAGTATGTAGACTGCAGATCATAGATCATGGGATTTCTTGGCTTTCAAATTCTGTGAGCTAATTCCCATAATAAAGCCCTGTCTGTCTGTCTATCTATCTGTATCATCTATCTATTATTGGTTCTAGGTCTTGGGAAAACCCTAATTCAATCTTGTATCGCAGCTTTTAATTTATTTAACTAGACTCCTATTGATAGTTCCAGTTTTTGACTAGTACAAATAATGCTATGAAAAATCTTGTATGGATTCCCTGGTAGGTCAATAATTTAAAATAAAACATCTAAAAAACCTAAATAAAAACATTCTCCAAACTTTGCATAAATGCTTTAACCACAGTGTTGGTTAGGAAGCAAAAGACCATTTCACAGTACTAGGTAAAAAATATTTTTGGAAAAAACAGAAGGATGTTAAGTAGTAATTGTAGGGTGGTCTCAGGATATAGGAATAAGGAAAGGTGTGAGAAAAATCACTGACATATTAGCAGTGGTTAATTCTGGGTTATGGCTTTTATTCTTCTTTATAATCTTTTGTATTTTCTGATTTTCCTTTTTAAATTTTTTTTTATGTTTTATTTTTTTGGTATTGGGGATTAAACTCAGGGGCATTTAACCACTGAGCCACATCCCCAGCCCTTTTTTTGTATTTTATTTAGAGACAGGGTTTCACTGATTTGCTTAGTGCCTCGCTGTTGCTGAGGCTGGTTTTGAACTCACAATTCTCTGGACTCAGCCTCCCAAGCCACTGGGATTACAGGCATGCACCACTGTGCACTGCTTTTAAAATTTGTTCTTATTATACATGACAATAGAATGTATTTTGACATGTTATACATATATGAAGTATAACTGCTTATTCTGTGTTGTACATGATGTGGAACTACATTGGTCATGTATTCATATATGCACATAGGAAAGTATTGTCTGATTCATTCTACTATCTTTCCTATTCCCATTCCTCCCTGCTTCCCTTTATTTCCCTTTGTCTAATCCAAAGTACTTTTATTCTTCCCTCTCCCTCCCCCTTATTATGAGTTAGCATCTACATATCAGAGAGAAGATTCAGCATTTGGTTTTTTGGGATTGGCTTATTTCACTTAGTAAGATAGTCTCCAGTTCCATCCATTTCCCTGAAAATGCCATAATTTCATTTCTCTTTATGGCTGAGTAGTAGTCCATTGTGTATATGTACCACATTTTCTATCCATTCATCTGTTGAAGGGCACCTAGGCTGGTTGCATAGTTTAGCTATTGTGAATTGAGCTTCTACAGACATTGATATGGCTGAATCACTGTAGTATGCTGATTTTAAGTCCTTTGGGTATAAATCGAGGAGTGGGATAACTGGGTCAAATAGTGGGTTCATGCCAAGTTTTCTGAGGAATCTCCATACTGCTTTTCAGAGTGGTTGCACCAATTCGCAGTCCCACTAGCAATGTGTGAGTGTACCTCCCCCGCCCATCTTGGGCAACATTTATTGTTAAATTGTATTCTTGATAATTGCCATTCTGACTGGACTGAGATAAAATCTCAGTGTAGTTTTAATTTGCACTTCTCTGCTAAAATGTTGAACATTTTTTTCATGTATTTGTTGATTGACTATTTCTTCTAGGCATCAAAAGATCAGAATGAAAAGTTTTGTGAAAAAGAAGTAAGGTTACAGATTTTTAACTAGAATTGATTGATGCAGCATTAGCATTGCTTGAGTTCTGTGGAAATAAAATGCTTCCCAACAAAGCAGATTATTAAAGAAATTAAAGCAAATGTTTAACTTTGTCTTGAAAGTTAACTGATCTTCCTTTGTCCTTTTTTTTTTTTTACACTTTTAACTTTATTTCCTATATTTATGAATTTCAACTTTTTTCTTGAACAACTAATCTATGCTAGCTTGCTTTAAGTGTTGTAGCAGATGTCCTATCAGGAACAGGAATAATGTACTTTACAGTGATTTTACTAGAAAAGTTTCTCTTGTTTGTGGTCCTTTGAGGGTTTTACCTTCTGCTTTATTGTTATGTTGATCATTTTATTACTCACTGGTCCATTTTCTAGAATATGTGGATTTGTGAAAGGATGCAGATGTAGAATCAAGAGTCATCAATTTATCCATATTTTTATCAAATGAGTGTTTTACGGAGAAATTACTGTGAGTCCCTTTACACTTGGCTGCTCGTTTTAGAAAGATTCGTATGTGTGCATTAGATGATCTACTGATTGATAGCTGGGAGCTGAAGTGGGAATTTCCCTTTAGCTAGCAGTTGACATGGAAATGCTATAGCATCTGATGAGAGCCTTGAACCTGCATGTTTTCTGGTGAGCCTTCATGGGATTTAGACCCTCACTCTTGGCCTTTGTTGTAGAGAATTATTTCCTAACAATATCCATTTTTTTTTAAATGTTTCTCCCTACCAGTAAAAATGACTGTCCTAATTTTGAGGGATGTCATTTTGTGCCTGCTCGTTTGGTCTGGAGCCTTTTGTCTGGGCAACATTAATG
Organism: Glaucomys volans; assembly: GCA_020662805.1. NCBI lineage: Eukaryota > Metazoa > Chordata > Mammalia > Rodentia > Sciuridae > Glaucomys > Glaucomys volans. The sequence goes on from JAJEJO010005204.1 coordinate 191,725, forward strand.
ATTACTCCTGACTTCTATCATAGCATTTCTGACTTAGGACTCTGGAAAGAATACATGCTTTCAGCTCAGAGAAATTCCTAGTAGGTCAGAAAGCATTTTAATTTATTCAAGGGGAGACTTTTAGTTCATGCTGGGGGAAGTTAGTTAATTTGTTAAGTTTATGGTGAGATATTAAATCCTAGCATTGAAGTTGACAGAGTAGTTGATGACATTTGGTCATGTTTTGGCTTCCTAAAAGCCTTTGGCTGATTTAAAAATAAATCATTGTAGACAGACTATTAAGTTTTATGAACTATGAATGTGCTTAATAGCCCAGTTTAATAAAATGCTCCAAGCTTCTCCATGGGCCATTGCTTTTACCTGAGGCCACACACACATTTCAAATACCACTGACCATCTCAAAGGTGATTATTCTACTAATATAAGAGCATGGCTAGTACCTTTTAAAGCATTTGACGATATTTGACCTTATGGTAAGGTGAAATTAAAAACTTTGATGGTATTACAGAGAGTTTTTGTTAATTCTCAACTTTTTGTTATACTAAATATGTGATTAAAATTACTTCTGACTGCATAAGGGCCATGATCCATGACACTGATGATTAAAGAGGTTGGTTTTGGTCAATGACATTTATTAAAATAACAACTTTAGTTTTACCTACAAGAAAACAATGACTTGCCTCCCAATGTTTTTATATTATTATGTATAAGATGACTGTATTAATTCATTTCCATTGCTACAACATAGCACCTGAGGCTGGCTAATATATAAAGAAGAGAGGTTTATTTAGCTTACAGTATGGAGCCAGGGAGTTTAAGATTGAGCAACCCCATGTGTTTATCTTTTGGTGAGGGCCTAAAGGTAGATGGTGTCTTGGTGGGAGGATGTGAGAGAGTGATCACATGGCAAGACAGGAATCCAGAGAGTGATTCAGGGGTTAGTTTTGCTCTTTTGTAACAACTCAGGCTGACATAAACTAACTGAGGTTCTGTGAAAACTCTATTAATCCCTTCCAAGGACAGCACCTGGATGTAGGAAGAAGCCACTGAGGCATATGTTCCCGAGGTTGCGGAATGGTACATTCCTGAGGAAAACCCAGGAATAATTCATGCTTGGGCAGAAAATTCTCTCAAGTGACCAGACCCACCAAAGGCCATTGCCTCAGGAGAGTCTCACCCTTCCTCATGACCCTCCCCTTGCGGGGCTGTGTAACTTCTGGCTGGACTGCCCTCACAGGCTATCATGTCTCAAACTTCTTTGTTCACTGGCTCCCCTTGTGTATAAAAAGGGGCTGCACGTCGGCAATAACCGTGAGATTGCATCATCGAATCTGCTCTCCCAGAATTGTGTGTGTGCTCCGTTGCCTCACCCCCTTGGAGGGAGACCCACGTGTGTTGTGACAAGCACCCCCAGTGACTTTCACTAGGCTCTGCCTCTTAAAGGTTCTACCACCTCTCACATTACTGCACTGGAGAAAAAGCTTTTAACACATAAGTCCCTGGGGAACAGAAGCAAAATTCAAACCATAGTAGAGACATCAGTTCTTATTTCATAAAATCCCTGCTAAAAAGGAAAGGAATTTTTCGTGGTGGTTAATAATTGAGTTTATGTTTGGGTTTTACTTTTGAAAGCTGCTTGGTGCTGATTTAGGTAATGAGATCCTCTGAGACTTAGTCTCTAAAATGAGGATAACTCCGGCATTGTTGACTATCTCAAATGAGGACGCCTTATGGGTGAGGAAGCTGCATGACCTAAGTGTTTGATATTATTGGAAAAGCAGCTCATTTCCTTTATTTTTTACTCATTTTTTTGCCCCCACCCCTGCTTTCCTTCTCCTTTGCTCACAATACTGCATTGTACCCACAAATCCTCTTTCTCAAGACTCAGTAAGCAAGGTGACCTCATGGCCTCTGTTAGAAACCTGCTAATTAATGTCATCAGAAACAACTATGAGAACAGTCAAATTTAATAGTTTGCTTCAGTTGAGAAGCATGCACACCCTCTGTGATCTTCAGTCTCTATAGGGAAGTTAGGGTAGGATACTTCTAGGATTTGGGGACCAGAGTTAGTCACAGGATGGTCTTGGTGGGGATTGGTCAGAATTCGTGAGGCAGGCGAGTCTTACCTTGGCATCTGTGAGTCTGAATGAGCTGCTAGGGTTTGGGCTTAGAATGTCTACCTCGCATGCTGCAGTTTGGTATGGGTTATCTGTTTTGTGAGTCCCGGTGCCATTCTTCAAGACATGAATCCTGTTCCATTCTCAGTTACTGTCTTCTGGTCATTCTTCAGTCCAAGCTGAAGGAGAGACTGTTATCTTCCTCACCGTCTGTTCAGATCTGCACTGGAGCCTGCTGATTGAAGTTTGTTCAGGGGGTGTCATCTGCAGTTGAACTAGAGTTAGGTCCTCACGTTTCTGTAGTTACAAGATGAGCCGTTGAGCCATCTGGCATGACAGTGACTGCATGGTGGCATTTAAGACTCTGGAGACCATGTCCTTGGCACCTGCAGAACAGGCAGGACTAAGATAAGGATGACTGTTGGAGTTGGAAGCAGGACTGTAGGTTCCATAATCCATTAGGATGTCCCTTTAGTTTGGAGGTGGATTGGTTGACTTTGCAAGTGACCGAATTTGTCCACCTGCTGGTTTGTTGGGGGCAGTTTCTTAAGATTACTGTGATTGAAAATGAAATCTACTCACACTTTTTAACCTTGAACCAGCAAGTATAAAACCATGCAAAGTAGTCCTCAGCAATCAGTGGCTTCTGCTCCTGGAGAGATTTGGCTGTAAAGGCATTACATGGAAGCCTGTGCCCCTCATGGTCTCCAATTTAGGGACTGAAAATTCCTGGCAATCATTGCTCGGACACAATTAACTCCCCACAGTGCCTGTTGATTACTTCTTTCTGCTATCATTAATCCATGGTAGCTGGTTTCTTCCTTTACTGAGGTCCTTTTGATGCTTCTTCTAGAAGATTCCATTATTTTAAAAATAGCCTTATTTATGTATTTTTATGTGGTGCTCACACAAGCTAGGCAAGTGCTCATCCACTGAGCAGCTTTAGAAGATTCCATTCTTAATCGTAAGCCTATGGCAGGGGATTTTAGGTGAATATAAGAAAAAACAAGTAAACATTTTTGTGACATGTGTTTAAATGGCTCTAGTTAATTCAATGAAATAACTAATGATATTAAAGTGGAGTAGAATTCTATGTTGCTCAATAATACATAATTTACAAAGACTTAGTCACTGATTTTCTTAGAATAAGAGCATCATATGTGAACATGTGAAGGTCCTACAGATCTCCAGGTGTTCATTTATCCCCCAAAGTGTACTATGAACATTGCCAGTCAAAAGTAGGTTTTAACGTAGAGGCAAAAGTATTTTGAAAACTGCTGTGGTTTTGGTATGTTTTGAGTGTCCCCAAGGCTTCATGTGTTGAAGTTTAATTCCCATCGTGAGGTATTGAGAGGGTGGAAACTTAATCTATGATGTTTAGAGGCTTTTGGAAAATAATTAGGATTAGATATGTTCATTAGGATGAAGCCCTAATGATTGAATCCTCATAGCCTGATAAGAAGAGGGAGAGCGCCCTCCGCCCCCCACAGTCGGCTGCCGAACCACCTCAAGTCTCTGCCAGTAGGAAGGCCATTACCAGAGGCTGCCTCCACAGATGGCTGTGCTTTCTCCAGGTGCCTGGCTGCCCACGGCTCCGGGGTCTTTTCCCCAGGTGCTGCTGTCCCAGGCACTGCTGCCATGGCCCAGAGGTTTTCTCTTGGGGCACAGCTGCCCTGACGCCGCTGCTGCAGGTGCCCAGAGGTCTCTTCTCCAGGTGCTGCTGCTGCTTTGACGCTGTCACAATTGCCATTGCTCGGAGGTCTGCTGCCCTCCATGCTGCCCTGGATGCCGGGCTGCCATCTACACCGCCGCAGCTGCCGCTGCCACTACTGCCGACGCTGCTGCCACCAAACTGCTGTCGCTTCCTGGAGGTCACCCACAGGTCTTCTCTCTGGGTGCTGCTGCAGCTGCAGCCACAGCCACTGCCCACCTGCTGCCAGTGCCACCGATGCAGCTGCTGCTGACCTCCTGCCCGCTGCCACCCACTGCTGGTACTACCACTTCCACCCATGCTCAGAGGTCTGCTGCCAGGGAGACCCCAGGTTTGGCTGCACGTGGTCACATCCATTTTGAGACGCTGGCCAGAGCCTGGGGTTTGTTTGGGGTGCTGGTGGGTTTGCTGCCGCTGCCATCTTGGGGCGCAGCCACCCCTATCTGGGGACACTGGCCAGGACCTGGTGGTTCAATGTTGGGATGCCTGCGGGTTTGGCTGTACCTGGGGTTTTCCTCCTGGGAGGGCAGGTTGCCGCAATCTAGTTACTGTCTCTCAGGATTGCTCATCAAAAAATTCCACCAAAAAACTTCTAGAACTAATAAATGAATTCAGAAAAGTAGCAGGATATAAAATCAATACCCACAAATCAAACACATTCCTATACATCAGTAATGAACCCATTGAAAGAGAATAAAGAATACTACCCCATTCACAACTGCCTCAAAAAAATAAAGTACTTGGGAATCAATCTAACAAAAGAAGTGAAAGACCTCTACAATGAAAACTACAGAACACTAAAGAAAGAAATTAAAGAAAGCCATAGAAGATGGAAAGATCTCCCATGTTCTTGGATAGGCAGAATTAATATTGTCAAAATGGCCATACTACCAAAAGTGTTATGCAAATTTAATGCAATTCCTATAAAAATCTCAATGACATTTTTCATAGAACTAGACAAAGCAATCATGAAATTTATTTGGAAAAATAAGAGACACAGAGTGAAAAAACAACCCATAGCAAGAAAAGTGAAGCAGGAGGCATCACAATACCAGACCTCAAACTATATTACAGAGACATAGTAATAAAAACAGCATGGTATTGGCACCAAAACAGACATGTAGACCAATGGTACAGAATAGAAGACACAGAGACAAACCCACATAAATACAGGTATCTCATACTAGACAAAGGTGCCAAAAATATTCATTGGAGAAAAGACAGCCTCTTCAACAAAATGGTGCTGGGAAAAATGGAAAGCCACATGTAACAAAATGAAATTAAATCCTTATCTCTCCCCCTACATGAAACTCAACTCAAAGTGGATCAAAGACTTAGACACTAGAATAGAGACCCTGTGACTACTAGAAGAAAGAGTAGGCCCAAATCTTCACCATGTTGGCCTAGGATCGGACTTCCTTAACAAGGACCCCTAAAGTGCAAGAAGCTAAATCAAGAATCAATAAGTGGGATGGGCTGAAATGAAAAAGCTTCTTTTTAGCAAAAGAATCAACAAATAATGTGAAGAGAGAGCCTACAGATTGGGAGAAAATATATAAAGAACTGGAAAAAACATAACACCAAAAAAACCAAATAACCCAATCAATAAATGGGCTAAGGAAGTGAACAGACATTTCATAGAAGGAGTTATACAATCAATCAACAAATATATGAAAAAATGTTCAACTTATCTAGCAATTAGAGAAATGCAAATTGAAACTAATATTTCATCTTGCTCCAATCAGAATGGCAATTATCAAGAATACAAGCAACAATAAATGTTGGTGAGAATGTGTGGAAAAAGGTACATTTATTCATTGCTGGTGGGAATACAAATTGATGCAACCATTATATAAAGCAGTATGGAGATTCCTTAGAAAACTTGGAATGGAACCACCATTTGACCCAGCTATCCCACTCCTCAGTTTATACCCAAAGGACTTAAAATCAGCATATACTACAGTGATGCAGCCACATCAATGTTTATAGCAGCTCAATTCACAACAGCTAAAATATGGAACCAATGTAGATGCCCTTCAACAGATGAATAGATAAAGAAAATGTGATATATATATATATATATATATATATATATATATATGATGGAATATTACTCAGCTTTAAAGAAGAATGAAATTCTGGCATTTGCTGGGAAATGGATGGATTTAGAGATTATCATGCTAAGTGAAATAAGCCAAACCCCTAAAACCAAAGGCCAAATGTTTTCTCTGATATGTGGATGCTAATTCACAATAAGGGGGTGTGGGGATAGGGAAGAATAGAGTTACTTTAGAGGGGAGTAAAGGGAGGGAAAGGTGTATGGGGGAAAGAATGATGTAGAGTGAAACAGACATTATTAATTCATGTGCATGTATGATTGCATGACTGATGTGATCCTGGAACATGTATAATCAGAAAAACGAAAGACTACACTCCATTTATGTATGATCTATCAAAATGTATAAATGCATTCTGCTGCCATGTACAACTAATTAGAACAAATAAAATTTAAAAAAATTAAAGGACCAGTTTTTTAATCTAAAAAAAAAAAGGCCATTACCAGAAGCAATCCCTTTACCCTGCATCTCTAAAAGCATAAGCCAAAATAAACCTCCTTTTTAAAAATAAAGTAAGCTGCTTCAGGCATTTTGTTCTATAATGAAAACCAGAATAATACATAGATTTATTGTATCAGCCTTTCTATATGAAGGGCTCTCAATTATTGAAATATATTTAAATAAGGTCACTTTCCTTGTATGTAATTAATTTTGGAAGGTTGAATTTTTCTTTTACTTTTACCTTCACAATGAAAATAAAATTTGTTTTATGAAAAAAAATTCTTAAGGCAACTGTGCTATCAGTTTGAGTTCTGCCTAGAGACCGATGGTATAGTTTTAGAAGAATCTAACTTTTTACTCAATTTATTTCTTTATGGCTTTTAATTGGTTAAAAAAAATCCAGTTAGAAATGTTCACCAGCCTTATAAGTTCCATTCCCACTCACAAGTATCAAACATTCAGTTTTGTTTATCTTCTTGTTATACTGGGCATTGATTCCAGGGGTGCTCTACTAATACATCCCCAGCAATTTAAAAAATTTAGATTTGAGGTAGGGTCTTGTTAAGTTGGCCTAGGTTGGCCTTGAACTTGTGATCTTTTTGCCTCAGCCTCCTGAGTTGCTGGGATTACAGGCATGTGCCACTGTGCCCTGCTCAGGTTAGTTTTAACTTTAAAAAGTGAATATGTTTAGACTAGTTTATTAGTTTGTTCTTTGAAAAATATGACTAAAATTTCATGGTGTTGCTGATGTTTTTGAGGGAAAGACCCACATCTTGATCTTAATAGTTTTAAAAGCTAAATTTTAGGTCTTTTTTTTTTTTTTTCCTATTCAAGTCCCAAAGTTTGTTATTTGCTAGCCAAGTGACAGTTTTAGCAGAATGAGAGGTTTTGTTCCCATAATAGCATGGGGCCATTTCAGAAATAGGTTTGTTTCATCCTGGCATTTACTTGACAATGGGAGACTGTTTTTTTGGATCGCAGGCTCACATCTGTCCAAGCTATCTTCTAATTAACCTGACATATGCTTTCAGAGTATAATTTTCTCTACAATATCGGTTTCCCAACTTTTAAATTGTACTTCCCATCAGCAAAATATTTTGAGAGTGTCTCTCTGTAGAATGTATGGATGTTCTTTTTTGCCTTCAAATTGTTATGTGTGTAGTGTTATTATTCTGTGTATTAATATTAAGAAAGTCTAATCCATAACTTAAAAAAATCAACAAAAATTCTATTATTTTGAAACATGCTTTCTGGGGTTGTCAAACTCCACTTTAGAAATTATAGTCCTGTATTTTAATATTTGTATCTTAATCTTTTTTCCTGCTCTCATATTTCTTTGGGATGCATCTTATTTATAATTTTAACACATGGAACAGTGACTCTCATCTGAGGAGAATCTGAGGGCAGACGCTTGAGAACTGTGGTTTGAAAAAGGCTGTCAGTGAACCTGATCACTCCCAACCCCACCCTCTACTCATACCCGCCACCCCATTTTGGGAAGATGTTGACAGTAGAAACAATTCCTTGCCCAGGTAACAGAATGGCATGGCTTGCAATTGTTTTTCATGGAGATTGTACTTGGATGGATGAGGCAGCCAAACAGTGGCAGGACAGCACAACACAAGTATGTGAGGTTACACTGAAAAGGAACACCTCATGAATTTTTCATGGTTGTTCAAAGCAATGGTCACTGGACAGTCCATGTGCAATTGTGTCTTATAAGTGGGAGTTTACTTGAAAAGCTGTGAGTGAGTGAACTTAGGATTCATTTTGTTAGTAGAATCATTTTTAAAACATGCTGAGAAGACCTATGACTTTTTGGTTATTATGTATATTTTCAAATTGATTAATTTAAATCAACAGATACAATTGTATTTGTTGTGTACAACAGGCTGATGCTTTGTGTGTGTGTGTGTGTGTGTGTGTGTGTGTTGTGGAATGGTTAAATCTAGCTAGCTAAAGCATGCATTCCCTAACTATACAATATGTGGTCATTGACTACAATCACCATGCTGTTCAACAGACCTCTTGACCACCTTCTAATTTTGGATTCTTTGACTAACAGCTCCCCAACTCTTCCCTGCAGTCCCCAACTGCCTCAACCTCTGGTGACCACTATTCTACTCTACTTCCATGAAATCAACTTTTTGGGATTTCACATATGAGTGAGATCATGTGGTATTTGTCTTCCTGTGCCTAACTTATTTCACTTAACACAATGTCTTCCAGTTCCATTTATGTTGTTGCAAATGACAGGACTCCCTCCTTTTTATGGCTAAATACTATTCTATATGTATCGATGCCACATTGCTTTCTTTCTTTTTTTTTTTTCAGTACAGACACAATATCTTTTATCACAGTTCTTTATCTATTCTTCTGCTAATGGACACTCAGGTTAATTCCATATCCTAGCTATAGTGAAGAGTGCTGCAATAAACATGGGAGTGCTAACAGTTCTTTGGTACATTGATTTCAGTTCCTTTAAATATAAGCCCTGAAGTGGGATGGGTGAATTTTATGGCAGTTTTATTTTTAAGTCTGAGTCACTTCCATACAGTTAATAGGTGGCTGTGTGGATTTACATTCCCAACAGTGTGCATAGGTTCCTTTTCTCCATATCTTGGCCAAAATTTGTTCTCTTTTGTCTTTTTGATAACAGTCATTCTAACCATTCTAACTGGAGTGAAGTGGTCTGTCATTGTGTTTTGATTTGCATTTCCCTCATGTTTAATGATGTTGAAATTTTTTTTTTTTTTAATGTCCGGTGGCCAGTTGTTTGACTTCTTTTGAGGAGAATCTGTAATTTAAGAAGTTTTATGGGTAAAGTCATTTTGGGATGCACACATTTTTGAAGTACAAACTCAAATTTTTGCATGCTGTTGGCCTAATGAGGTTCCTTAGCCTAGAAAGTATCAGGCAATGGCAGGAGTGATTGCTTTCACGGTGTAATTGTACATTAGAATGAATATTAGAATTAAAGTAAATATCCAGATAATTCAGACCAAACTCTCCCTTTGTGTTTGAAATATACTAGACAGAGTTGTTAAAAAATCCTAACTCTGTGCCTCTTTTCCTGAGTACAATCTTTAGCAATCATGAGCAATGTTACTGCAAGAGCATGATAATAATAGTCCTAAGAGGAGCCTTTTATAAAGAGACCTGGCTCGTATCAGTTTGGGAAGCACTTCCTACTTGTCCCTTCTTTTGCACTGAAGATATGAGAGTCCTGCGCTAAATGCTGCTTTTGAACTTCATTTGACCCCGTGTTTCCTAAACGTCCTAATTCTTTACATGAAATTTGTTAACTTACAATAAAATTGATGTCCTTTGTAATACACTGTGGGAAAGGCTGGCCTAAATTATGCAAATTCCTCTGTAGCCAGAGTACTAGTCAACAGTCACAAAGAGCCAGAGACTGCTGGGACACAGTCACATGAGGCTGCTGCTGCTGGGAGTCTGAAGGACTTGCTAAAGGGATGCTGAGTTTATTAGTAATCAGCTGAAACAGCTACCTGATGGACTAGATGTTTGTTGCTGGGCGGGCAAGTAGCTTTTCCAGAGATTCCTTTTCTCATGAAGTGCCCCTAGATTTTTACTGTCTTTCATGGGGTTGAGAGGAATGGAGTTGAATGATTTTCCTAAGTGAAGAGGTCCCAGGGCACCATCCGCGAAGATGGGGAAAATGCTGGAGGGAGACGGCCTAGAGAGAAAGCCTTGGGCGCCCCCTAGAGGCATGTCTTTGCTCATAACTACTGTGGCAGAAAACTTGGAAATACAATTTTTTAGGTTTGTATATCAAAACAATATTTAATATTCTACAATTAAGGTGATTAGGATCACTTCACTATTTTATATAAAATATGAAAAAGGTTTTATACTTTAATATTAATGTTTATCTAAATTTATCTAACATTTAGATAACATTTATCTAAATGTTTATCTAAATTTATTACTTTATAAATTTTGCCTTTTTTTCTCTCTTTTTTTAATTTACATATTGATTCATTGAACACAAATGGAGTACAGCTATTGTTTCTCTGGTTGTACACAAAGTAGAGTCACAACATCTGTGCATTCATACATGTACACAGGGCAATGATGTCTCTCACACATTCTGTTATTATTCTTACTCCCCCACCCTGACCCCACCTCTCCCTTCCCTCTATGCTATCTATCCTTCCTCCATTCTTGCCACCCTCTACCCTGCATTATGTGTCATCATTCATTTATCAGAGACCATCCGGCCTTTGGATTTTTGGGATTGGCTGATCTCACTTAGCATAACAGTCTCCAACATCATCCATTTACCTACAAATGCCATAATTTTATTCTCCTTCATGGCTGAATAATATTCCATTGTGTATATATACCACAGTTTCTTTATCCATTCATCTATTGAAGGACATCTAGGTTGGTTTCACAATCTAGCTATTGTGAATTGAGCAGCTATAAACATTGATGTGGCTGCATCACTGGAGTAATCTGATTTTAAGTCCTTTGGGTATAGGCCAAGGTGTGGGATAGCTGGGTCAAATGGTGGATCCATTCCAAGTTTTCTAAGGAATCTCCACACTGCTTTCCAGAGTGGCTGCACCAACTTGCATTCCCACCAGCAATGTACGAGTGTACCCTTTTCCCCACATCTTCGCCAACACCTGTTCTTGCCTGTATTCTTAATAAAAGACATTCTAATTGGGGTAAGATGAAATCTTAAGGTGGTTTTGATTTGCATTTCTCTTATAACAAGGGATGTTGAACTTTTTTCATAAATCTGTTGATTGCTTGTAGATCTTCCTCTGTAGAGTGTCTGTTCATTTCCTTGGCCCATTTATTGATTGGGTTATTAGTATTCTTGGTGTAAAGATTTTTGAGCACTTTGTAGATTCTGGAGATTAGTGCTCTATCTGAAGTGTGTGAGGCAAAGATTTTCTCCCACTCTGAAGCCTCTCTCTTCACATTGCTGATTGTTTCCTTTGCTGAGAAAAAGCTTTTTAGTTTGACTCTATCCCAATCATTGATTCGTGCTTTTATTTCTTGCGCTTTGGGAGTCATGTTAAGGAAATCCTAGGCCAATGTGATGAAGATTTGGACCTATTTTCTCTTCTATTGGGTGCAGAGTCTCTGGTCTGATTTCTAGGTCCTTGATCCACTTTGAGTTGAGTTTTGTACAGGGTGAGAGATATGGGTTTAATTTCATTTTGCTGCATATGGATTTCCAATTTTCCCAGCACCATTTGTTGAAGAGGCTGTCTTTTCTCCATTGTATGTTTTTGCCTCCTTTGTCAAGTATGAGATACCTGTACTTATTTGGGTTTGTCTCTGTGTCCTCTATTCTGTACCATTGATCTACCTGCCTATTTTGGTACCAATACCATGCTGTTTTTGTCACTATTGCTCTGTAGTATAGTTGGAGGTCTGGTATTGTGATACCCCCTGCTTCGCTCTTCTTGCTAAGGATTGCTTTAGCAATTCTGGGTCTCTTATTCCTCCAAATGAATTTCATGATTGCTTGCTCTATTTCTATGAGGTCGGTCATTGGGATTTTAATTGGAATTGCATTGATTTTGTATAGCACTTTTGGAAGTTTGGCCATTTTGACAATATTCATTCTGCCTATCCAAGAACATGGGAGATCTTTCCATCTTCTCAGATTCTCTTTAACTTCTTTCTTTAGTGTTCTGTAGTTCTCATTGTAGAAGTCTTTCACTTCTTTTGTTAGATTGATTCCCAAGTATTTAATTTTATTTGAGGTTATTGTAAATGGGGTAGTTTTCCTAATTTCTCTCTCAGAGGATGCATCACTTACGAATAAAAATGCATTAGGTTTATGAGCATTAATTTCATATCCTGCTACCCCTTAATTCTACAATTAAGGTGATTAGGATCACTTTACTATTTTATATAAAATATGAAAAAGGTTTTATATTTGAATATTAATGTTTATCTAAATTTAGATATTACTTTATAAATTTTGCCTTCTATCAGCAAAATATTTTGAAGATGTCTTTGTGTAAAATGTATGTGTATATATATATATGTATATATATATTTTAAGCGTATGTATTTGGTGTTGTCATTTGGTGTAGTAAATGTCAAGAAAGTTTCATTTACCTGCAGGTATTATAGTATTTATCAGTAGCAACTCCTACTTAGGGCTATGAACTCATCAGAATCTGTATCTTCTTTTGGTAAGAAACAGCTGTCAGGATGATGACCCCATATGTGAATATTAGGTTTCATCTAAATACAACTCTGGCTTATTTGACTGTTATGAAATCTTCAAATGCAAACTGTTGGTCCTTTTTCCCTCACAGAGCTGCTGAAGTATTATATTTGTTTTCCTGTGTTTGGTAGGCATCAGGCACTGCTCTTAAATGCTAAGACATTAAGAGATGCTTTTCCCTTAGGATGCCTGTGAGACCAGTAATTCTGTGAAGACCATTTGAGGACTTTGTACACACACACACTTTTTTTCTGTTTATGTTTTAAGAGGGTAGGCTGAGCTCAGAGAGCAGGGCACTGCTTCATTCTATCTCCTGTGTGATTTGGAGAAAATCCTTTAGTTTCTCAGGGCCTCAGAGTTTAATACATTAATAATGAGAAGCTGCAATATTCCAGGCTGAACCCACACTATCAATTGTGCTAATGGAAAGACAACTCCACATGGACAGCAAATGGAGGCACATGTGTCCCCAAGTGTGTGGTGAAGGTGCCAAGGGGTAGGTGAAATCACAGTACAATCATTGCACATCTCCTTGGAGATTCATATTTCTCAGAAATTTAGGAGGAGGCAATATTGTTTTTGCCCTGAAACAAAGACAAATTTGCTTGGGAGCAAAGTGAAACGATAGGATGTTTTAACTCAAATAAGAATAAGCATGGAAGCTTCCAACAGTCCCCACAGGGCATACCCACAGGGTTTTGATAAGATGGCTTAAGAAGCCATGGCCCTAGAGCTCCAGGATAATACCAGTGAGCCAGGGAAGCTGCCTCTGAGCACTATCGCCCATCACCTTCCTCAGGCTTTCTCTGGTCAGCAGCACATCTGCTCTTCTCCCTGCACTCTAGGAGTAGGTACACCCATTACCCAGTATCTGTGTGCAGGACACTGTACCAAGTCCTTTACCTACATCCCTCTATTTAATCTTTGCCAGAGTCCTGAAAGGTAAGAATGATTGTTCCATTTTACAGATGAGAATCCCAAGACTCAGGAATTTAAGTTATTTGTCCTGTCAGTGAATGCCAGAGGCAGAAAACGAATGCTTGGCCTGTTGAGTGGTTTCACCTCCAACCCTGTAAGAACGCTGCGTAGGCTGCCCCTTGGAGGCGAAGGAGTGGGAGTGCAGGAACAGGAGGGGATCTGGAGAGACTCATCCCTCCCACTCAACCCCAATTTAAGGGCTGAGCAATATCAGCAATAGCATTGATAATGATGAATTATTAATTTGCCTTTATAGAATCTGGGAGATTCCACTGTGCATAGTTGGACCTAATTCTTATATTTTAAACAGATTTATCATTTTGCTCAGTTGTGATGGGTATATTACCTTAATATACTCCCAGGGCAAAATGGAAAGGGTTTCAGATAGCCTAAGAGCTTTAAGGTTTTTCAGATCTTTTATGCCATAAGGTTGAAAAATGGAGAATGAAAGAAATTTAGTTCAACCTAAGAATTATATGTTAGGGGCTTATGAGGTACCAACACTGAGCCCTAAGCTTGAAGGGACACACATGTACATGAATCAATTTTTTTTTTTTTGTAGAAGTAAGTGCTATGATAAAGGTGGAATAATACCCATTAACTTGATATTTCTTAGTTTATGTTCCCAAAGAAGAAATATCTCCTTTTCATTTTGGGGGGTATGAACAGGTCATGCCCTAGGTTATTGATCCTATCATTTGTTGGGGGGCAGCATTGTATGATAATGTGGCTTCTTGTGGGGTGGCCCTTCTACTACAGCTGATGGTGGAGCAAGCAACAAGACTGAGACCATGAATGCACCATTTATCAAAACAATTCCCTTTGTCTAGTGCTGTGATTGTTGGCCTGATGAGGGAAAATTGAGAGAAATTTTGCTTCTTTCAGAACTTTTGGTTCCTATTCTGACTGTCCTCCTGCTTCTGCTAATGTTATGTGTGTCTCACGGTTGGAAATTAGTTTATTAAGGGAGCTCAATATGAGGTGCTCAGTCAATGTCATCTCATCTCCCAAATTCTGCTGCCTCTGATTTTGGAAGAAAGGGATTTAATGGGTTCTGGTCTCTTTGGGAAATGTTATTTGAAATACGTTTGGGCACAGAAATTTTATGGGTATAATCAGATCCAAATGCTGCTTTGTGAAGTTCTAGGCAGGATATACAGTGAATGATCCTTGCCTTACCCAAAACCTCAGGAGTCTCAGATGTATCATTTGCTTTCCAAAAATCAGAAGCGATGACCCAAGCTCTAATTATTCCTAAGAATAATGAGATACAAAGGCATATTCTTTTCTTTTTCTTTAATTTTTCTTTCTCTTACTGGTGAAGAATTTTAAACTGTGGCTATGGAATTTAATTGTGTGCACTTTGTGCAAAGTGTGGAGAAATATGGGAAATCATTGACAGGTCAATGAATTGGAATATATTTGTAAGAATATTAAAACATCTGGAGTATGTAACCTTTTCATTTATCTTCATGTCAAGTGTTGATTAGACTAATTCAGCAAAGACTTTAACACAAATTACATCCTGTAACATATGACACTGATATTATTATCCTTTTTTTAAAATTTGAGGATGCCGAAATTGAGAAAAGGTAAGTAATTTGCCTGACTTCACACAGCAGTGGTCCTAGGAAGGAGACCCACTTATTTCAACAGCCAGCCCAGGGTCTTTTACATTAAATCATTTGGTTCTCTGCTATTATATTTTGAAAAGTAGGCATGCTGGATGCTACTGACATTTGGTTGTCATGTTTGGTTTAATGTTATTAATGACCTCCTGGAGGCTCTGGCACTCAAATATCTCCCAGTGCCAGGCAGCTAATGCCAATGAGTGGTGTGCTGGGTGTCAGAACAGGGAGTGGTGGGGACGGGGGTTAATTGGAGAGCACACACTCCTCTTAGGAGCAAGAATCTTTATTATCTCTACTAGGATTGCTGACCTGGAGTTGCCAGATCTTTTAAAATTTTTAAAGAGGAACCAGATATCTGGATTTTATGTAAGATCTCTTTGTTTTAAATGTTGGCAAGCAAAAGAAAAAAAAATTCCCTTTTAAGTTCTGCAAGCTCAACAAAACACACCTATCAGGTGGATTTAGCCCATGGCAGCTAGGTGAGGCAAGGGCTTATTTTCTCTTGCAGGTCGGGCGAGTGGGTGGGTTAGGGTAGCATTGCTTGGTTTGCTTGGGCTGCAGATGCTTTTTTCCAGAGATCTGAGCAAAGCCAGGGGCTGCACTGTACTTTCCCAGGCTGCTCTAGTGCACACTATTTGAGACTGTCTTCTTACAGAGCTACGTAAACAAGGGGGACTTCCTTATCATCAGAGGCTGGCCACTGAGTGTGACAACACTGCCCACTCTCCGATGCTCAGGAGCGCATTATTTGGTGTTCTTGTTGTTCTTCCTTTCATCTTTGCCTCTCACATCTTGGGGGATTTCATTTTTAGTTGAAGATGAACTTTTTTTTTAAGTAAATTTGCAAACTTCCCAAACTGAAAACTTTAGGAGAGGTCAAATTGTTGCTTTAAACTGGATTTCTTTGTGTGTGTGTGTGTGTGTGTGTGTGTGTGTGTGTGAGTGTCTGCGCAGGTGTGCGTGTATCTCTGGATTTTATTTATTCAATTTCCTGACCCTGAAAGCACAGAAAATTGAAGACTGATTGAATTTCCCCAGATGCAATTGTCTATGTGTTTCATGTTAAAATTTTATTATTTTAACTAACCTTGGAATATGTCAATATTGTATGCCCCCTGCAAAAGCAAGCACCATTCTGAAATTTTTCTTTTTTGTAAAATACAGACCTTTTGTGTGTGTCTAATCAAATTACCTCCAGGTTGACATGTGCTATGACCAAGAGATGCTCTTATTGTATCAGTGTAATGGTTTGAAGTTTCTTGGTCCTTGGAGATATGATGGAAATGTGAGAACAGCATGCTGTGAAGAAGGGTTGGAAACTCTAGTATTAAAAACCTTTGCTGAGAGTACTTAACTATTTGCCAGGCCTTGTTCTAAGTACTTTATAGTAACCATACATTTTCTCATTTGATCCGTTAATCATATGGAAGGTGCATATCAGTCTCCTTTAAAGATGAGAAAACTGAGTCTCAGAATGCTCCAATATGTTGCCCAAAGTCCTATGATGCATCAGTGGTGGAATTTGCATTCAAACTCATGTTTATTTGATTCCCATCACATTTCTAACCACCACGTTATATAGTATGCTTATCCAAGAAAGGATTATTCTTACTGCTTCAGTAGCTATGCAACAGAATAAGTTGAGTAAACAGAACTAGTTGGAGTGAGATATGAAGATTATTCTGTGGAACATGAGTTGCTCAGCGGAATGCCATGTATTTCCTGGGCCTTGTGGAGGATTAGCCTCTGGAACACTGGCAATGGCAGTGAATTCATCTTTCTTGATGAGTGATGAGTAATGTATGGACATAGTTATGTGAGAACATTATGCCTTTAGCAGTTTAGATGATCCTTGACTTTCAATGGTTTGATTGAGGATTTTTCAACTTTATGGTGGTGCAAAAGTGAGATACAACCGGTAGAATATATTTGGAAATTTGAATTTGGATATTTTCCTGGGCTAGTGATTAGTGATATGATACTCTCATGATTCAGGGCGTTGGCAGTGACTCATAGCTCCCAATGAACGATGCAGTCCTGAGGGGGATACCGTGTACTGTGTACTGGGTTACTAAACTCTGATGTTCCATAAGTTAGATTTATTAAATGCAGTTTTGACTGTTGATACTTTTTAACTTACAATGAGTTTGTTGGAACACTATTCCATCTTAAGTGGGAAACATCTGTGCAGGAAATAATGTCAAGTTTTGTGATATGGTAGAGTATTGATTTCTGGCATGTTTTGCATGAATTCATTGGCTGCTTTGTGTTTCAGTATGGATGTTCCTTGATTTATTTAAACAGTCTCTCTTAACACATTCTGAGAACTCAGAATTTGCCTATTTTCGTCTTCAACAAGTTGTTGCCATAACTAATCACTGTGAATTGGGTTTCACCATCTATGCACCTACATTTAGATTCAAGAGCTTGGTGCCACTTCAGTTATAATACTTTGCATTTATGAAAAATTAAATCCAAATACTTCAGTTTTAACAACCAAGGTCTTCTATGATTTCCTTCTCAGGAACCACAAGCTTAAACATTATCTCATTATTTGTGTTAATATATCATAAGGAGGCAAAGGCTGAGATGATAATCCAATAGCTTCATCACAAAAGAACATTGTGGGATCCCCAGGGCACCCCATAGGAATTTCTTCCATGGTGCAGCAATGTTCAGAGGGCTGCTTAATAAGATAGCAGCTAAGATCTGTAGTTGATTCTATCCTGGGTACTGCTTGTGCTTCTACATGAACTGATGCCTGGGCTGATGCTAAAATGTTTTGTTTCCAAGCATGTAGACAGTCAGTTGTAATTAACATAATTAATGAAGACATTTGTTGGTGCTGATTTTTTTCCTAATAGCACTTACTAACATACAAAGCTAGAGAGATAAAGGGAACAAAGAATTTAAAACTAATAACCTTGGAAGAAATTCGTACTGGGTACACTAGGGATTGCCAGGATGCTCTTTAGTGACAAAGCTATTGGATTATCATCTCAGCCTTTGCCTCCTTATGAGATATTATTATAATTAATGAGATAATATTTAAGTTTTGATAAGTTCAAATGGTACAGAAGGGTGTAGTGGGAAATAAACATTACTTTGCACCCTTTGAGCACCATTCTAAAGCAATTCCACGTATTGGTTTTTCTTTTATGTTTTCAGAAATTAGCTATGACTTCATATTTATGGTCACATTGGTATCTATGTATCATATATATGCCTATTACATATAACTGTCATAATGGTTTGGATATGAAATGCCCCCTAAAGGCTCATGTTCTGAAGGTGTAGTTCCCAGTGAAGCAATCTTCAGAGGTGAGGTTTTTGGAAAGTCATTGGATCATAAGGACTTTTACCTCATCAGTGGTCAGATTCATTGCTGGATTCATAGCTGAGTGCATAGCTGAGGGAGGTAGTGGACACTGTAGGAAACTGGACATGTTTGGAAGGAGTAGGTCCTTTAGGGAATGCACTTGGGGACTGTTTTAGTCAGCTTTTTTCACTGCTGTAACTAAATGATCTGACCAGAACAACTGTGAAGGAGGAAAAGTTTATTTGGGGGCTCACGGTTTTGGAGTCCTGTCCATAGGCAGCTGGCTCCATTCCTTGGGGCTCAAGGCGAGGTAGAACATCATGGCGGAAGAGTGTGATGGGGGAAGCAGCTCACATGATGATCAGGAAGCAGAGAGAGACTCCACTCACCAGAAACAAAATATATATCCCAAAGGCATACCTGCAGTGATCCACCTCCTCTAGTCACACCCTACCCACCTTCAGTTACTGCTTAGTTAATCCCATCATGGAGATTAATTACCAATTAGGTTAAAACTCTCATAACCCAATTTCTCCTCTGAACCCTCTTGCATTTTCTCACATGTGAGCTTTTGGGGGACACCTCACATCCAAACCATAATGGGGACGTTATCTTGTCCTCAGCCCCTTTCTCTCTTTCCTGGATGCCATAAGGTGAACAGCTTTCTTCCACCAGGCCCCTCACCATGGTGATTTCTCCTTACCGCAGGCCTAAAATCCACGGAGCCAGCCGACCTGGACTGGAATTTCTGAAACAGTGAGGCAAAATAAATCTTTCCTCCCTAAAGTTGCTTTTTTCAGGTATTTTGTCACCATGACAGAAAGCTGACTTACACGACTTTAGACCTGTTCATCTTATAATCTCTGTTTTGACATAGGTGGAATAGGGGTGTTCTCAGCTGTCCAGTTGTCCCATAACTTGATTTTTTTTTTTTTACTTAACAGCACCTCCTTAATATATTTTTCTATTATCATTTTTATGGGATGTCAAAGAGTACACTCAGAGTTTTATGTCTTTGCAAACGACTACAAGAGGAAAGAAGGGTAAGGAGTGTATTTGGACCCCATAGATCTGCGGACAGGTCCTCTGCTCTCATTTTCAGACCTTCTGTGGGCACAGCAAGGTTTGAATCTGTTCTTCACCACATAATATCTGTGTGACCTTAGGGAAATGACATAATCTCCTATTCCTCCGTTTATTTTAATTGTAAATGGATGTAAGAATAGTACTTATTTCTTATAAAGTAGTTGGCAGAATTTATGACACAGTCTTCAATAAATGTCAATGAGTAAATTATTATTGACTCTAAGTTGAGTTTTAGCTTTGTGTTTAAGTTTTGAGAATTTCAACATGGCGTTGTCTTCTATGCATATTACTATGGATGTTTTAAGGCGTCTGTCGTTGTGGGCCGCTTCTTCTTTTGTGTCGTCTTTGGGGATTGAACACCAGGCCTCATGCCTGCCAGGAAAGTGCTTTACTGCTGAGCTGCGTCCCAAAACCTCACCACTTTGCTTTTTAAAAAAACTTTGAATGTCAAATCAGGATAGTTCTAACATGCCAATCAAATTAGAAAAGGCTCATTTTCAAGCAAATAAACCATCATTCTACTAATAACAGGTATGAAAGTTGTACACAATATTTTAATTTATATATTCTGAATTATGTGGAAAAATTGGGCTCTTTAGAAGACTAAAGTTAAGGATGCTGAGATTCTTGAACCTAGTTAATGGAAATTTAAGGCTATTTTTAGTAACACAGTTTGTTAGAGAAAGAAGTACACATGGGACAACAGAGTTAGATCATTCCACTGAAGAGAGATAAGGAAGAAATTCGTAAAGGATATAACAGTGGAGGTAACAGCAATCAGGTAGTGTAGAGGAGACCTTGGACTCTTTCTGGCATATTTGGGTGTATTTTCTCACACACACACACACACACACACACACACACAGTCTCTTCGATACTGCTGAATACTTAGAATTTCCACAAGTACAATATGAATTTTCAGAGGACAGATGTTTGTACTAAAAAAAAAGAAAAGAAAAAGAAAAACAAAAAACCCTCCTCAGTGCACTGGAGCACATAGAACAAACACATCCTGTGCATTCAAATATACTTATTGGTTGAGTGATTAATAGTACATGGTGTCTTATTCAAATTATTAATGAATGAATTCAACAAATATTTACTAAACCCCTATAATTCCCAGGCATTATTTTAAGCTTCCTAAATATCTTGGTGAACCAAAAAAAAAAAAAAAAAAAAAAAAAAGGAAAAGAAAGATCCCTGGGATATTTGGGAAGGCGAAAAACAATATATATAACACAAAAGAATGATAAAAATATGTTGTCTGTCAGAGGGTGGTAAGAACTGCGGAGTAATTTTTTTAAAAGTGGCGTACGCTAAGGAAGACTAGGAGGAGGGTGTCAGGAATTGCATGGAGAGCAGCTGTGACAATAAATGGGATGCCTAGGGGACCTTATTGAGAGATGGCAGTTGAGTAATGATGGGAATCTGAGGGAGGGAGCCAAGTAATCCCTGGGGGGAGAGGTTCCCAAGCAGGGGATGGATGGTGTGAGGCCTTCTGGCAGCACTTGTTCAGGGAACAGCAAGGAGCCTGTGTGGTTGGAGTAGAGTGAGTGAGGGGACAGTGTAAGAGGTCACTGCTGAAGTAAGGGACGGGCCTCCAGGCCTCTGCAAGACGGGGTTTCCTTTAGAGTCCCTGGGGAGCCGTTGTAGTTTGGAGCAGCAGTGTGACACTGTCTGACTTCTGTTTTAGAAGGGGCACTTGTTTCTTCATGGAAAGGAGTAGGAAAGCATCTTTGGGTAAATGTTTTTGGGTGGCAATTGTGACTGGCTCCTAGAAGTGGAGCCAGAGTAACTCCTTGGGGAGGGAAGCCTGGGAGATGGGCCCTGAGGTCAGCCCCTCTCTGTGTTCCTGTCATTCACCAAACTGCTGCCATTCCAGGTTCTGATGATTCTCCCCTTCAGGGAGAACCTGTGTTGACAAGCCCTCGGGGGAGGGCAGGTATCAGAGGAAAACTGTCAGCTATTTTTTTTTTTTTCAGTCTGGCCGATGTCTGCAAATATATTTAATACTTTTATTTATTACTTTGATTTTGAATAGATGAATGGCATCTTCTTAGCTAATTTCAGGGTCCCCAAATTTTAAGGGATCCAATAAACAATGATTTTTTAAAAAACTTACACTTGGAAGATTCAAGTTTCAAAATTCAAATCTGCAGTCCAAAATTCCTACTTTTTGTTACTTGTTTAATCCCATATAACTGGAAAATGGCAACATGGATACTATTTTGTTTGGTCTAAGACATTTTAATGTGACAAAATTAAATTATATGTTGAATTGATTGAAAATTCAAGAAAAGGGTAATGACTAAGGACAGTCCCTAGATATGGTACTAAAAACTTAATGTTCAATTTTGTGGCTCACCTATTGTTAAGGTTCACAGATATTATGTTTTCAAGGCTGAGTTGTGGCATTAAAATATAAATCTTAACAGAAATGATGATCTATCCCAATAAGTTTTGTACCAAAAGGTAGTGTTCTCATGGAAAACAGTCACCGTGGATATGAACTACACTTAGAGAAAAGTTAATCTATTTTACAGCCATTCCTGGGCCCTGTTTTAGGCACAGAGGCTGCATCAGTGAACAAAATGAGGTTTCTGCCTCATGGAATTGACTTGCAAGTGAAGGGGACAGTAAAACACATTGTTGATTATACGTGCTATAAAAATAGAACATGCAAATAAAGGAGAACGTTCATTGGCTAGGGTGGTCAAGGAGGTATCTATGAGAAGATGACATTTGGGCAGAGGTCTGCATGGAGGAGCACTGTGAGCCTTGAAAACATGCGGGGCAAGAGCATCCCAGGCAGGGTGAAGAGCTAAGGGCAAGGACTGGACTGAGGGTTTCACAGCTGTCAGAATTCAAACCCCAGGTCTGACTGCCATTGCATTCAGTATGATAGTGCGGCTTTAGCTTGCTGCTTTTGCCAAGGAGGTGCCTAGACGTCCCCTGCAGAGGGCAAGTGGTCACAGACAGGTTGGTGTGGCTTGTGACTCTTCCTCTGATCAGGTGATCCTGGACTCAAAATATGGGGATCCTCAGTGATTCATATTCTCCGTCATCAGTTCCTGATGGTGCCTTTCTAAACCTCTCTCTTATTCACCCATCTTTTTCAGGCTCATAACTGGCATCTCCCTAGGTCCTCAATAATTCATACCTAAATTGCTACACAGGGATCAGGAAGAAGGTCATTCTGGTTTCTTAGTTTGTCTTTTGGAGTCATAGGGAACCAACCTGTCCTTGCTTACCCCTATTCCCACGTCTCCCTCCTTCCTTCTTTTCTTCCTAGTAATCTTCAATTATTTGAAAATTGCTATCATCAACCCGTTTGTCATTATGTATTCCAGGCTGAATCTCTCAGTCCCATCAGTAGCTTGTAAGAGATGCTTCCTGACTCCCTTACTTCTTTGTTGCTCATTTTCTGCACACTTTGAGTTTGTCAAATACCTTTAAAAATCTGATGCTTGGAACTGGATATATGTTCCAGATATGCTCTGTTGAATCTCAAGGATGAAAGGGCTAAAAACTCCCATGATTGAATATTGTACTTTCTTAATCTGAAAACTGCATTTTTGATCAATGAAGCCAAAAATTGCATCATTTTGGTGAGCATCTGTGTCCTATTATTAATTCATATGTAGCTTGTAAACAGATAAAGTGCAACCTTGTTCAAGAGTGAGACAGATATAAGTTAAATTCAGAATGTACCATCTGTGACTTTTGGCAAATATATTTAACGTCTCAGAATTAAAGTTCTCTTAATTATAAAATTAAATATACATAATATAATTTACTTCTTATTTGGCTGTTGTAATTAAGATCATTTATAAAATGTGTAAGATTTAGGAGGCGTGTAGTGATGTTAGCTCCTTTCTACTTACTCCATGATCAGGGTTCAACTCCACAATCAATTGGCTAGTGTATCAAAAGAAGAAAAGTGAAGAATTTCATTTTACCAGTTATGTAAGTATTGCCCAGAGACCTCCAGAGAAGATAGACCTGGCGCATGTAAGCCCTCAGTAAATACACACTGTTGAGAATCTTCATTAAATTTGATTCAAGGGATGGATGGAAAGCGGGAATAGCTCATGGGTGGGGTGGCTAGACCAATGTCTTTAGTTTGCTATTCGTGGAGTTGGTTTTATTTGCTTATCATTGTTACCATTATGAAGAGTTAGCAAGATGATATAGTGGATGTGATTAGTAAATTATAAATGTAAGGCTTGCATTTTGAAGGGTTGTTAAATTCAGTCTGGCTGTTAGAGAGCCATTTTGTGTCTTGAAATGGAAAATTTGTTAAATAACACATAAGAAAGTTGGAAGGATTAATGTTTTTCTCCAAACATAAATTTACTCCACTTCTTTTTTTTTTTTTCTATTCAGACTAAACATTTGTTCAGAATTTTGGGTTCCTTATAGATGAGATGCTGTAAAATAGCAATATAATCATCTCTTTATTTTCTTATTTATAACAGTAAGACTTGAGGAAGAGACTTAATATTCTGAACAAATACTGGCACACCTAGAGGAATTTGTATAGAGAATAGGAACTTAGCATTGAATCTAAGAAATCACAGAGGACATGTGCAGTGTTGAAAGAATATCTGAATTTAGCTGAGTGTGGTGGCACACACCTGTAATCCCAGTAGCATGGGAGGCGGAGGCAGGAGGATCACAAGTTTGAGGCCAGCCTCAGCAATGGCAAGGTACTAAAAACCTCAGTGAGACCCTGTCTGTAAATAAAATACAAAATAGGGCTGGGGATGTGGCTCAGTGGCCCAGTGCCCCTGAGTTCAATCCCTGTACCAAAAAAAAAAAAAAAAAAAAAAAAAAAATCTGAATTTGTATAGAAACTTGTCAGATACCTGACAGCTGACCCTGTTGCACCATTTATAATCAAGAGCCACATGTGTGGCTGCTAATGTGAATTTTAGTCCCACTTCCGTGGAAGACTTCCAGAGTGGTAGAATGTAGTTTGAAACATAAGATGCAATGTTTCTTCTGTCAAAATTAGGGATTCTTGTGCTCATGTATCTGTTGTCACGTACTTAAAAATATGATATCTGTCCTGGATATTCAAGACTGCTTAGTTCACAAATAGCCTGAAGTGGAAGGAGCTGTAGGTATTTACACTCTTCCTGACCTGTTCAGACTGTTTATGCACAAGAGGAAGCATTAGTTCCAATTAAAATGCTGGAGTCAGAAATGTACTCAACTCAGATCATTCAGCATGGAAAAGTTCATTGTCTTTAAAACTTTGGGTGCTCTAAGGAGGGAAACTTTAAATTAATACAACATAAAGCCTGCATAACTCGTGGGGATGCCAGACTTGGGAGATTTACAGTGAATGTGTGTGGAAGGCAGTGCTTGAAATCCAAAGGCAGAGTCAATGGGAATTACAGCTAAATGCTCTGTTTACCAATGCCTGTGTCTAAGAATCAAGATGCAATGCTCACCAACCCAGCTATTTCAATGTTTTGCCTATCTGCATTGAAGGTCCCTCCATGAGTTTATGAAGCTTCATGATCAAATGAGTTTTTCTCCAGGAAATCTGGTTGTTACTTGCCTTTTATTGTTATCATCATCATTATTATTTTTTTTCTTTTTGGTACCTGGGATTTTACTCAGGGATATTTGACCACTGAGCCGCATTCCCAGCCCTATTTTGTATTTTATTTAGAGACAGGGTCTCACTGAATTTCTTAGCACCTTGCTTTTGCTGCGGCTGGCTTTGAACTCTTGATCCTCCTACCTCAGCCTCCCAAGCTGCTGGGATTACAATAGCCATGTCTGGCTATTGTCATCAGTCTTTAATTTAGTTCTGGCCTCAGAGAATAGGTGGGGGTGACCAGGACAGTGCTTCTGGACGCAGAGATCCTCTGGTAACATAGTGACCATTTCTCCTGATCCTCAAAATGGACACAGAGTCTAAGGACTGAAGGTTATATTATCTTTTTTTCCTAGAATAAAAGTCAGGACTAGAAGTTATTGACGTGGAGAAGCCAAGAGCTCTTGCAGTCTTCAACATTTCAACGAGAATGTGCTGCTAATTACATCAAGACACACCAGCGGGACCCTGACCGTTCTCTCCCCATGGGAGCTTTGTCATCCATCCTCCCTTCTCTTTCCATTCCCGGGCCCGCTGCAGTGGGGAGGAGAGAGCAGGATGGAACTAGCCAGCTCACCTTGACTGTGCCCACAGGCCAAGGCCTGACTTCCCAGCTACATTTTGGCATCCCCATGATGAACAATTAACTGAAAATTACTCACAAGCCTCAAGTGGAAGCTTGTCAGTTTGGGTGCCACAATTGTTGGAGAAAGAAAAACAATTAAAAGGGAAATTGAGGAGAATGATCTTTAGAAGGAAGGTAAGGGAAGGTTATTTAATCGAGGGAGCCAGGCTGGTTTTTTGGTCATGGCACTGGTGTGGAGACGTCGCTTCCTTTGGGGCAGGCCTCATCTGGTAGTCAGACACCATCTCCTTCAAATGTGGTGGCAGCACTTGACTCATTCTAAATTACAGGCATCCCTGATTTTTATGCCAAGAGAGACTTTCTCCAGCCTGCTGCGGGAAGGCCAGATGGCCTTGTCATTCCTAATCAGTGGATCACGGAGCTCTCAAGAGCATTCTGAGGACTCTGGTTTTAGCTAATTATCGCAAGCGCTGACTCAGAGGCAAGAATTAAGCAATCAACTTCTTTCTTTAATTCTTATACATTTTGGAAGTGTGCCCATGATTAGCTTGGTCTGAAAAGACTCGGAGTAGAAAAAAAAGAAAGTATCATTTGGACTAAGCAAGGAATTATAGGAAAACTCCCATATGAACTTGGGAAGAGAATTTAAATGAGATGCCTAATTAGGGCAAGATAAATAAAATCAGATAGAATCAAATCCATGGTACTGTTTGGTAGGAAGATCATTTATTTCTACCGATGGAAGTTGCAGAAAGTTTTAAGAGTTTGGTGCAATCTGATGACCTCTGATTAAGTTGCTTTTTGATATTTCATACAGTATTTGTGGAAAATAAAACCTCCATTAGCCAAGCAGAGGCTATAAATTATGAATGATAATTTTTTGTTGTTATTGTGAAATAGAGTGTCATATAGAAATTTCATTTTTTCAGTCTTTTTGTGTTTATTATTTTTATATTCACAGTATACAATAAAATGATTAATGCATAATGAATACTTAAAAATATTTGCTGAGAAAAATAGATGAATAGCAGATTTGGAATATGATTGTGTGTAGGACTAATGCTGCTGTGTGTTTATTGCATAGGAATCTGTGGAGCTGTTTATTAATTCATTTGCTAAACAAATAGTTGTTGGTCTCCTACCTCGGACCTGGGGACTAGGTTCTGGAGACATAGCAGTGAATAAAACAGAAATGCCTCTCCTCTGGTAGATAGTCTACTATTAGTAGACTATTATTAGTAGCAGATAGTCTACTATTTGAAGTTAGTATGACCCTTTGAATTTGGTATCAACATGATATTTCTTCTAATATGATACATTTCTTGTAACCTGGTAGCAATACAAGGGTTGATCCCCATGCCAATACAAACAGCTTTTCTGACTTAAAACCTGAGCAAATGCACTTCCTTTATTCTCTAGTCTCCTTGATTTATTCTTGTTACCCTGCTCTGTAGATTGCTTCAATCCCAGAGCAGTTAGAAGGGAGCTGCCTCAGTTTCCCAGGTAAGTGTCTCTTTCAGGTGGTGAGAACATGGGTGGAGGAGCAGGGAGATGATCTGGATCTGTAGCTACATGACTTCTCACTTCTCCTGGACAGAGAAGAGTCTACTGGTAAGGAAAAGCAGGTTTGCAGTATTCAGAGCTCTCTCAGGTGTGTTTGCGCAGGTGAACAATTTAGTTTATGAAAATTCTTTCCTTTGACATGTAGCCTTTGTCCAGGGCACAACTTTCTGACAGAATTCTCCTAAGGCTTTTTCTAAAAGTAGCATGAACTCTGGGCTTGTGCTGCCCGATACGGCAGCTAAATTCTCTGTGGAGCTTCCAGTAAGTCCTTCCTTATCTTTCTAGACACAAGAAGTCTACCTGCTATTTCTCCTTTTCTACTTTCCATTCCATCTTATTCTTCTCCCTGTTCTCCTACCTTGCTGACCTGCACAATTTCTCCTGATATGAATAATTCAACTCATGCTATTTCTACTGCCTAATTTTCACAACTTTTCCTTCTAACTATATCAGTTGGACACCTAAGATCTGTCTGGTGGAAATGAGGAACTGAATTTTAAATTTTATTTAATGGGAATTAGTTTAAATATAAGTTTAAAACTGGAAATTCAGCAATGAAAATCATTTAAGAATGTTTGGAACAACTCAGTATCTATATGAATATGCTTTTTCATTGTTAAATTTATGAAAACTAAATACAGATTAAGAGTTTCCAATAAAAAAGTAGTGTCCAAACTGAGATCTAATGTAAGTGTAAAATACATAATAGATTTTGTATAAATCGTACAAAAAGATTGATTTCTTTTTCTTCCCTTTTCACTTTTAAATAAGTCTCTTACAACATTTAAAACTATGAGTGGCTTGCATTATATTCTACAAGATCATGTTGTTCTAAATCAAGTGTAGTTCCTCCTGTAATTACATTTTATCTCCTTTTTTCCTCATTATAAAGTAATTAGCATAAAGTACAAGTCTCCATCCCAGAGCATACCAGGAATGACCTCTGCAGTTTTAGACTCACTGAGACCTTAATTCCTTGTTGAACTTCCAGTAAGTCCTTCCTTATCTGTACAGCCACAAGAATTCTACCTGCTTTTTTCTTCCTTTCTTTTCCTTCTCCCCATTTTTCTCTCTGAACCCCTCCTACATCTGCTGACCTGCACAGTTTCTCCTGATTTAAATAATTCAGCTCATGTTATTTCTACTGCCTGATTTTGACAATTTTCTCCTTCTATGTATCATAGATTTTCTCCTTTGACATTCCCCTTCTGATCAATACAGACCTTGTAACTCACCTTTTGTTGATGAAATATTGAATACTGGTTAATGTTTCCAGGAGGAAGAGAATAATTAAAATGCCAACTAAAACACAGTAATTTGTTGCTTCTACTTTTATTCTAAATTATTGGTTATTCTCTTAAATTAATTTTTCTTCCCTGTTTAGAGGTGTGACTGTGTATGAAGCAAACCAAATGTGGGGAAAATATGGGTGTCAGAAAGAATGCTACTGCTAGCTGTTGGTGTGAACAAGAGCATGGTGGTATAATTAATAGGAACAAACTAAGGCCAGGAGTTGTTTTCGTTTTTGCAGAAATGGAAGATCTTGAATTGGGCGTATTAATTTTAGACTGCTGGAAGGCAGGGAGTCAAATGTCTCAGCAGGTAGCTACAAATAGAAGCCTAGAACTGTGCTGTCTCATATGATAGACATTGTATTTAAATTAAATTAATGATGTGCTCAGTGGACACACGCAACTAGTAGCTGTTCTATTGGACAACACAATGAACATTTCTGTAACCATAGAAAACTATTAGATAGCACGAGTCTTCAACTGGGGGCTGTAGTTGGAAGATTTGGGGGTCATTGGCGTAGAGATCATAGCTGAAATTGGATGAAGTTACTGAGGTGGAAATGGTGTCATAAGAGAAGAGAGATAAGACAACCTAGAAAAAATATTATTTTAACAGAATGAGCAAAAGAGGAGGGACCAATAAAAAAAGGTAATCTCACTTTTTCCCTCTATTCTTATTATTTTGCACAGAATGAAAAGATGAATGTAGTGAAGCTACTTATAAAATGGCTATTGAGTACAACAAAGGACAACATATTAATCCATAGTTTTGTGGAAAGACACAGTGTATTGCAAATTGTGATTTCTTTGTTTTTATGCACCAAAGCAAACTATAATGGTGGCATTGATTGGATCACTTTTGTGAAGGAATTAGTGAAATGATTGGGACACTTTTCTTTTTTCTAATAATGTCAAGAGATTTCAGGCTAAAGGCTTAGATAATTAACATATTCAATAGATAGAATTTTCTTCATATACAATGTTATGGTTTAGGTAAGAGGTGTCCCCCAAAATCTCATGTGTGAAACAATACAAGAATTTTCAGAGGTGAAATGACTAGATTATGAGAGTCATATTCAAATCAGTGGATCAATCCACTGACCTAGATGAACTGGGTGGTAACTGTAGGCAGGGATGTGTCTTGAGGAAGTAGGTCACTGGGGGTGTGTCTTTGGGGTTTATATTTATGCCTGTGAACAGGAGCTCTCTCTGCTTCCTACTTGCCATATCCTCAACAGCTTTATTTCATCACAACCTTCCACCCTTATGTTCTGCCTCACCTGGGCCCCAGAGCTATGGAACTGACAGTCCATGCATTGAACTTCTGAAATTGGGAGCAAATTAAACTTGTCTTCCTCTAAATTATTCTTGTCAGGTATTTTGGTCACAGTGATGAAAAATTAAGGCTAAAACAAAAATTGGTACTAAAATTGGTGGGGTTGTTGCTGTGACTAACCTGACCACGTGGTTTAGAAGCTTTTGGAGATAGTTTTCAAGGGGAGGAATTTTAAAGTTCAAAGATGTAAGCTGGAAAAATGTTAGAACATTACAAGCACATCCTAATGGGCAATTCTGTTGAGTTCAGAAGACCATAATACTGGAGAGTAAAAACTGAGCTTATGAAATTTCAGAGGAGAAGGACTCTGCTGCAAATTGGACCAGGGGCCATTCATATTGCATTCTGGCAAAGAAGTTGTCTACATTTTGCCCATGTCCTGAGACTATATGAAAGACTGAATTTAAAAGTGATGGACTAATTAGTCTGGCAGAGGGAATTCAAAGGCAGCACAGCATTCAGAGAGTAGAATGGATATTGATGGTAGCTTTTAGTGATCATCAGGAGCAGAAAGCAGAGCAGAGAGATTTGAAAAAATTGTTTGGCCAGAAATGGAGTAAAAATGATGCTAATGAAATTATGGTTTTAAAAGAGATTATCACCCCTAAAGAGATGCTAAGTACTTTGCATAGAGATAATAGGAAAGATGGCCTGTGGGCATCTCAGAAATTGGTAGGACTGCACTCATCATAGTCTCAGGGGTGTAAAAGTAAAAGTTATTTTGAGAAGAGGCCATGGAGGCACCTGACTTGCACAGGGGTCCTAGGGAATTCTTTAACTTTGCCCAGTCACTCACACACTCAGAAGCTACTGCAGCTATGGTCCTAGGAGGCTTGGCTACTATTTGAGATGGTGGTAGAGCTTGTGTCAACCACATGCTACTGGTTTTGCAGGAATGCAGGATTCTGGGGGTTGTGAAGGCTTCCACTGAAATTTCAAAGGAAAGCCTGCAAGGCCAGGCAACATGTAACAGGGTTGGAATCCCGGGAGGCAGCTTCTGAGAAGGTGATGTGTGAGTAGCCAAAGCAGCAGTGGAAACCTCTGAGAGTAAGAGATGTTAGTAACATGAAACATCTTCTTAGGAAAGCTGCAGAAATCAAGAGGAAATAAGCCAAGAGAAAGGCCATGCAGGCTGCAACCTTAAGGCTATAGGGGTGGAGCTATGCAACCCTTTTGAGAGAACATCATGATTCCTTGTGCCCCAGGCACTGGACATGGAGATACAGGACTTGTTTGCCCAGGTGGATTTTGAATTTGTGTTGATTCCATCCCTTCTTTATATGCCCTATTTCTCCTTTATGAAATGAAAAAGTTTACTCTGTGACATTATGTATTGAATAGATGTGATTTGCTTTTGATCTCTATAGGGGAATACATTCAAGAGTCAAGAGTTTGCCTTGAGTCTCAGATGAAATTTTGGACTTGGACTTTTGGGTAATGCTGGAGTTCTCAAGACCATGGGGACTCTTGGAAATGGACTACATGTATTTTATACTGTGAGATGGGCATGAGATTTTGGGGGCTGGGTGAAATGTTATGGTTTAGATATAAGGTTCCCTCAAAAGTTCATGTGTGAGACAATGGAAGAATGTTCAGAAGTGAAATAATTAGATTATGATAGCTGATTTGTAGATTAATCCACTAATATGGATTAACTAGGTGGTACCTGTAGTCAAGTAAGTTGTAGCTAGAGGAAGTTGCCACCAGAGGCATGACTTTGGGGTCTATATTTTGTCCTAGTGAGCAACTCTCTCTATGCTTCCTGATTCATGTTCTCAGCAGCTTTCTTTTGCCACACCCTTTCACCTTGATATTCTGCCTCACCTGAGGCCCAGAGCTATAAATTGGTAGAAACTGTGAGCCAAAATGAAGTTTTCCTCTTCTAAATTGTTCTTATCAGTTACTTTTGTCACAGTGATAAAAAGCTTACTAAAACATAATTTACTGTAAACTTTTGGCAAGTGCAGGATGACAGCCACTTTATGACTGAATTCTGAAACAAGGGCAGGTGCTTCACTCTTGGGGTTGGAGTTAAATAAGTGTCTTATTCTTCAAGTGCCACAGGGAGGGAGGCAGAGTCATTGCCTTTGTGGCAGTTTCAGAGCCTGCTCTGAATTCCTGTCTAGACAGGGCTGCTCCACTTCTCTGCAGAATGCTTCTGTCTTTGGGGGACTTAAGGATGGCAGATAATAATACAGTGTTTTCTTTAGCTGTATTCATGCCCTTAAATTCATGATTTGATTTGTTGAGTTGGATAAATGTTTGATTGAAGGTGGAATTATGCTTACCTAATACGAAACACTAGTTTGATAGTAAACATGATGAAAATGCAATTATTTGGCAGCTATTGGTGGCTAATTTGATCACTCTGAAATGTCTCCTGGAAGTTCCTTTGCTTTGTGGAGGATATCTAGCTTAAGAGAGGATTATAT
The DNA here is from genome assembly GCA_020662805.1 of Glaucomys volans. Classification (NCBI taxonomy): domain Eukaryota; kingdom Metazoa; phylum Chordata; class Mammalia; order Rodentia; family Sciuridae; genus Glaucomys; species Glaucomys volans. The sequence goes on from JAJEJO010005204.1 coordinate 224,168, forward strand.
ATCATAAAGAGCCAACAGGATAAATGTAATATAAGGAACCCTTCATGGAACTACTCAGTATGGATAATTAGTATTTTCAACGTAACTAGTAGCAAATGTTTATCTCATATTCATTTACTTATTTATTTATGGTGTTGGGGATTGAACCCAGACAAACACTCTACGTCTGAGCTCCATCTCCAGACCTCTCTTTTTGATTTAAATACCTGTTGTTGAGTTAGTTTTTTGAGAATTCAATTAAGATTTTAGTTTATCTTTCAGACTACTTTTACTTGCAAATAATTGAAACATATTAAAAATAATAAGGAGATTGCTTTTCTCTCTTGGAACTGTGACTTATTACTGCCTCATGTCACCATTCCTATTGGTTTTCCAGTTCAGCAGAAGCACATATAGATTTCCTCAAAGGAGTCTCTGAGCATCTTATGTCCACCTCTCTGGGCCATTCAAGCCATAGAATCTAACCCTTTGTTATACTTGGAGCTCATGGTGGGCATGATGTCTCTCCTTTCATCTCTGTGCTTTAGTTACCTGCCAGAGAGCTGGACTTACAGCAGGCTCTCAACAATTTATTTACTGAGTCCTTGCCTTATTCCCCAGAATATTTGAGACAGATAGTAGATATTTGTTGAATTATATTGATAAATTTCTACTTGTTTGATTAAACAACAGCAAACAAATTACTTTCCAGGAATTGTTTCTTTTTGTTGGATTGGTTTAGCTATTCTATGTTTTTTGTGGTTCCATATAAATTATAGAACACTGTTTTTCCTAATTCTATGAATAATGTCATTGGTATTTCATAGGGATTACATTGAATCTATAAATGACTTTGGATGGTATGGACATTTTAACCAATTCTTCCCATCTATGAACCCTAGGAATCTTTCCTCTGAGTAATGAGATGATTTAGAGAAGATGTACTTGTTGGGAGTATCCCATCAGCTTAAAAAGAGAGATTTTTTATGGATGCTTTGATTTGAGTATCCCCCAAAGCTCATGTTTGAAACTTAATCCTCAATGCAATAGTGTTGAGAGGTGGCAACTTCAAGTGGTGATTACATCATGAGGGCTCTGCCATTATGAATGGATTAATGCATTATCTGAGGAGTGAATTAGTTACTATGGGAGTGGGTACTATGGGAGTTACTATGGGATAAAAGAATGAGTTCAACCCCTTTCCCTCTTTCTCTGTCTCTCTTGCACATGCTCTCTTGCCCGTCTACCTTGCACCATGGGATGGCACAGAAAGAATGTCCTCACCAGATGCTGGCCCTTTAACCTTAACCTTAACTCTGGAGACTGCCCAGTCTCCAGAACTGTAGGAAATAAATTAATTTTTTAAATAAATTATGCAGTCTCAGGTGTTCTGCTATAGCAGTACAAAATGGACTAAGGGGCCACATGAAAATATTTTTTGAAATTGGCTTCTTTCTATGAAATAAAGAGTCTGTGTTATTTAGAGAACATCTCAGTTACTGAGAATTTATTTTGAGAATAAAAATGTTATCATCTAAGCAATTAACTTGTTGGTAATGTATCTTCCATGATTTGGTAATCATTTATACTTACTTTCAAGTTATTTATGTATGTGTGTGTATTTTTGAATGTAGACATTTGCATCTATTCAATATAGACCCTACATCTATTCAAAAGGACAATCTGAATGAGGTTGCTACTTATATGTCCATACAATATAGGTCTTTTTTATTTCTTTGAAAAAGGTGTCAATTTCAGTTAAATATCTTTATCTCTGAGTTGGATATGCGGTTCATTTTGCTAACTTGAACCCAATCATTTTCTTTGCCAAGTGTTTATACCAGAGGTCAATCATTTCTTCTATCAAGAATTTCATCTTTGTTCCTATATCCTCTTTAAAAGATAGTTTGCTCCTTTATACCTGATGAATGGTAGGAGATCAAGTGATTTTTCTTCCTGTTTTCCCTTTAGAGTTAATTGGGTCAGAGATAGACAAAATGGAACCAATCACATTCCTTTTACTGGAGTTGGACTTAGAGATTTTAGTGTTGGGTACCTGAATGAGGAAATTAGAAAGCTCAGTGATAGGTGTGTGGGAGAGAGATGGGGAAAGAAAAGAAAGAAAATAAAGAAAGACTATGTGGGGGTGAGGAGAGAGAGGGAAAGAGAGAGAGAGAGGGAGAGAGAGAGAGAGAGAGAGAGAGAGAGAGAGAGAGAGACACTTAGTTTTTGACTTTTACTTTCTCTCCTTGGGATTTACTAGACACTCCTTCAACCTTTCAATAATGTCTCTGATTTGTTTATAGCCACTTATCCCCACATACTTTTTAATAGATTTCAGGAATGTGACATTATAACAATAAGTACTTTCACTAAGGTTTTATGTGTGTGTGTATAATTTGCACAACTCTTGGTACTTATTATTGAGTTCAGATGATTGACTTTTCATTGAGTAATCCTATTCAGGATGTTGGAGTGATGAGTAAAACAATTAATAGCAACTGAAGAAATAAACAAATGCATGGCTAATTATTAATATTGTCTACCATGTCCTGGATGACATGACTATTTCAAAAGCATTGTGTCTCTCAGTCTTAAAATCTTTTGAGGCAGGTATCATGATTGTTTCTACTTTAAAAATGAGAAAATGGAGGCGTAGAGGTGAAAGGAAAGCCTTTTATTGTAACTGCCTCCTTTCCATTTAGCACAATGATATGAAGATTGATGTCTGGAGCTGTTACTGCTATTTTGGTTTCATCCATGAGGCAACTGGCATGAGAAAAGATACACTATTTGGAGGGTAATGGAATGGAAAGGTTCTAGGACACTTAGCTGGTAAACAAAGTTTAGAACCACTTCCCTCTAGATGTTAAGAAAATAACTTTTTGAAAAACATTTTTGCTGGTCTTGTATTTTCCATTTTGAGTTAAATGTATTTTCATGCACAGCATGCCAAGAGAGTAGTAGCTGATCCCATTTGGCTAATGTGTGGAATATATTTTGGTGGGGGATGCCAGGAACTGAACTCAGGGGCACTCAACCACTGAGCCACATCCCCAGACCTATTTTGTATTTTATTTAGAGACGAGTCTCTCTGGGTTGCTTAAAGCTTTGCTGTTGCTGAGGCTTTCTTTGAATTCGTGATCCTCCTGCCTCAGCCTCCTGAGTCGCTGGAATTACAGGTGTGTGCCACCGTGGCTGGCTAATATGTGGAACATTGAAAGATCAGAAGAAAATAAAAAGTTATGGAAGGTTTTAGAAGCTCTGTTTGGCAGATTTACTTCACTGTCTCATTGACAATGAGGAACCATTGAATATTACTAAGCAGGAAAATGATAGAGTTGTGTGTTAGAAGGCTCTAGCTTACAGACTACTAGTTTCAGTACAAAGAAACTGGAACAGATTCATAGACAAGAAAAGAGGAACCAAAAAGGCACTGAAAATGTAGGAGAAAAGGGGTGCTTCATGGACTAGATTTTATAGTGGTTCAGTGGGGATGGTGTCATGAGGCCAGTGGACAGACAGCTATTCAGAATAGGAAGGAGGGGATCAAGGTCAACCAAATTAATAATTCAGATGGAGATAAATAAATGGTAATCTTACATAGCATGAGATCTGCCTTAACCTCTCTCCTGCTGGCATATCAGAATTCCACAGACCGGGTAAATTGTAAACAATAGTAGAAAAATGGGAACTCCCTTCCTGCAGCCAGCACAAACTTTTTAACCATGTGAGTTAGTCTCATTGGAAGCAGCCCTTCCATTTCCAGGTAAGCTTTTGTACTGCAGCCTCAGCCAACCTCCAAGTGGAATGTCATGAGGGACCCTGAGCTGGGAAGTGTCTAGTCAAGCTGATCTTGAACACCTGAACCATAGAAATTATAAGGGACAATATATGTTTATTATTAATTTAAGCAGCTAGGTTTGGGGGTAATTTGTTATTGACACATGTGCATCTGTAAACTTGATTAAAAATGTAAAAAAAAGCTTATCCTTTCTCATCTTATTGCTAGTTCATTGGCATGTGTTTATTCAGATGAATTTATAAACACAGCTTTGGAAAATATAGCAGGGAATCTACAAGAGCTAAATAAAAGAGTGAGGGGCAAGTGATGGTTAGCCACTGGTTAACACGTTATTGTTCTGTATTATTTCACATAATACAAATATTTTTCTGTATTATGTGAAAAATAGGTAAAACAAAGTACCTTTTCATATAAATCCATGTAAATGAATATAAATAATTTTGAGGAAGCTTTTGAATGAAACCAATTAAGAAGATCTCTGGGCAAGCAAAGTGCTAGAGTGCTTGCCTAGCATGTATGGTCTGGGATCCCATCCCTAGCATTGAGAAGAAGATAGAGAAAAGTCTGAAAAATGATAAAACTCAGAAGGACTGTCTATAAAATCAGAGAGCTATTAAGTCAAAAGGAACCAGTTTTGCCTAATTGAGATAAGGAACTCTTTATTTGCTTTTGGAAAAGCCTAAGAACAAATAAACTTATGATATCAAAAAAAGGGAAAAGGAAGTTGGTTGACACATTTTTTTCTTTTTTTTTTTTTTTGGGAACCAAGGATTGAACTCAGGGTCACTTGACCACTGAGCTACATCCCCAGCCCTATTTTGTATTTTATTTAGAGACAGGGTCTCACTGAGTTGCTTAGTGCCTTGCCCTTGCTGAGGCTGGCCTTGAACCTGAGATCTTCCTGCCTCAGCCTCCCGAGCTGCTGGGATTATAGGCATGTGCCACCACATCCAGCTACACATTTAAATAATTAATAGACTCAAAAATAATTCTGACTTTGGTAAAGATGGTAAACTTTTCAGAAAAAAAGGAAGTCAAAGCCTTAACTCTGGTCATCTTTTACAACAAACTCTACAAGTTTATAGAGCTATTAGGCAAACATTTGGTATTAATCAAATGAAGCTTAACCAAATGAAGAACAGAAAATGAAAAGAACATTAATTAGAATAATAAAAATTTAAACTATGTAAATCAAAAGCATGATAAGGCAAGTAAAAGACAAACTGGGGAAATATTTTTTTTAAATAAAAGCCAACACTTTTATTAATGTTTAACAATGTTTAACTTTTTTGTTACTAATAAATCCATTGACTAAGTCACCTCGTTCAGTTACCTCAGTGTCAGAGGTATACCTGAAAGTTACATTATTCAACTCTACATGTTCCATGATGCTTTACTGATATATTTGGAAAGTCTAAGAGTGGAGCTAGATGCATCTTTTTCAGAATGAAGTTATGGTCCTGTCTTTTTTTCTATTATTATTTTTATTTTTAAAGACTTCATTTTGATTAGAATGGCTACTATCAAGAACACAAACAATAATAGATGTTGGTGTGGATGTGGGGAAGAAAAGCACACTTTTACATTGTTGATGGAGTTGCAAATTGCTTCAGCCACTCTGGAAAGCAGTATTGCTCAGAAAACTTGGAATGGATCCAACTTTTGATCCAGTTTTCCCATTCCTTGGTTTATACCCAAAGGACTTAAAATTAGCATACAGTAACACAGCCACATCAATGTTCATAGCAGCTCAATTCAGAATAGCTAGACTGTGGAACCCACTTAGATGCCCTTCAACAGATGAATGGATAAAGAGGTTGCAATATATATATATACATACAAGTATATATATGTGTGTATACACACACACACACACATAATGGAATACTACTCAGCCATAAAGAAGAATAATATTATGGCATTTGCAGATAAATGGATAGAATTGGAGAATATCATGCTAAGTGAAATAAACCAATCCCAAAAAACAAAGGTCGAATGTTTTCCCTGATAAGTGGATGATGATATAAAATTGGGGGGATGGAGAGAAGAATGGAGGAACTTTAGACTACGTAGAGGGTAATGAGAGGGGGAGGTGGTGCGGGCATGAAAAATGGGAAATATTTTTAATACACAGAATAGAGGGTTAATCTTTTTATATTAAGCAACTTTGTAAATCACTAAAAGAAAATCTGAACACTTTAAAATGATAAAAGCAAGGAAAGACACATGACCTCTAAAAATAAAAAGGTCATTTTTGCTCAATAGTTCTAAATATTATCTTAAACTAATTTTAGCAAATGAACCTTGTTGTAAGCAAGCAGAATTTATTGAATTACAATAAATTCACATGTTCCACACTTTTAATTGGTTATAATTCACAGAGTACTCATGGGTCACCTGAGAGTCATAAGCTGGAATTCATATATATATATCAGGTATATATATCAGAAAGGCTAAGAAAGGGTTAAGTGGTCACACGGTGACAGCATGCTGTGCCAAGAGCAAAGGCAGAGAACAGATACAAATGCAAGAGTCACTGCAGATGGTCAGGTAAGATTACAGACCAGTTCAGGACACAGAGCTATCGGAGTATGGAACTTATTCAAGGCCAGGGTGGGGACAACAGGCAGTTTCAAAGCAGGTCACATCAAACAGGGAGATTGAACCAAACTGCAGCCTGAGGATTAAGAGTTGGAGGTTCGTCACCTGTTGATCCTGTGATATGTCCATCAGATGGTCTGAGGATTCCTTGGTGTGCTGCTGCAAACTATTTTGGGGTGCTCCTCCTTTTAAGGGTCTTAGATGAGGAATTTGCTTCGTTTTGCCGTCTAGTGTGTTTGATAAGCTCACGGACCTGGTTTTCAGATGGGGTCAATATACCTGTGCATCCGTGCACTACTGATTTAATTCAGCAAGTTCCCAGGTGGTCATTATTTATTACTGATTAATTAATTTATCAGTTAGTTCTTATGGTTCTGCTTGGCAGATGGTGGTTGTTTACTTGTGTCAGCAAAGCGTAGAGTTATTCTACATCAGCACTTATGCTCCAAGTGGAGCAACTCATGGCAAACTGCTGCTTTGTAAAGTGGAGTAACTCAGAGTTAGGCAGAACCTGAAAACTGCTGCTCTACTCATCTCGGAGTAACTCAGAGCAGTGCCTGTTCTGTGGAGTGACTGTTCTCCACAGTAGTGATAAGATATTCAAATATATTTGATTGCACTGTGGTGAGACATTTGTATTTAAGTTGCTCCTAAGTATTTCATTTATAGTCACTTTGTGAACCACTGAATATTTGTAAATAGCTTGGATCTATCAAAAAATCACCTCGTGCCATGGATTCCAATTTTCTCAGGCAAGCTATTTATTATTACTGTTTTGTATGCTGATACTTCTCTGCCACAGCTCCAAATACTCAAGACACTGCAATTACCTTTTGCTATCATAATGAAGCAAAAGGTACAAGTGACCGCTGTGTTGGGATTTCATGGTGAATGTCAGGCAGACTTGTTCTGACCTTGTTTAAATCTCTCTGACTCTACAAGTTACCCAGAAAGGAAATGTGTCTGTCATGAACGTGATGACCTTAGTGGGGCGTAGTTGGTAATTGGGGGGTTTCCATGACTCAGTAAAGAGACTGCTACGCCATTTGAAAGTCTAAAATGATCCCTGAGTGATTAACTGACAAGTTCCTCACTGCGGCTGAGTCACCATGAGCGATGTCCCACAGTAACCAAAACATGGGCAAGTGTGGCAGAAACCTGCCTGGTGGTGTCTGTCTGGCTCCAATTCCCCGTTTTGTATTGATGTGCTCCATATTAGGTCACAGCTTAAAAAAATACTGCTTTTAGGATTTCTGAACTTTTGAAACAGAAGTGGATTTTTTTCATTGCAGCAGATTGTCCACCATAATAGCAGCTTAGTCTTGGGAGGTATCACCCGGAGATGGAAGTCAGGCAGAGGGGGGAGACAGAATTGAACACTTTCAGGAAGATGAGCCTCAGGAGTCTGGATGAGGCTTGCTGAGCTTGGACTTCCGCTCCTCTGAGGACGTGCTTGGTCTTATTTCCCTCAGGGCTGACGAGTGTTGTCACCCCCAGCTTTGTATAGGAATAGTCAGCTGGAGGAGAGTACTTACAAAAATGTCTGCTTAATCGTTAATGTTGATAATCAATAGGAAAAGCAGCTCTGAGAATCTGGAGCAAGGAGTATTAATTTCTCTACCATTCCCAAGGCCTCCAAAGAGAGCTGGTTATCTACCACGGCCTCAGGGCTTAGTGGGTGGTGCAGATTCAGGAGAAGGAAGTAAAGGAAATGGTGGTGGAGGAGGAGGAATGTGATTTGGAGAGCTCTGTGCTTAATAATTTATCACGCTGGTTCTGAATCTCAGGATGAAGAGAAATAGGCATTGGAGTCTGACCACATTTGCATGAAATTGCTTAGCACTTCCCCTCCCCGGTGTGAGCGTCACTGCATGGGGATAGGAGCAGGTGAAGGCATGGAGGGAAAAATTCCCCTCTGTCCTGCAGCCCAGTGGAATGATGCTCTCCTGGGGACTCTGCGATGAGAGAAAGTTATAATCCATTTGACTCTCAGCTTTCTACCTACCTGTCCCTGTCTATTTATGTCATCTTTTCTTCCTTCCCTTTAATACAAAATTTTTGTCCTCTCCCTTACCTATAAAAACCTTTAAAAAAGGTTTTCATTTGAAAAAAAAATAAACTTATGAATTATAACATGGGTCTCCAATGGTTGGAGACAAGTTATTGCTGACTTAATGAGGAGTGTTGTCACCTCATCAGCAATGTGAGCAGTGTCTTTGGAAATTCTTGTGACTCGGGGATACAAGCATTGCAGACGTTAAACCACTCTGGCTGTACGGCTGCCAGAGGAACACATACACAAAGAGCTCTAGAAAGTGGGGAGTGGCAGAAGGGATAACAAAGGCAGGATCTGGGAGGGCACACAGGCCTCAGCGTGGGCCCTGGAGGGGAGGAGGTGGGGAAGGATTTGGGCTGTGCCCTGGAAACATGGTACCACAGTTTGGGTCTGGAATGTTCTCCAAAGGCCTGTGTGTTAAAAGGCTTGTTCCTCAATTTGAGGTTTTCAGGTGATAGTGGAAATTTTAAGAAATGGGGCCTAGTGGGAGGTCTTGGGGTCATTGGGAGTGCCCTTAAAGCAGGTAATGGGAACCCAGTTTCTTCCTCTTTTTCTCTTAAACTTCCCAGCCATGAGGTGAGTGGCTTTGCTGCACCCTGTGCTCCACCATGATGTACTACCTCCCTACAGGCTCAGAAGCAATGGGGCCAGTTGATTATGGACTGAAACCTCCACAACCATGAGCTGAAATGAACCTTTTCCTTTGTAAGTTAATTAGCTCAGGTATTTGTTATAGTGGCAGAACGCTGACTAGCACATAGGGAATGACCTTCTCTGATAGGTCATTTGTTATGAGGTGCCCCCCCACTCATCTTATGGCATTAAGGAAGAATCTACAGTAAAAGCTCTTTTATTCTAGATCTATACCAACAAAACAAAACAAACAAATCCCGCAGGTATTTGTTTCTCCTCACAACATTTAACCATGCAAATCATGTTCATAATTTGTGACCTTAAGGTCTAACAAGATCCTGCAGGGCTTTTGGAAGCAAAGGAAGATTAAAAATGTGTTAAAGCAATTTGCTGGTACAATGTAATCCTATTCTGATTCATTGACTCTTAGTCATGGTTGAATAAGAGGATGTGTATATGAATGGAAACCTTCCCAAACTTTCTTGATAAATGTAATTTATTAAAATTGGGCATAAATGAACTCCAAAATCAGGAGTTTCCTACTTTAAATGGCTGTGCCTTTCCAGGCATATTTTAGAGAGTCTATGAGGAAGGCTGCCCTCACCACCTGGCTACTTTATTAAGTCATTCAATTAAGAAGCCTTGGTTCTATATGAATGCTGGAAAGGACAAAGGAAAATAAGACAAAAATTCTTTTTTGGAAAAAAGCATATGGTTTAGTGAGAGAAGGCAGGGGTGAAAGCAAATACTACAAATTATATTCAATCTACAAAAATCCAGTGACAATAAAGAGGAATGAGAAAACATGAAAAATTTCAAGGATTAGGCCTTATTATTTTCCCAGCCGAAACCCAAAGGAACCCTGATAATGTTTATAAAGGCCGTGGGTAAAATTTGGAAGCAAATTGAGAGTCTCTAAAGTAGTGATGTGTCTGTCCCTGGATCACAACGAGTTCCCTAACTTTCCCCTCATCTACTAGGGGAGACAGGTCTGCAGTCATTTTGTGCATGACATTGATTAGACTAGGAGTGGGCACCTAGCATAGCAATCAGACAGAGTCTCTGCCTTTCAAAAAATGCCAGGCTTGGTGGCACAGGTCTGTAATCCCAGCATCTCAGGAGGCTGAGGCAGGAGGATCTCAAGTTCAATGCCAGCCTCAGCAACTTAGCGAGGCCCTGTCTCAAAATAAAATAAAATGGTAAAATAAAATAAACAAAATAAAATAAAATAGGCTTGGGATGTGGCTCAGTGGTTAAGATTCCCTGGGTTTAAAAAAAATGAAACAAAAAACAAAACCACTAGAAGAGGCCTCACCCTGCTGGACCAGCAGCATGGCAGCTGATAACTGTGGGGAGAGTAGCAGAAAAATACAGCACAGAGAGAAAGGATTAAAGCAGAGATCCTTTCTCATCCTTGGCCATGTGAGAAATCCATGATCCCTTATAATCAATGTTCTGGATCCAGTTCAAGTTAAATTTTGCTACTTGTTGTGAAGCATTCTGACTAACAGTCTCATGGAGGCCCAGTTTTTCCTCTGTTATCCCTGTGTCCTGTTTCATGTCGAGGAGTCCTGCCCCATGATGCCCTTTATCACTGCCTACTGCACTGTCCATTGTCCCATCAGAACTTTCCTACTGTGTTCTCATTACTCCTGATGTTACTCTACTCTCCACCTTTCCCCATTAGTACCAGTTCTTGAGCATTTATTTGTTACAGATGAGCAGGGTATTCATGTATTTATTTATTTAATTTTACATGCATTCTCATTCTCAATGCCCTAGGAAGTACGCACTATCATCCCATTTTACAAGGAATCCAGGCAACATCTGGTATCTCCCAGTGCCTAGAGATTTGGTTAAAATCACAGCAAACCTCTGTCTGTGACCTGAAAAGGTGCAAAGCCTTCTCCTCGATGGTGAATTCCCAGAGCCCTTATTCTTATGGTCAACTCTGGCTCTAGTTTCCTGCTTCTGCTTCATTCTTGTTCTTGAGGCTGTTTTGTTTTGTTTCTTCACTGGTCACAAACCATCTTGGTATCCAGTAAATTTTCCTTTAACTTTCTCCACGTTGGAGCCAAGAAGATCTGTGGGGACTGGTCACATTGTGAAGTATAAATGAATTCAAATTGCATATTAATAGTACTGTTTCTAAAAGTCCTTTAGACCTCCTTGCCTCCAGAGACTCTCCTTGGCCACTTCACTCAATGCCACCTTTGCCCTATGACACGCTTTAAACTCTCCCTTTCCATCTTATCTTTCCTGCGGGGTTGGCAGAACAGAAGGGTCTTTGATGTCAGAGGAGCCCCCTTCCTTGGAAAGTTTCTCTGGGTATAAATGGGATTTTGTTACAACAGGAGGAAGCTGAGGCTCATAGAAGAGGTAGGAATTGACTATAGTTCCACACAGAAAATTGAAGCAACAGGATTCTAATCTGCTACCATGTGGCTTTAAAGCCTATATATTTATGTCATATAAAATTTGAATGGATTTGCTATGTAGTTAAGAGTGGTCAGGGAGATCTGAATTTCAACAAAAATCAATGCTTTAAAAATGATTAAAAGTAGTAAATGTACATTTTCAGATCTCTGTAAGTACAAAAAAGTTATAAAAATGGAAAAATGAGTTTCTTTTCTAGTTTCCTACCCTAACTCTCAGTCCTTATTACCACAAGTTTTCCTCTGTTTACTTTCTGGAAGGTATAAAAACATAATGTGCTCAAAATGTTTATCTTTTCCTCTATGGCTACTTGGGAGAATTTGATTTTCAACCTAAAGGCATCTCTTATTCTGTAGAATCATGTCACTGGGTGAGTAGTAATGTACTTGGAGCCATGTAGTGGGTTGATGAAGAGCTGATTTTCTCTTGGACCCTCCCTGGTTCCTCTCAGCCCCTTCCCAGAGGCCACCATGATCCTCAATTGCAACTGCATTTTATATTATGTCTCTAGGTACACAAATGTGTGTAAAAACACGTCCATGAAGGATGTGCGCCGTCACATTCTTGATGTTTCAAAGCCTTGTTTTGGAATTGGATCCCAGCAGAGGATTCCTCTTTAAGCTTCACATCCTCATTTGCACAAAGGAAATGATAATAGCTGCCATACCGGGTTGTAGTGAGGATTGAAGAGATCCTGGTGGCTCTGATGTGGATTCTGAGTCCACAAAACCTGGTCTTTAATGGGTACTTCATTCCAGGAGATCTCAGGGCACAATTTAATCAGCTCCCTAACTGCTATGTGTCACACAAGGGCTACAATTTTTATCCCTTACACAGCCTTTATTTTTAGTACCCTAAGTGTCACCTAGGATGGATACCCAATGCCACATCCTGTTCCTGAGGCTGTGTCCATGCCCACTTACTTCTAGAGCTAGAGGTTAGGCTAATCAGGTCCTGTAGGGGATTCCTGCCACCTCCAGTGTGGGTGAGGGAAGGGTTTCTGTCGGAGGAACGTGCCCACTGTAGACCAATCACTAAGAAACTTAATTAAATAAACACAGGAGCCAATTATCTTTTTAAATATAAACCTTCTCTTTATTTATAGTTGTACTGGTAAAGGGGGACTGGGAAGAGCTTCTTCTGTGAGGAACAGGATGGGTGGAGTTAGGGAAGCCACTTGCTTTAGCAGGTCATCCCAGTAGAATTAGCATTTCCTCAGGTGGTGAGTCACTCTGCACAGAGTCACATGCCCCAGGCTATCTGAAACAGTCTCTGAGGACTGCCAGCTCCTGGGAGTCAGACTTCTGTGTCCCGTGGCTCAACCAAGCCTGATTCTGCTAGCCGTGGATGGCTTCCCACAAGGTCCTAGTTGGAAACAACAGAAACTGATATTGGTTAAGTTAATAAAAAAAGATTTTCTTCTTTCTTTCTTTTTCTTCCCCCCAGAAGATAATGGAGAACAATGTTCAGACAGAAGCCTCAGGGGCTGGGTCAACTGGCCATGGGGTTTGCTGCTGCAGGTTGTGGTATTATTATAAGACTCTGGACCCTCACAAGATTCAAAGGCCCATGTGGCAGCCTCTGATTGGTTGCACTTGGGTTCCTTGCCCACCATCATCTTCTAGAGGCTAGGGAGAGGAAAACTCCAGTTTTCTAGGCATGCTCTGGGTTGTAGGGATTTCTCTTTGGAGGCATTTGTCTAGTATCGTCTTAGGTGGTATCTTATATAGGTTTACTTCTGAATCAGGATATTTTTATCTGGCATTTAAATGTTGATGGAGTTGTAATTTACATTCAGGAGATGCTCAGATCTCAAGTGCGCTGTTCAGTCAGTTTTGATGAAGGCAAACACACGTTAAACCACCTCCACATCAAGTCTTCAGGCATTTCTGTCATGCCGGTAAGTTCTCATATGCCCCTTCTCAGCCAGTCCGCACTTCTAGAAGCAACACAGGCACAATTTCCAGGTCACAATACTCCAAAATTTCATATATGGTGAAGCTTTTAGTACAAACTTTTGTTGCTGTTTAGACCAGTTTTTATCTCAGGACTTCTTCACATGATGTCCTGCAAATTCAGAAAATTCCACCGTCGAGGACATTTTGAGTGCCAGTCCTCTGAAGGTGACTCTTGCTTGGCTACAAACCAGGGCAGGTGAAAAGCTCTCATTTTGTTTCCCTGGACCATGCCATTTAAAAAAGTCCCCTTTTCCCTGGTGGGCAACTCTTTATTGACCTTCAGCTTTACACATGGTGCCCCATTCTTGGCCTGGAGCCTTTTCTCCATTAACATGAACCTTAACTTTGACTCGTTTGCAGAATCATCTTCTTATTTCTGGCATGCTTTAGAGGTTATAGTTTTTGTGCTCTCAAGACCAAATATATATATTTAAATGATGTTCTTATGTGTCTGAAGCACTCAGACTGCCCTCTTACCTGGAGATCCCAGTTTCTGGCCTTTGGTACTAAGGCACTCCTTGAAGGAAACTCTGCTCTGATGATTTGTTCCATTAATCTGTACAGAGTTTCCAGTAAATAATCCCAAATCACAAGAGAGTTGAGAAGTTCAAGTTTGGGTGAAGGACAAGTTTGGGTGAGTATCACAGGGATTGGCAATACTGAGGAGAACGTCATTCCTATCATTTTCCTTGGGTCTAATCAAAGATAGGCAGGAAGTGAGATCTGGAAGGCTGCTTAGCAGGACTTACCCAAGGGTTGCATTAGGTTTACAAGGAAACACAACTTTGTTGGGGGATGTGACAGAATGCTCTATACAAGTGGGGAAGGAAACTTCTTTCTGCTTTGGTAAAGAGCACAGCAGGGTCCGGCTGCATCATGGGCTCTGGTGCAGTGGCTGATGTATCTTCCTGTCAGCTATCACAGTGTGCTCAGCAGGGGACAGCATGGCCACTGGCATCTCACTGAGGCATTGGAGGGCAGAGAGAAGACACGTGACTGGGTGTTGTGATCTGAGACTTGTATGGCTTGGGCTGCAGTCAAAGGATAGGTAGCAGGGGACTGAAAGATCATGAATGCTCCCGAGATCATTAGAATCTTGTCCACACAAAGGAGCAAAACTGTTCAGTCTCCTAGTGCAGTCATCTCTGATTGACCTTTACTGGCTGTCTCTATCTTCCTTCTCAAATTCACTTTATAAATAGTTAGAGCCATATATCGTCATCATCCCTTTCTGCTCAAGAATAAGATTTACGTACTACCTTGATCTGGCATGCCTTCCAATAAATACTCTGCACATTAGCATATCACAGCAGCACCCTGCTCATGAAATATTGGTAGGTACTGTGATGTAGGCAAAAACATTCACAAAGTGAACAGAAGTTGCATTAAAGCAAATTGAATGCTTATGAAAAGTGGAAAAGTACTTTTCAGTGGAAGAGATGAATGTTTAATACTGAATATGTTTCTAATGAAATCATACCTTATGTATGAGCTTTTCCAATGGATATTTTAAACATGTGACAAAATGTATTGAAAAATCCATGCAATGAGTATTCTGTCTGCTTGTAAAGTTTCGAGAGGAAAAATTTACTTGGAAGATAGGATGAAAACACATGATGGAGGTGATGACCATAATCTAGCTGGGGTGGTCAATCATCTCTGCAGTGGCCTTGACCGGCAGGATGGAAAAGATCACGACTGTCTGTGTCTCCATGTACACTTCAGTAGCCTGGGGATTTGGTCTCTGTGATGGTTAATTTTAGGTGTCAACCTGAGTAGATAGAGTGCCCAGATTAAACAGTGTCTGTGAGGGTGTTTACGGATGAGATGAGCATTTGAACTGGTATTCTGGGAAGAGACCTGGCCCTCTCCAGTATGGGTTGGCCTCATGCAATCTGTCCAGGGCCTGAAAAGAACAAAAACGTGGAGGAAGGAGAAATTCACCCCTTTGTCTCACCCATTTGAGCTGGGGAATCTCACCTCATTGTTTCTGGGCCTTGGACGGGATTCCTATCCTGGCTCCTTTGGTTCTCAGGCCTTCAGACAGGGTCTAACCACTGACTTTCCTAGGTCTCGCTTGCTGATGGCTGATGGTGCTGTCTTCTTGCTCTCTATATCCCTTGAGCCAACTCCTCACCATCGCCCAGTCTGTTTGTTTCCTCTTGAATCTTTAGGTTTCCTTTTTACCAAGTTTGAATGTTTTCAGCTGTTATTTTTTTGCTCCTCTACTCCTTCTTCCTAATTTCCATGACTCTAAGTACACAGTGTTAAATCTTTTCATATTGTCTCACAGGTTAGTCTTTCCCCGCTTCTGTGAGTCAGATGGGATAATTTTTATGGTTCTTTCTTCTCGTCCATTGATTATTTCCTCTGTTCCTTCCATTCTGCTGTTGAATTCATCATTGACTTATTTTAATTTGTTCTGTTTTTCAGTTCTAAAATTTCCATTTGGTTCTTCTTTATATTCTCTCTTCTGCTGAGACTTTCTATTTCTGTGCTGAAACTTCCTATTTTTTCCTTTGTTTTAATGTGCACTGAAGCATTTTGATAGTGGATATTTTCTAATCTTGGTAGAGAATTCTGACATTCTCTCACGTGAGCATTGACATCTATTGGTTGTCTATTTTCATTCAATTTGAGATCCGCCTGATTCTTTGTATAACATGATTTTTCTTTTGAAGCTTGGATATTTTGAGTATTGTTAATTTGAATTTTATTCAAAGTGTCTGTTTTAGCTTGATAGTTTGACACCACTCTGGCAGGAGAAGAAGGGAACATTGCTTCAATACTGTTTGAAGGAGTAGAAGTTCCCTTCCCCTCTGGACAGTATTGACATCCCCTATTGGAGGGGGGCTCCTCACTACTACTGGGTTAAGTTTGGAGTCATGCTTTCTTTGGGTTTCCACTCATTCCTCCATGATGGGGGGAGAGGGTAGGAGTGTCTTGTTACTGCTCTCCACATGAATGGCCTCCACTTGCACTAAGGTGTGGGGATGGCCTCGTTAACACCAGGGAATGAAGAAAGTTTTGACTTTCCACGTGGCTTCCTCTGGCACCACCCCAGGGAGAAGGAGAGGTGCCTCATTACTTCTGTGTTGGAGGAAATCCAGGTCTCCACTACACAGTGGGGGGAAGGGGACTCATTAGCACCTGGTAGGGATAAATTCTAGACTTCTTTTTCTGACATCACTCTCAAGAGTAAGGGGTTTGAGGCACTTAGCTACAGCTTCTGAATGGTGGAAGTCTAGGTTTCCCACTTGGTGTTTTTGGCATAGGTGGAATTGGGGGTCAGAGATTTCTCTGTAGTGTTTGGCTGGAGTATAGTGGTTACTATCATAAAGTTTTCTGTCTTGCTAGGCTGCCCTTTACTGATCTTTTTACTAGAGGGAGCAGTCTTTTGGTTTATTTTATTTTAATCAAAAAAATTTTGTCCGGAAGAAGATGTATGGGCGATTAGAGAAGTGCAAATTAAAACAACTCTAAGATTTCATCTTACTCCAGTTAGAATGGCTATTAAGAACACAAATGATAATAGATGCTGATGGGGCTGTGGGGAAAAAGGCACATTTTTACATTGCTGGTGGAGTTGCAAACTGGTGCAGCCACTCTGGAAAGCAGTATGGAGATTCCTCAGAAAACTTGGAATGGACCCACCTTTTGATTCAGTTATTCTACTCCTTGGTTTATACCCAAAGGACTTAAAATTAGCATACTACCAACCTAGATGCCCTTCAACAGATGAATGGCTAAAGAAACTGTGGTATATATACACAATGGAATAATATTCAGCCATAAAGAAGAATAATATTATGGCATTTGCAGATAAATGGATGGAATTGAAGAATATCATGCTAAGTGAAATAAGCCAATCCCAAAAAACTAAAGGCTGAATCCTTTCCCTGGTAAGTGGATGATGATATATAATCAGGTTGAGGGGGATGGGGGTGAGAGAAGAATGGAGGAACTTTAGCTTATGAAGAGGGAAATGAGGGGGGTGGGGGTATGAAAAATAATGGAATGAGACAGACATCATTATTACCCTATATACACGTATGATTACCTGAATGGTATGAATGAACATCATGCACAACCATAGAAATGAAAAGCTGTATCCCATTTGTGTACAATAAATCAAAATGCAGTCTGTAAAAATAAAAAATAAAAATTTTTTTGTCTGTTCCCATTGTTATTACCAAGTTGCTGTTTTCTTTAGCTGCAAGTCTGAGATCTGTGAAGAAAAAGAAAACCCAGAGAACTCACTTCTTTGTCATTTCTTGGGTCTCATATTCCCTGGTTAATCTGTCTTCTTTTCATTCCCTTTAAAAATCTTCTTATTTGTTTTATGTATATATTCCAGAAATTTCATTTGTACTTTATAGGTAAAGTAAGGGAAGGTATGTCTGCTTCATTTTTTAAGAAGTGGAAGTCTAGCAAAGATATGTCAGTTTTAAAGTTTAAAAATCTCTATTATCAGGGATTTGTATTCTATTCTTCACTTTTTTTTTAAAAAGAAATCACTTGTAAAATTTTTATTTTAAATGCTAATTTAGATGTGTTCCTTTTTTAAAAAAATATATATATTTCTTAGTTGTCAATGGACCTTTATTTTTTTTATTTCTATGTGGTGCTGACAATTGAACCCAGTGCCTTGCATATGCTAGCAAGCACTCTATCACTGAGCTACAACTCCAACCCAAGAAATCATTCTAAATACATTCATAGGTTCTTTAATTCTTCCATGGGCCAAGATTGTATGTCCATCTGCTTTTTAACTATATATATATATTTTATTATTAAATTTTTTTATTTTTACAGACTTCATTTGATTGATTGTACACATATGGGGTACACATTTTCATTTCTATGGTTGTGCATGATGTATTTTTTTAGTTATAATAAAGGCAATCTATTCTTGGCATGAGAAACATGCTAGTTATAGTACTAAAAATGAAAATTAGCTGATGTTCTTTTTCTACTCTTTTTGAGGGAGATTATTGGGAATTGAACCCACTAAGATACATCGCCAGGCCTTTTTTTTTTTCCTATTTTTTATTTTTTGATATTGGGGATTAAACTGAGGGGTGCTTAACAACTGGTCTACATCCCCAGGACTTTTTATTTTCTTTTTTAATTTTTTTTTTTAAACTGGGGATTGAACTCAGTGGCACTCGACCACTGAGCCACATCCCCAGTCGTATTTTGTACTTTATTTAGAGACAGGATCTCACTGAGTTGCTTAGGGCCTTGCTAAGTCCCTGAGGCTGGCTTTGAACTCACGATCCTCCTGCCTCAGCCTCCCGAGTCGCTGGGATTTCAGGTGTGCGCCACCACACCCGGCTTCTTTTTTAATTTTGAGACAGGATCTTGCTAAGTTTGTCAGAGCCTTGCTAAGCTGCTGAGGCTGGCATTGAACTTATAGTCCTCCTGCCTCAGCCTCCTGAGTCTCTGGGATTATAGGTATGCACCACCATACCTGACTTCTTTCACTACTCTTCTAAGATTGGAGCAGGGGATCCCTATTACACGGATATGTTCAGTACTGAACTGGGAATTGTTTAATGGAAATAATAGACTAAGAGAAAGACACTGGAAAAATTCAAACATTTAGCTGTCTTTATAATGGAGTGGACAGAGCTAGTATCAGAAGACAAACTCTGAATGGAGTTACCAACAGAAGACAAAAGAATAGATAGGCAAAATGAAAGGAGTGATTCTACTGGGACTGGGGCTTTGGTGATATTTGGGAAGATTTGCAGA
>JAJEJO010005205.1:0-36718 GCA_020662805.1 Glaucomys volans
TTTTGTTTGTTTGTTTGTTTTTGGTACTGGGGATTGAACCCAGGGGCACTTGACCACTGAGCCACATCCCCAGCCCCATTTTGTATTTTATTTAGAGACAGGGTCTCACTGAGTTGCTTAGGGCTTCACTAAGTTGCCGAGGCTGGCTTTGAACTTGCGATCCTCCTGCCTCAGCCTCCCAAGTGCTGGGATTACAGGCGTGTGCCACTGTGCCCGGCTTTTTTTCCCCTCTTTGGTACTGGTGACTGAACCCTGGGGTGCTGTAGAATTGAGTTGATTTCCAGTCCTTTTTGTTTTTGTTTTGAGATAGGGTCTCTCACAAGTTGCTGAGGCCTCAGTCTTGTGACCTTCCTGCCTCAGCCTCCCAAATTGCTGGGATTACAGGAGAGTGCTACCATGCCTGGGTAGTATTCTTATCTTTAAAATTTGGATAATAATTACTACATGATAAGATTGTTAAATGAGATAAAATTTATAAAAATTCCTAGCATAGTATCTGGAATCTGTTAGGTTTCTCTTTTAGTTTCCTCCATTCCCCATTTTTTGATAGTAATTATAGGATAAAGAGAACAAAAATGAAGCAAAACTGGGTGCAGTGACCCCTACCTATAATCTCAGTTACTCAGGAAGCTGAGGGAGGAGGATCAAAAGTTTGAGGCCAACCTGGGCAACTTAGGGAGACTCCATCCAAAATAAAAAATGCTAGGGATGCAGGTCAGTGGTAGAGTACCACAAATAGAAAAGAAAAGAAACAAAAACTTACAAGATAAACTACTAAGCAAAAAAACCTTCAGAGCTGGCATCATGGTGCATGCCTATAATCCCAGCTACTCAGGAGGCTGAGGCAGGAGGATTATAATTGGGAAATTCAGCAAGACTGTCTCAAAAATAAAATAAGAAAAAAATATTTTCCAGATGTTATCTACTCCAACAATTCTCAATTTGGGAAATGCTTTAAAATAATTGATTCCTAGGCCTTACCCTTAACCTTCTGAATCTTAGATGCTGCTGGGCTCAGTGGTACACACCTGTAATTCCAGACACTTGAAGTTTAAGGCAGGAGGAGCTCAAATTTGAAGTCAGCCTAGGCAATTTAGTATGACTCTACTCAAAATGAAAAAATAAAAACAAAGGGTTGGGGTATAGCTCAGTGGTAGATGCCCTGAACTTAGCAAGATACCGTCTCAAAAATAAAAAGAGTTGGGGATATAATTCAGGGGTAGAGCATTCCTGGGTTTGATCCCCAGTAAACACATACACATAAGCATCCCTCTCTGGAAGAAGCCTAAGAACCTGTATTTTTTTTTTTTTTTTTTTGGTACCAGGAATTGAACTCTGGGGCCTAGGCCACTGAGCCACATCCCCAGCCCTATTTTGTATTTTTATTTAGAGACAGGGTCTCACTGAGTTGCTTAGTACCTCACTTTTGCAGAAGCTGACTTTAAACTTCTGATTCTCCTGCCTCAGCCTCCAGAGCTGCTGGGATTATAGACATGCACCACCACGCTGGCCAGAACCTGTTTTTTTTTAAACTACAAAGACAATAGTGATCTACACTGAGCCTATTATAAAACTTTAATCCAGGCTAAGAGTGTAGCTCATAGTTGCCTAACATGTTCAAGGCCCTGGGTTCATTTCCATGCAGGGGAAAAAACAAAAACAAAGCAACAACAAAAAACACCCAAACTTAATCCATTCATAATTTCTGAGGCCTCCTAGATCTCCATGGTTTGTCAAGATGGATTTTATTTTTATTTTTTTATTTTTACAGAATGAATTTTGATTCATTGTACACAAACGGGGTACAACTTTTAATTTCTATGGTTGTACATACTGTAGATCACACCATTCGTGTACTCATACATGTACATAGGGTAATGATGCCTGTCTCAGTCCACTATCTTTTCTTCCCCTTCCCTCTCCCGGATTTGATTTTGAAATAAAAGGAAACTTTCTCAGTGACTCAGGAGGCTGAGGCAGGAGGATCACAAGTTCAAGGCCAGCCCCAGGAACTTAGTGAAACCCTATCTCATAATAAAAAATAAAAAGGACCGGGGATGTGGCTCAGGGGTAAAGTTCCATCACCAGTTAAAAAAAATTAAAAAAAGGAAATTTATATTACTAATCCAGAGGGTTAAATGAGGGAAGATAGGAAAGATGGAAACATTCACTCATACCTATATATAAAGAAATTCCTAACCTTTGAGATTGACACCATTTCTGCCAGTGGTGATGAAAAGTTTGAATACAGTTGAATTGGGAGTATTAGTGAGATGAGTCTTGAGGTCATAACTGAGAGTTAATCTTGATGATGCGTTGACAACCACCTGTCAGCAAATCAAAGGAAAATCTGTGCCTGTGTTCTTAGAGAATTTGGTTCCCTCCCTGTTCACCCCTCATAATTTATTTAAACAAAAGCATCCATTTTGGACAAGTACAAACTAACCTTCTAGTGATCAAATATATGAGAACCACAAAATCTGTTTACCTTTGAGATGAAAATATTTTTTCTAGAAAGAAATTTTTGTCCATTATTCCTTCTGACATATATTCCCTTTATATGACTCCCTATGCCTTTTAAAATAATCACAACTTTCTTAGGAAGTTTTCTTTCTCTAATTGCATATAATCTCAACCTTCTCTGAAACTTCAAAGTACTTTGTTTTTTTTTTCAACATACCTGTGGTGCTCTGCCTTATTTTCCTCTATACTTTTTATTTATTTATTTATTTAGTCCTGGGAATTTAACCCAGGAGTACTTAACTATTGAGCCATATCCCCAGCCCTTTTTTTATATTTTATTTTGAGACAGGGTCTTGCTAAATTGCTGAGGCTGGCTTCAAACTCATGATCCTCCTGCCTCAGCTTCCTAAGGTGCTGGGATTACAGGCCTATGCCACTGTGCCCAGCCTCTTTATACTTTTCAAATTCCCCTTATTAGATTCTAATTTCTTCAATGACATAAATCTGACCCTAGTTTATCTTTGTAGACATATGCTAGGTGTTGTATAAAAAGTGTTTAATGATTAGAGAGAAGACAATAATGTAACCTTTTCCCCTGCCAAAAGTCTTTAAATGTGGTATACTATCCATTCTCCTTAGTACTACTGTAGTTTTGTTTTTAATATTCAAGACACTTGAAATCCAATTTAATTACATTAAGCATTCAAGGAAGGAAGGAACTATTTACTAACTAGTAGATAATCATTGGATTATCATTGGATAATCATTGGATAATCACTAGTAGATAATCATTGGTTATATGCTAGGTATTGTGTTGGTCTTTGGAAATACAAATATGAAAAAGACAAAACACACTTTGTTAAGGTTGTGAGGATAGGAAACAATAGAAGTACTGGGATTAAAAAACAAAACAAAACAGCTGGGGTTATGGCTCAGTGGTAGAGTACTTCCCTAGGACACATGAGGCATTGGGTTTGATTCCCAGCACCATGTAAAAAAAAATAATAATAATAAACCACACATACAAAACTATTAGCAAAATAAAGGTATGGGACTGGGGTTGTGGCTCAGTGGTAAAGTACTTGCCTAGCATGTGTGAGGCACTGGGTTTGATTCTCAGGATGGCATATAAATGAATAAGATAAAGGTATGGTGTGTCCATCTACAACTAAAAAAAATATTAAAAATGAAACCAAAAAACATGTGCCCAGGGGTGCACACCTGTGATCCCAGCAACCCTGAAGGCTGAGGCAGGAGGTTCGAAAGTTTGAGGCCATCCTCAGCAACCTAGTGAGGCTGTAAGCAACTTAGTAAGACCCTGTCTCAAAATGAAAAATTAGAAAAAGGAGCTGGGCGCGGTGGTGCACACCTGTAATCCCAGCGGTTTGGGAGGATGAGGCAGGAGGATTGTGAGTTCAAAGCCAGCCTCAGCAACTTAGTGAGGCCCTAAGCAACTCAGTGAGACCCTGTCTCTAAATAAAATACAAAAATGGGGCTGGGGATGTGGCTCAGTGGTGGAGTGCCCCTGGGTTCAATCCCTGTAGGAGTACCTGAGGATACAGAGCTCAGGCATTTTCTTTCAGGTCTGATCACGAGCCTAGCACGAGCATGATCAGGAACTTGGCATGGGAGTGTTAACAGCTATTGGCAATTTGTTATTAGTGAATGTCTGCTATATATGTTTATTTGTTCCGCATTAAACTGAGCCTGCATCTTCAGAACTTGAGCTCCTAGCAGCATGGTGTTAGCGCAGTCGTGCTTATCCTCCTTACCCCCACAGGCCGCTCCTCTTCCACTTTACAACAAATTCCTAGTACCAGGGTTGGGGTTGTGGCTCAGTGGCAGAGCACTTGCCTAGCACGTGTGAGGCCCTGGGTTTGATCTCAGAACCACATAAAAATAAATAAAAAGGTATTGGTTCATCCACAACTAAAAAAAAAATTAAAAAAAAAAACCAAAAAAAAAAAAAAAAAAAAAAAGACTGGGAATGTAGTTTAGTGATGAAGACTCCCTGGGTTCAATTCCTAGTACAAACAAAACCCAGATGAGAAGGCCCAAACCCATAGTAGACACTCAGAAAATTATGGCTACTATGTTTGAGGAATGAAAAGAGAAACAAATACTTTGGACTCAGAGGAGACATTACATGTATTTGAGGGGAAAATAGAAAAGGTTTCAGAAAGCCTTGTTCTCATAGCTCCTATTCAAGGATATCATTCCAGCAATTCTCCCTACTCCTACATCAAATTTTCTGTTTCTATTGAATTATTCCCAATCCATTATTTCTCCCATCTTAAAAAAAAAAAGTCATGAAATTTCTTTTTTCTTTTTTTTCCTTTCTGCAGTGCTAGGGTTTGAACTCAGGGTCTCACACTGTACCATTGAGTTATACCCCCAGAGTTCCCCAAAATTCTTTTTTTTTTTGGTACTGGGGATTGAACCCAGGGGCATTCGACCACTGAGCCACATCCCCAGCCCTATTTTGTATTTTATTTAGAGACAGGGTCTCACTGAGTTGCATAGGGCCTTGTTAAATTGCTGAGGCTGGCTTCAAATTTGTGATCCTCTTGTCTCAGCCTCCTTTCTGAGTTGTTGGGATTACAGGTGTGCTTCACCACACCTGGCCTGGCCTCCCTGGAATTCTTTTTTTTTTTTTTTTTTTTGTATGAGGGATTGAACTCAGGGGCACTCAACCACATCCCCAGCCCTATTTTGGAATTATTTAGAGATAGGTCTCACTGAGTTGCTTAGCACCTAGCTTTTTGCTGAGACTGGCTTTGAACTCATGACAATCCTGCTGGGCTTCCTGAGGCACTGGGATTACACCGTGCCTGACATCACCTCGAATTTTTAATCCTGCCTAAACTTCCCAAGTAGGTGGGATTATAGGCATGTGCCACTGTATCTGGCTCAAACGGCTTGTTTGCTTATTATTTGTTTATTTATTTATTTATTTTTGTGGTGCTAGATATTGAACCCAGAGTCTTGCACATGCTAAGCAAGGGCTCTATTAAATGGCTTTAAATATCACCTTAATTCAGATGACTGCTGGGCTTTTATATCCAGCTACCTCAATATATCCATTTGACATCTAATAGACATATGTAATTTTACATGTCCAAACTGACTGACTTTCCCTCCAAAACTGTTCTACCTATAGATTTAACCATTTTAGTTGATGGTAATGCTACCCTTTTCAGTTTTCTTTTAAAATATTTTTTTGTCAATGGGCATTTATTTAATTAATTTATTTATTTATATGTGGTGCCTTGAACCTAAGGCCTCACACATGCCAGGCAAGCACTCTATCACTGAGCCACAAATCCAACCCCACTTTTCAGTTTTCATTTTCAGTTTTTTTGTTTTGTGCTTGGGTTGAAAGTCAGGGTCTCACTTGCTGTACTATAATCCCAGCCCTGATTATGCTTCCTTTTAGACGTTCAACTAAAAACATGACTCTTGCCAGGTGCAGTGGCACAAGCCTATAATTCCAGTGACTCTGGAGGCTGAGGCAGGAGGCTTGCAAGTTGGAGGCAACTTAGTGAGACCCTCTCTTAAAATAAAAAATAAAAAGGACTGTGGATATAGATTAGAGATAGAGTGCCCCTGGATTCAAACCCCAGTTAAAAGGAAGAGGAGGAGGGGGAGGAGGAGGAGGAGGAGGTAAAAGACAAAAGAAAGAAAATAGGTATGGCCAGATGGAAGAAAATGCAGGTCAGTCCATGGAAGAGGGAGTCATTTCAACCTGAAGGTGATGCTTGAGCTGAGGCAAAACATAAAATAAGTAGATATTCATCAGTTGAAAAAGGGGAAATGTATAGAATTCACAGAGTTTGCTATGTTTGGGGCACAATGAGTGATAGCAACAGAGAGTCATGGAGAATTTTAAGCAAGGGAATAAGCCATGCAGGTATTTGGTGAAGAACATTCCAGTGAGAGGAAAGAACAAGAGTAAAGTCCTTGAAGTCGGAATGCCCTTGACCTGTGTATGGACAAGCAAGAAGGCAAACAACGTACTGGAGGATCACCTTGATCAAATTGATGGCAGGTCTTAGCTTTTGTCATGGCTGGTGTATTTTCAGTTCGTTCTTATTGCTAGAGTGCATTGACCAAGATCCTTTGTATTGGAAATGACCTACATTCAAGAGGATGGTTTCATATATAACTTCCCATGCTTTTTCCCTACTTGTTAGATGAGTGTGGATGACTCAGGCCAGGAGAAAGTAAAGACCCAAGATGGAAGGCCTCCCAATCAGGAATAGCCATTTTGGACTTAACATATGAGCAAGAAATAAAGCTCTATTACATTCAGTCACTGAGATTGAGGAGTTCATCTGCTTTGCAGGTAGTGTCATCGTAATTAATAAAATTCTGCCTAAATACTAAACAAAAAAAAAAAAAAAGAAAAAAAGAAAAGAAACCATGAACCATGGTTGATGATGATGATGATAATGATGATGATGATTGTTATTTTTAAAGCCATGGTCTTTCTTTGTTGCCCAGGGTGGTCTAGAATTCTTGGGCTCAAGTCATCCTCATGCCTCAGCCTTCCAAGTAGCTGGTACTACATGATCATGCCCATGGTGTCTGGCTCTTGAATCATTCTTCTTTTTAAATCATTATTGATTCTTTCATACTGCATATAATCTGTCAGGTTCTATTGGCTCTACCTATAAATTATACCTAGAATAATTAGATTCTAATTAATTTAGATTCTACCCTTGCCTTATTGTCTAATAGCATCCAAAACCACAGTGTGAAAACAGAAATCAGATTAGACATTCTTCTGGTAAAGAATGTTAAGCACTGTTATGTTCTAATAAAGTTTGCTATTTGGCTTTATATCTGTTATGTGAATACATCTCCTTTCATAGGTCGTGTTTTCTATATGCATATCCCCATATATAAAAACAGTCACTCTTCTACTCTTTTTATTAACACAAAAAGACCGGGCAGGATGCAAACCTCACGAGTCATCTCAGCTGTTTATTCAGGAACAGTTTCACAACAGAACAGGGGATGCAGGGATGAAATGGCATTCGAGGAACCCACTTTCCTGGTGGAAAATGAGCCCATGAATAAAGAAAGGGACTGGATTTATATAGGTTATTTTGAGGGGTGGCCTAGTGTACATATCAGTTTCCTTGGGCACTTATGAATTTGAACTTTTTTTGGTCACAGGTATGTGGGCAGTGTCTGGAGAGGATTTACTCTGAAGGAGATTAATGCCTCCTAGAGACTGTTTCTTTTAAGGGTGATAAAACACTTCCTCCCTGTCTACAGCCAGCATCTGGAAAACATTTGTCTTGTGAGATGAAAGTTATCAGTGCATGGCCTTCATTTTCACTCTCTTTTCCTAAGCCTCATTATCTTGGGAATTTTTCATTCTCCATATCTATTATAGTTAGTTACGTTTACCTCTCGATATGTTTTCACTACTCCTGGAATGTCATGAAAAATTGTTGCAGTTCCTGGACTCCTGGCTACTCCTACTCCAGTGACAATGTCTGTCTGTAGAATACTGTCAGCAGAAATCATCCATACCCCAGGTTCACCTAGGAAAAGATAAGAAAAAGCATCTGACTGCAACCTTTGATATAAATCACACTAACCTTATTCAAAGTCCAGTAGACCACTCAAGACAATTATATCTTCAAGAATGCAGACATTTATTCCCAGGAAGAATACCCAGCTTTGAGGATAACTATTTTCTGAATGTTAAGTTTCCCCTTCATATATCATGCCAGAAAAATAAAACAAGATCTATACCGACATTCAGAATCATAAAAGCTATTTACTTGGACAATGTCACTATTGTCCTTAGGAAAAAGAAAAATTGTTTCTACATATGTGGATAACTTTTGATTAAACTTTGTGTAGACTCTGCTAAAGATGAATATGCTTTGAGTTACTGATTGTTGTCAGCAGGAAGACTGTAAGAAAGTGACACTGGCAAGAGGGAAGATTTGTTTAAGTCTCAAGGTGGCAAAGGATTATCAAAAATTAGGTAAGAGTACTAACCTACAGGATTACTGATCTTAGTTAGCATGGAGCCCTTTTGCTTCCTCATCCAAAGTGGTATTGATATGAGATGTCCCCCAAAATTTCAGAATGGGAGACTGAGGGGCAATCCTGGCAAAACTATAGCTCGAGTAAAAGCTAGAGTGAAAAGAGACTTCACTGACAAGAGAGTTATAATTACAGGATTATAACTCTCACTGTCAGCCTTACAGCAGGTTTAGCTCACTGGTCCTGGAATACAAATTAGTAGTGGTTGCTCACAAGTCAGTTACAGGATTGGAGGTTGAACCTTGGCTGAACAGAGCTCCTTTTGTATCAAGTTCAAGATAATGAACTTAATGTTAAAATTGGTCCAGGGCTGGGGCTGAAGCTCAGTGGTAGAGTGCTTGCCTCGCATGTGTGAGGCACTGAGTTTAATCTTCAGCACCACATAAAAATAAATAAAGATCTTGTGTCCATCTACTACTAAAAATATATTTTATTTGTTTGTTTTTGCGGTGCTGAGGATTGAACCCAGGGCCTTGTTCTTGTGAGGCAGGCACTCTACCAACTGAGCTATATCCCCAGCCCTAAAAAAAAAAAAAAAAAAATATATTAACATATATAAATTAATATATTTATTATATAAAAATATAATTTTTTTGGAACCAGGGATTGAACTCAGGGACACTTGGCCACTGAGCCACAATCCCAGCCTTATTTTGTATTTTATTTAGAGACAGGGTCTCACTGAGTTGCTTAGGACCTCGCTAAGTTGCTGAGGCTGGCTTTGAACTCGGGATCCTCCTGACTCAGCCTCCCAAGTCGCTTGGATTACAGGCGTGCGCCACCGCGCCTGGCCTAAAAATATATTTTAAAAAATATGGATATTAAAAAAAATCGGTCCAACATTGCATCACTTTACCCAAATGCATGTATCCATAATTCCCAGAAGAGGTTGCAAAGCCAAAACTACACATCACCCCGCAGCCAGTCTTACTCGGGTGGATTATGGCACATACACCACTTTGGGATATGCTATCTGTAAGTGCAAAGAATTCACATTTTCTAGACAAGGACGGATTTTGTAAGATTATTAAACTGAACTGTACTTCTTAGAAGTACTTTGCTGAATACAGTTTAGCCTAATATAAGGCCAAACCTATAATATTGATGATATAGTAGGAGTTAGGCCTTCAAATGTGTTTCATAAAATGTACATACACAATTAGTTCCTAAGACAATCCTTATTGCTCTTTCCTTTATTTTTTTTTATCCTTCAATATTCTTCAACTTAGATGTTATACTCCTTCAGAAGCTGGGAATGAAGAAGGCATAGTACCCTACATTATCTGCATTATATAACACAGGGCATTGTGTGTTCAATAAACACCTGTTAAGTATTACTAACTGACTTCTAATTGGTTGACTATTGAGAAAAATTGTCATTAAACTGAGAATTATCAATTAACATGACAAATAATGAAACAAAAAGTATTTTCTTCCTAATGTCCTCAGATTTTAGATTCTTTTTTCTTTTCCTTTTTTTTTTTTTTTTTAAACCATGTTGGGGATTGAATTCAGGGCCTTACACATGCTAGGCAAGCACTCTGCCAATGAGCTATATTCCCAGTCCAGATTTTAGATAATTAAAGGGAAAAAATTCTCTATGGCATGAGCTGCTTTCAAATCCTCAGAACTGTCAATTGTGAGGTTGAAAAAGAAATGATATACAGACCATGCTGGTTGACAAGGTGAGTACTGAAGCAGATGACATCCCCAACGAAGGTAAGCTTGGTGTCTGGCTCAATGGCATGCTCGACAGCAACAGGAATATAATCTGCCATGCCTGGATGTCTCCGGTCCCAGAGTCCCACAAGGGTTACCCCTTTATTCACAGCTTGGGCCATGTAAGTATAGTTCCTATTCCCTGGTCCAATAAGCAGCAAATCATCTCTGAAAGTAAACATGAAAGGAAGAAACCTCTGAAAAGAATGGCTGGGGATGTAGCTCAGTGGTAGAGTACTTGACTAACATACACAGAGCTTTGGGTTTAATCCCAGCACTGCAGAAAAATAACCAAATTATCTCTGAAAAGAAACAACAAATAGGAAAAATTTAGGGGAATGATCCTAACACAACAAGTTTATATTCAACATCTCAAAAGTTCAGAAGGACTTCTTCACACAGAAAGTAGACAATTATAGGCTCAGGATTAGTCTATTACCTTCATTTGTACAGTGCCTAGGAAGACTATTCCCCCCTCAGTTCTAATGAGAACAATGATAGTTTTCACTAGTAAGGCTTTTTAATTTTTAAAATTTTTTATTCTTTTGAGACTGGTGATTGAACCCAGGGGCTCTTTACTATTGAGCTACATTTCCAGTCCCTTTCTCTAATTTTTTTCTTTTGAGACAGGGCCTCACTAATTGCTGAGGCTGGCCTTGAACTTGTGATCCTCCTGCCTCAGCCTCCTGAGTTGCTGGAATTACAGGCATGTATCACCATATCCAGCAGTAATGCTCTAACATTTTTTTTTTGGTTCTCAATAAAGCTCCACATGCGTGTGTATTACTGTGGATTGAACCCAGGATTTTGCACACACTAGGGAAGTACTGTACCTCTGAGCTACAACCCCAGCCCTTTCTTTTTTTTTTGAGACAGAGTCTCACTAAATTTCCCAGGCTAGCCTGGAACTTGCAATCCTCCTTCTCCAGCTTCCTGAGTAGCTAGGATTATAGGTATGTGCTGCTGCACCTGGTTCCAGCAAAACTTTTTTTGGAGGGGGGTGCCAGGATTGAACTCAGGGGCACTCCACCACTGAGCCACATCCCCAGCCCTAATTTGATTTTATTTGGAGACAGGGTCTCACTGAGTTGCTTAGTGCCTCCCAAACCCCTGGGATTACATGTGTGGGCCACCACACCTGGCTGGTTCCAGTAAAACCTTTTTTTTTTTTTTTTTTTTTTTAATGTATTACTTTAATTATCAATGGATTTTTAAAAATTTTATTTATTTATATGTGGTGCTGAGAATTGAATCCAGGGCCTCACACATGCCAGGCAAGTGCTCTACCACTGCACCACAATTCCAGTCCCCCAGTAAAACTTTTTGATAATAACACTCCAATTAGTTCCTATGGTTCTGTGAACTAGGACTTGACAAATTCAAAACCTATTGAAAATTTTCTTTACTGACAATACCATTCTTTAACTGAATCTGGCCTTTTAAATTACTTTTTATGCATTTTTTTCCCACTGTTGGGGTTCAAACCCAGTGCCTCACACATATTGGGCAAATGTTCTACCACTGGGCTACCTCCCCAGTCCATTATTTTAATAATCCTTTTTCTAAAAGTTGCTTAGGGCCTTGCAAGCTCCAGAGTCACTGAAATTACAGGCCACCCTAGCCGGCCATTATTTTAAAATCTTTTTTGGATGTTGATAGACCTTTATTTTATTCATTTAATTATATGTGGTGCTGAGAATGGAACCCAGTGCCTCACACATGCTAGGCAAGTGCTCTACCACTGAGCCACAGCCCAGCCCTTAAAATCTTAGCAAAAGAAATAAAGATCAGATCCCAAGTTTAGAATTTTACAGACCTTTACTGGAGCTGCAATACAACACTAGTCTAATCTGCCACAGTGTCAACAACATTCCTTTGACTTCCATACCTGTTCAGAGCCAGATAAAGCTGAGTATTGTGGGTGTGGAATTTCTCGCCGATGCTATTATAAAACTGAACAATGAAGGTGAGAGACATGCCCAAGGGGAAGGCTGATAGGGTCCTTCCTTGGGCTGTGTATAGCTTGGGCTGGCTGCTCATTTTCAGGTATGTTACTGGTGCTACCTGTGGGAGACAAAACCTACTGGTACAGAGAAGGATGCATTGGAGAAGAACTGCTACCATATTCTACAATTTATAATCAATGATAAAAACAGAATGGTATTCCTTTTCTACAGGAAAAAGAAAATTTTTTTTGGTAGTAGAGATTGAATCCAGGGGCACTTTCCACTAAACTACATCTCCAGCTCTTTTTTTTTTAATACTTTTTTTTGTTGTTGTAGATGGACACAATACCTTTATATTATTTATTTATTTTCTTAGGTGGTGCTAAGGACAGAACCCAGGGCCTCACATATGCTAGGCAAACACTTTACCACTGAGTCACAACCCCAACCCCTACAGCTCTTTTGTATTTTGAAACAGGGTCTCACTAAATTGCTGAGGCTGACTTCAAATTTGAGATTCTCCTGCCTCAGTCTCCCAAGCCACTGGGATTACTGATGTGCATGCCACCATGCCCGGCCCCAAACCTTTTTTAAAAAAATTATTTTGAGATAGGATCTAGCTAAATTGCTGAGGCTGGCCTTGAATTTGCAATACTCCTGCCTCAGCCTCCCCTCTGCCCCCAAGTTGCTGGGATTACAGGTGAATGCCACCAGGTCCAGCCCAGCCCTTTAAATTTTTTATTTTGAGGGGAGGTCTCACTAAGTTATCCAGGTTGGCATGGAACTTGTATTCTTCTTGTCTCAGCTTTCTGAGTCCCTGGGATTATAGGCACGTGCCACTGTACTCAGTTACATACAATTTTTATAGTAGCTAAAAGTGATACATGCACAAAAGGACCAACAGAGTAGATGGAATATAGATGTTTAATACCTAATTTTTTTCTTGCGATACTGGGGATTCAACCCAGTGGTGCTTCACCATTGAGCTACATCGCCAACTGTTTTTATTTTTATTTTGAGACAGGGTCTCACAAAGTTGCCCAGGCTGGCCTTTAATTTGCCATCTTCCTTCCTCAGCCTCCTGAGTTGCTGGGATTATAGGGATTTGCCACCATACCTGACTCTTAAAAATTGTGTTTTATATTAAGACTAACTTGCTTAGGGCCTCATTAAATTGCTGAGGCTGGCTTTGAACTTGCAATCCTTCTGTCTCAGCCTCCCAAGCCACTGTAATGTGATGGTTTATAACCAAATCAAAATTGGCTTGTTATTTTAGAAGTTCATTTATGACCTCAGTTTCTAGGTCCTTTCCTTTTTCAGTGGTAGAGATTGAACTTTTGGGTGCTTTGCCAATAAACTATATCCCAAGCACTTTTTATTTTTTGAGAAAGGGTCTTGCTAAATTGACAGGTTGGCCTTGAATTTGCAATCCTCCTGACTCAGTCTTCCAAATACCTGGGATTACAGGTATGTGCTACTGTACCCACCTAAATTTCTAGGTTTTTTTTTTTGTGGGGGAGTATCAGAGATTGAATTTAGGGGCACTTGACCACTGAGCCACATACCCAGCCCTTTTTTTGTATTTTATTTCGAGACAGGGTCTCACTGAGTTGCTTAGCACCTCACCATTGCTAAGGCTGGCTTTGAACTTAAGGTTCTCCTGCCTCAGCCTCCCAAGCTGCTGGGGTTACAGGGGTGTGCCACCACACCTGGTCTAAATTTCTAGTTCTTAAGAAAGGAAACCTGCCGAGCGCGGTGGCGCATGCCTGTAATCCCAGCACTCGGGAGGCTGAGGCAGGAGGATCGTGAGTTCAAAGCCAGCCTCAGCAATTTAGCGATGCCCTAAACAACTCAGTGAGACTCTGTCTCTAAATAAAATACAAAATAGGGCTGGGGATGTGGCTCAGTGGTGGAGTGCCCCTAGGTTCAATCTCCAGTACCAAAAAAAAAAAAAAAAAAAAAAGAAGGAAAGGAAACCTGCCTCTTAAAGCCACGGTATTCCTTTTTATTTATTTGAGGTGCTAGGGATCCAAACCAGGGACTCATGCATGCTAGGTAAATGCTCTACCACTGAGCTACATTCCCAGTCCATTTTTAGAAATTTTTATTTTGAGACAATATCTTACTTAAATTGCCCAGGCTGACCTCAAACTTACAATCCTCCTGCCTCAATCTCCTGAATATTTGGAATTACAGCATGCCGCCCCCACTTTATGAGAAAGCCCCTGAACTCACCTGGACCCCAGTTATGGTTGTTTGGTTGACTCCAAAAGGTTCAATAGAAGTGACTTCCAACACGGCAGTACCAGCAATGGAACCAGCTTTCAGGAG
Organism: Glaucomys volans; assembly: GCA_020662805.1. NCBI lineage: Eukaryota > Metazoa > Chordata > Mammalia > Rodentia > Sciuridae > Glaucomys > Glaucomys volans. The sequence goes on from JAJEJO010005205.1 coordinate 14,529, forward strand.
CCCTTCACCATCTTCCTCAATGACAGATGAATTAGGGAAACACCTGAGAACACGGGAACTCACAAAGGCAGCTCCTTCCCTAGGAAATAAATGAAACAAGTGCACTCTTGGCCACTTTCTCAGAGGGAAAGGAGTAAAGGAATCTGAGCAGGATGACTGTTTGAGTCTGTACTCCAGGAAGCTGCTTGCTATTCCCCACCTTCTGTTCCTCAGGTAAAAGTCTGCCTTTGGATTATGCTTAACCCTTTAAAAATCAAAACATATTTATCATAAAAAATTATTTGGCCAGAACAATTGAAAACAGGCATTCAAATACTAGGACATGAATGTTCATAGTAGTACTAGTCATAATAGTCAAAAAATAAACATGACCTTAAATGTTCATCACTGAGGGAACGGACAAACAAAATGTTATATTTACATGTGACATATTCACATTTCTATTCAGTCATAGAAAGGAATAAGGTAGTATGGATGAATCTCAAAACTATTATGCTAACTGAAAGAAGTCAACACAAAAATTTGCATGTTGTATGATTCTTTTTATATGAAATGTCCAGAATAGTTAATACCATAAAGAAAGAAAGCAGTTTAATGGTTGTTAGGAACTTGGAAGAAGGGAGAATGGGCAGTGGCTGCTTAGTTAGTATGTCTCCTTTGGTGGTGATGAAAATATTTTAGAACTAGAGGTGACAATACAATACTGTGGATGTACTAAATGCCACTAGATTTAATACTTTAAAATGGTTAGTTTTTAGTTACATGAATTATTTCACTGCAACTAAAAAATATTCAGGGGTTAAAACAAATCACCTGGAAGGCAAGGGTAGTTCTTTCCATGTGCAGTTTTTTACTAAAGATTTTTTTTTTTTTTTTTTTTTTTTGTGGTGCTGGGGATTGAACCCAGGGCCTTATGCTTGCAAGGCAGGCACCCTACCAACTGAGCTATACCCCCAGCCCACTACTAAAGATTCTTAAAGATAGAACCTGGACCACCTTCTCCCTTTTCTTTACCTGTTGGTATGGAGTTTGAGCTGAGAATTCATAGGCATTAAAATCTGCTCAGGTTGGCACTCTGAAGAGAAAAGTTGGAGTTTTTCAAACACCTATAATGAGAAAATAATGTTTTCCTCATTTTTGCAAAAGACAAATTATGACCTTTAGTCACATATGGACTTCAGTATAATCTCCAAGGGATTACATGCTAAATGACAACTATAGCCCAGGTGTGGTGGTGCACACCTATAATCCCAGCTACTCAGGAGACTGAGGCAGAAAGATTGCAAGTTCAAAGCCAGCCCCTGGCAACTTGGCAAAACTCTCTCAAAATAAAAAAAATTAAAGAGCCGGGCGCGGGGGCGCATGCCTGTAATCCCAGCGACTCGGGAGGCTGAGGCAGGAGGATCTCGAGTTCAAAGCCAGCCTCAGCAATTTAGCGAGGCCCCAAGCAGCTCAGGGAAACCCTGTCTCTAAAATAAAATACAAAATAGGGCTGGGGAGGTAGCTCAGTGGCCAAGTGCCCCTGAGTTCAATCCCCAGTTCCAAAAAAAAAAAAAAAAAAAAAAAAAATTAAAAGAACTGAAGATGTGATGCAGAGGTAAGGTGCCCCTGGGTTCAATCCCCAGTAACACACACACACAACACATTATAAGTCAGCAGTCTGCCCAACTTTTAATTAATCTAAAATCTTCCACAACACTCCTTTCTAAAACAAACCAAACAATTTAAACATATCTAGGTATTCTAGAATAGACAACTAATATTAGCCCTGTTTCTGACTGATGGATGGGGCATGTAGCAAAGTTTATACTTACTGTATCCTCTGAATTATTTAGGTAGAAAATAGCTTTGAAATTTTTTTTTGGGGGGGGGAGGTACCAGGGATTGAACTCAGGGGCACTCAACTACTGAGTCACATCCTCAACCCTATTTTGTATTTTATTTAGAGACAGGGCCACACTAAGTTGCTTAGTGTCTTTCTTTTGCTGAGGCTGGCTTTAAACTTAAGGTCCTCCAGTTTCAGCCTCCTGAGCTGCTGGGATTACAGGCATGCGCCATAGTGCCTGACTGAAATTTCTAATTTTAACTCTGGTAACCTGAAATGAGATTTGGGAACAAAGAACCTGTATTAAATTAACAAGAACCTATAATATTAAGTTAGCAAGGGCATTCCCTCCTTTCACAAAGGAAACCATCCAGTTCTTCCACTTCCTAGTAAAGTGCTCTTTCCTCATCCCTATATTGAATCATAGAACCAAAGCCAAAATAAAGGGAAAAATATAAAAAAACAGCTTCAAATTCAGAGGTAGAGAAACTTACCCCATACAATGGTAATTTGTCTTCTGAATTCTAAAAATAGGGTTATTTAACTTTTTTTTTTTTGTAGTGCTGAGGATTAGAACCCAGGGCCTTGTGCTTACAAGACAGGCACTCTACCAACTGAGCTATATCCTCAGCCTAGGGTCATTTAGCTTTTAGCCTGAGAACATGTATAGAAACTATACTTTTACACCTTACCAGAAGTTAGTATTATAGTTCTTTCTTTTTTGTGGGGGCACCAGGGATTGAACTCAGGGGCACTCCTGAGCTGAATCCCCAGCCCTATTTTGCATTTTATTTAGAGACAGGGTCTCACTGAGTTGCTTAGGGCCTTGTTTTTGCTGAGGCTGGCTTTGAACTCTCGACCTTCCTACCTCAGCTTCCTGAGCCCCTGGGATTACATCAGTGTACCACTGAGCCCAGCTTACTATTATATTTCATTCTACCCGTGACTATATCTAAATGGCTATATTATAATATCCTTGCTAGAAATGAATTCTTCTCTGGTTACTAGTGTTCCTAGTGTGGGAGTTGAAGGGAGTGCATGTGTTAAAGTTTCTAATGTTAGGTCTCTCTAGAAGCGATTAGCAGGAATGATAAATTTCTAGAATTACAAAATTGTTCCAGGGATCCTTATATCAAATTTTCCATCCAGATTAATCACTTATGGATGATAAGTAGATATAACTTTCTTCTCCTTGATATACAGAAACAAGATTTAGGTTTGAGAGCTTACCAGGATCTGCACTTCATCAGACAGTTCTGACAAATTTCCCTCAAACTGCCCAGAGGAACTGTTCACACAGCGAACAGTGACTTTGATACTGGTCCTGCCAGCTGCTTTCGTGTGGACAACCATGGCAAAGTTGTTCTCTACTGGAAGCTGTAGGAAAACCTAGATGTGAAGAAATTAATTAAGAAATATTCATAAGGTCCAGAAATGTGACTCAGTGACAGACCAGTTGCCTAGCATGTGTGAGGCCCTGGTTGTTTGATCCCCAGCACTAAAATAACAAGAAAAGAAAGAAAGAAAGAAAGAAAGAAAGAAAGAAAGAAAGAAAGAAAGAAAGAAAGAAAGAAAGGAAGGAAGGAAGGAAGGAAGGAAGGAAGAAAAGAGGAAGGGAAAAGAGAAAAAAAAGAATATTCATTCCTGAATAAATGTGCTCTTCCTTGTTAGCTATCTAGAAGAACTAGAGTACAAGAGCATGTTTTCACAGTTATTTTTGTCCTATTCCCAGAAGCACAGTCACCTCTAAAGCAAACCTCTCTGCGCAGTTTTCAACTAATTCTGGAAAGCCTCCAAGATTCTTTCTTATGTTATCTCAAAGTCAGTTCATTCATAGGAGAGGAAATGAAGGCAGTAATTTCTAAAATGGGTTCAGACAACAACTTGAGATGGGAGAGAGATGAGATAATCTATTCATAGAGTTCAAGGTAGTGGCAAGGAAGGATGAAGTGAAAAAGGGAGACTCCAGTTTTATATTAACACTGGCTGATCATACTGGGTGTGGTGGTGCATGCTTGTAATCCCAGCAGCTCAGGAGACTGAGATTGGGGGATCACAAGTTCAAGGCCAGCCTCAGAAATTTAATGAAGCCCTAAGCAACTTAGACCTTGTCTCAAAATAAAAAATAAGAAAGGGCTGGGGATGTGACTCAGTGATTAAGTGCCCCTGGTACCAAAAAACAAAACAAACTGACCATCTCCCCACCCACATGGATACTCAACATTTCAGTCTAAACCAGATAAGAAGAATTAGAACCTGACAGATTTCTGGTAATTAGGGAAGATAGGACAAAACCGAGGCAAATTTATATTGAAGCAGGCACTTGTCTACTTTTCCAACACACATTTCCAACACTCATTCATAACCTATCTTCTTGCTGTCCAGAACCCTCAAGATCTTCTTTCTAGAGCTCTAGATTTACAATAGAGTCCCAAGTCCCAAAATTACCTTTCCCTGTCCCCAACATATAAAGTTCCATTCCCATTGTGTAGATTTCAATCAGTTGCCTGAAAGAAAGCCTCATGTTAAAGAATGAGTGGTTTATAAGAGTTTCATCCAAGAATCTCTAAATGTGTAGGAAATCTACCTTGTGGGTCATGGAGAGCTTGACTCATTTCATCACTTAATTTGCCTTGCTGGATCTGAGGCAGGAAAAGTAAACATATATATAGCCCTCAATTTTTTCTTTTGCTAGAGAAAAGAGTGATGCCTTAGATGAGAAAACTGAAAGCAGCAGAATACAGGGGGCTGGGGTTTTAGCTCAGTGGTAAAGCACTTGCCTAACACATGTGAGGCACTGGGTTCCATCCTCAGCACCACATAAAAACAAACAAACAAACAAATAAATAAAGGTATTGTGTTCAGTACAACTAAAAAAATATTTTTAAAAAAAGTAGTAGAGGGCTGGGGTTGTGGCTCGGTGTTACAGCACTTGTGTGGCATGTTTGACGCACTGGGTTTGATTCTCAGTGCCACCACATATAAATAAGTAAATTAATTAATTAAATAAAGGTCCATTGATAACTAAAAAAAATTTAAAAAAAGAAACAGAATAGAGGCTAAGGCTGAGGCTATTGCTTCCTTTCACAAAACCTCTATTTTCTATTTAAGGAAAAAAGCTAAATCCCTTTGCTGAATGGTACCCAACTAAGTATAGTTCTATCCTTCAATTCCAAGTATAACCAGAATCTGAGAAGTTCCTGACAGATAGAAGATCCAACCACTATAGTTTCCTTAAATTTTACACTTAAGATATTTTTTAAAAGATTATATATAGATGTTTTTACTTTTTCCAGATTTCTTTTCTTTTTAACTGGCTCTAGAAATATTCTCTTAATTTTAACTCCTCTACCCCCTCCGTTTTATCCCAAGGTCTAACTCTAATTTTTCATTCTTACTGACCCTAAATTGTGACCTTATGGGAAGCTTGACCCAGACCTAAGTGGTTACCACTGTCTTCAGACTATCCTGGATGGATTCCATCAAACTGATGATAAGGTAACAATCTTGTAAACAATGCTATAGCTGTTTACTACCAAAAAATCCTTAGTTTTTTACCAAACTTTCTTTGTCTTTTTTAGGTTTCCATGTGAGGTTTGATGCTGTTGTGCCTAAAAACATCAAAACTATTTTCAGAAGCTGAAAGTCTTAATTGCATTGTAGACTTCCTCAATGGCCATCCTGAGTTCTTCCATGATCCAGACACAACAGTTGCTGAACTTGGAGGAGCCAATACCATCAGGTACCAAAGGGAACCATGGAGGGGCAGTTTAATTACCCACCCTTTTAAAATTTGCCATTGATGTAAGGGACCCTTCCAGAATCAGCTGCCAAACAGCCCCACAGCACCCGTGGTGCCTAACATCCTACTGCAGGAATCTAGTGGGTACAGGAAACTGCTTGGCCATCTATAGCCCTCCATTTCCATCTTTCTTATTATTGATATCAACTGCCCACCATGTAGTACAAACATGATTATGAATATAATTAAATGTATGTCTGAACAAGTTAAAATATTATTTATCTAGCCGGGTGTGGGGGATGCATGCCTATGATCCCAGAGGCTCAGGAGGCTGAGGCAGGAGGACCTTGAGTTCAAAGCCAGCCTCAGTAAAAAGCAAGGTGCTAAGCAACTCAGTGAGACCCTGTTTCTAAATAAAATACAAAATAGGACTGGGGATGTGGCTCAGTGGCTGAGTACCCCTGAGTTCAATCCCTGGTACTCCCCCCAAAAATTATGTATCTAAACTTTGTGAATATACTTTATACTCATGTGTTACTCATATAACTGTCATCTGCTCACAAGTATATTATTATAACATTATACAACAAATACGATACTATAGGAAAGACTGCTTTTTAGAGTCCTTTCCAGCTAAAAATATTAAAAATCATGTAGAATTATCTGAGTACTCAAGTTTGGATTCTTCATATGATTTGAAGGTTTCCAGAGTTCAAAGAACAAGAAGTCATGATATTGTATAGTTAAGAAAGTTGAGTCAATCAGTATAAAACTTATGATGAAATAAAACTAATTTAGCAGCCACATCCTGATGGTGCATGAAAGTTTGAGGCCAGTCTGGGCAATTTAGCAAGATTCTGTCTCATAATAAATAAGGAAAGAAGAAGGGCTGGGGATGTAGCTGAGTGATAGAGTGCTTGGAGGCCCTGGGTTCGATCCCTAGTACTAGAAAAAATAAATCATTAAGATAATAAAATAAACAGATAAATTCATACCTCTGAATGCCTGGGCACTAGGTCCAATACATCCCTTTTGCTCATGGACCAATGAAATGTGAGCCCAGGGTTGGCATTGCTGAAGGAGAAAGGGGTCTGGGTACTGGTCACTCCCATAACATAAACTGGCATCTGAAAAGAAAAGGTGGTATTATGCTATATATCCTGCCCACCTGGAATTATCAGGTTTTTTTTTTTCTGGTACTAGAGATTGATCCAGGGATGCTTTACTACTGAGCTACACCCCAACCCTTTTTTATTTTGAGACAGGGTCTCTCTAAATTGCAGAGGCTGACCTTGAACTTGTAATTCTCCTGCCTAAGCATCCTGAATCTCTGGGATTACAAAAGTATGCCACCATACCCAGCCCACCTGACATTATCCAGAATAATGAACCCAGTCATCATACTGACCTCAGTAGCTGTGATGAGTCTAGTTGCAGCTGCAAGGATCCTAACAGCCCTTAGCTGAACAACTTCAATCTGCACTTCATCCTGCTCAACAGGATAGAGAGCAAGTTAGGTTAAAAGGAAATTTCTGTGGGGTGGACAGAGATGCTTACAATAACTAGTTTGTTGTGTTGTTTTTGGCATTCAATAAAAATTTGATACCATAGATCTGTTTGGTTTTGTTCTTTAAAGAATTCTTTAAGGATAAGGACCATGTCTTACAATAATGCCAAGTATTCTGTGGACTTTCCACTAAAGATTATGTTTTCCATGGCTGGTTAAGAGAATAGCAGGTGAGGGGAATTAAAAGAGTTTTCCTGGGTTACTGACACCCTCCTCATCACCATCCACAAACCCTGATATGGCTCACAAATGAAAGGGTAGAAGCAGAGCATGGCAAATAACTCATACCTGGGAAAACACGATGACTTTGCCAGTGTCTTCATTTACTGTCTGGATGGTGCCATGGACCACAGCTGTGCCAACTACTTTCCCTGTAACTTGTCCCCTCCTATTAACAACAGCCACAGTCTGATTATTGATGGAGAAGTGAATGATAGATTGGGGCTGAGGACCACCTTCAGACATTACCTGGAATTTAAATATACCAGTGAATGCCTGGAATGTGGATGAAAAGTCACATCTTTTTCCCCAACATTTTGTCCAACTTGACTTCTTTATCTTCCCCCTCTTCTTAACAGCATATCCCATATAAACTCAAATGCAGAAGATGTGGAAGTGCTGCAAATGATCCAAGGATTCTAAGAGAAAGTTTATATCATGAACATCACAGGTCACAGAAAACTCACTTTCTTCTTTATCAGACCCAGTTGAACTTGGTTAGGAGTACACAAACGAAGGCTGATAGGAAGAGAGGTGTATGTGTGTAAAGGAGAAATGATAAATCTTATTTTCTGCTTTTAAGATCACCTGCATCATGTTAGTTGGAATCAGTGTCATTTTCTCTGGAACAAGTCGGAATGGAGGAAATACCTTGAAGGAGAAACCAAAAGGACAACAATGACTAGAGTCAGTTTCATAACAAATGACTGGTCTTATTCATTTTTGTTGCCGTTGTTTTCTTTCAGTACTAGAGATTGAACCCAGGGGTGCTCTATCATTGAGCTACCTCTTTGGTCTTTTTGTATTGTTTTTGGTACTGGGGACTGAACCACAACAATTTTTTTTTTTTTTTTTTTGGTACTGGGGATTGAACCCAGGGGTGCTTCACCACTGAGCCACATCCCCAGCCCTATTTTGTATTTTATTTAGAGACAGGGTCTCACTGAGTTGCTTAGGGCCTTGCTAAGTTGCTGAGACTGGTTTTGAACTTGCGATCCTACTGCCTCAGCCTCCCGAGCTGCTGAGATTACAGGCGTGCGCCACTGCGTCTGGCCACAACAGACATTTATTATTACTATTATTATTATTATCGAGACAGGGTCTCCTGAAATTGCTTATGGCCTCACTAAGGTGCTGAGGCTGGCCATGAACTTGCTATACTCCTGTCTCAGTCTGGGATTACAGGTGTGTACCATTATGCCTAGACTTTCTTTTTTGAACATATAAAAAACTAGGGAGGACAGTAAAATAAACTCTCAGGTACCTATTTATCCAGATTCAGCAATTATAAATCTATGGCCAACAATTATTTTTTAATGACATAAGAAAACACTTTTGATACAAGATTATAATGAAAAAAGTAGTATGATTTATTTGTATTAAAATATGCACAGATGCTAGGCAGGTAGTAAATGCCTCTAATCCTAGAAATTTGGGCATCTGAGGCAGGAAAATTGCAAGTTTGAGGCCAGCCTCTGCAATGAAAAGCTCTGAGAATGCACAACTCATTGGGTTCAATCCCTGGTATAGAAAAAAAAAAAAAAAAAAAAAAAGCAAGCAAAGGGTAAGAATCAGACATGGTGGCATGTACCTGTTATAGTAACAGTTACTTGGGAGACTACGGCAGGAGGATTACTTGAGCCCATGAATTGGAAGCCAGCACAAGCAACCTAGCAAGACTCTATCTCCAAAAAAAAAGAAAAAAAAAAAAAAAGAAAAAAAAAAAAAAAAGATGATGATGAGATATGTAGGGGAAAAATTTGTTGGACATTTTATTTTTTTAATTTTAATTTTTTGAGGTACTGGGGTATGAACCCCAGGGCACTTTAACACTGAGTTACACACCAGCCCTTTTTAAAAATTTGAGACAGGGTCTAAATTGCCAAAGCTGGCCTCGAACTTGTGATCCTCCTGCCTCAGCCTCCCAAGTTGCTGGAATGATAGGCATGTGCCACAGCACCTGGCTTCATTCTGTGTCTTTCTGCTTTTTTGTGCCAAAATTGTTACAGGAATTTTTATACAGAAAAACAAAAGCCAAAAACATGCTACATGTTGTGCAAGAATTAGACAACTATGTTTTAAGTCAAATGATTTTCAACTTGTGCAAATTAAAAAGAAAAAAATAAGCAAAACTAAATAAGATGAAGTACAAATTTTGGATGAGATCATTTCCTTACTTCAATTTGTCGAGGAGCTGATGTGAATTTTCTCCCCATCTTGTCTCTGGCAATAGCCACAAGTGTGGTTTGCCCGATAGTGACAGCTCGAACTATATAATTTTCAGAGTATTCATCCTGTTCCTCCATTAGTCTGCAAAGACCCATGTGTTTTTAGGTGAGAAAGATTTGGTTTTGAAAGTGGCCAGTGATGTGTCTTTCCAAGGCTTAACATTTTCTGTTCATTTTAACTCTGGTTATAGTGAATTGCCAGAAAATAAATTTCTAGAGTCAAGAAATTTCATGGTACTGGCAGGAAGCTCCTGAGGGGCAAAAATTTGTTCTGAGGCTGCAAAGGTAGTACAACATAGATTGGGAAAATTGTAAATACTAAATTGCCCTGGAGGTTTTGTGTATTTTCCTTTCTGAGAGGAGTATACCAGTATCTGCTTCCCAACAGATTTTTTTTTTTTTGGTGGTTCTGCAGATGGAACCCTAATAAAATTTTGACGATCCCCTAGCCTGAAACACTCCCAAAAGATATCATCCAAGGAGAAGTTTCAGAAAATAAGCATTTAATGATACACATGATTTTAGCCCCCAAGGTATACTGAATAGGTATTTTATAGAGAGTTGAATATGAGAAGACAATATGGTCTGAAAGGCACTGTAACAAAAAAGGAGAAAATGTGAAATAACCTAAGGGGCAGCTGACCAGGCTACCAGGAGGGAGATTCCCATGATATCAAGCATTAAGGAGAGAGAAATATTGAAATGGTACTCACGTCAGGGTGACAATGGCAGATGCCAACTGTAATTTGAGCTCCATGTTTCTGAAATATTTGTTTAGGAATGGGCGTTTGGAAGAGTCAAGAACCCTTACAGTCACCAGCACAGTTTTGCCTATCTCAACCTAGTAGTTTTAAAGAAAACAACAAAAAACAAGTACATTGTAATGTGGTGTCCTATCCATCAAGGAGAATCTAACTCATTGAGGGCAGCAGACGTTTTTGCTAAATGTTACTGGTTAGTCTTTGATCAAATAAACTTTGTGTACTATTTTAAGTCATTCTTGAACACTCTCCCTACATCTCCATTATGTTTAATGTTGGAATGTTGTTCTTTAAGGGCAGGTATTTCCTTAACTTATCAAAAGTCCTGGTGTACACACAATAGTTTAGCAGAGACTATATTAAGTGAGTGAGGTTGAAGCTTGCTTCATTTCTGAGATAAAGCAAACATCTCTCACCTTATCTATCAGATCAAGTTCCAGCTCTTGTATGTCTGACACCTGGAGGTGGGCTGTGGCTGGACCCAGGAAAGCCAAGCACAGATCATAGACCTCCAAGGTGAGAAATCCAGGATGTACTGGAACTAACTAGAAGAAAGATGGTAGATGGGTAAAGAAGCAAACATAGTCTAGGCATAATCACAGCAACTGTTTTCACCCAAAGAAAAAAATAGACCTTAATTCCCTTGAGATGGGAACTCTCAGAGATCAGGTTATGTGTTTCAGGAATAGTACTGTACGTACCTGTAATATGCTTCAGTTCATGGTAAAATATGTACCTTAACAAATATTAGCTGATAAATAGCAGAGTTGTAGATGACTGAATTTAGGCAGAATCCAACATACATATCCCATTTCTATTCTTTTTATTTTTATTTTTTTGGTACTGCGGATTGAACCCAGGTGCTTTTATCACTAAGTTACATTCCCAGCTCTATCTATCTATCTATCTATCTATCTATCTATCTATCTATCTATCTATCATCTATTCATGGTACCAGGAATTGAACCCAGGGGCATTCAACCACTGAGTCACATCCCCAACCCTTTTAATATTTTATTTTGAGACAGGGTCTTTCTAATGTGCTGAGACTGGCTTTGAATTCATGATCCTCCTGCCTCATCCACCCAAGTTACTGGGATTACAGGTGTGTACTACCCTGCCTGACTCTTTTTATTTTTTATTTTATTTATTTATTTATTTATTTTTTTGGAGCCAGGAATTGAACTCAGGGACACTCGGCCACTGAGCCACATCCCCAGCCCTATTCTGTATTTTATTTAGAGACAGGGTCTCACTGAGTTGCTTAGGGCCTCACTAAGTTGTTGAGGCTGGCTTTGAACTCACGATCCTCCTGACTCAGCCTCCCAAGTCACTTGGATTACAGGCGTGCGCCACCATGCCCGGCTCTTTTTATTTTTTAAGACAGGGTTTTACTAAGTTGCTGAGCATCTCGCTAAGTTATTCAGGCTGACGTCAAACTTGTGATCCTCCTATCTTAGCCTCCCAAGTCACTGTGGTTATAGCCATGCGCCACTGAGCATCCAGCTCAGTTTTCCACTTCTTAATTATGGACAGGGAAAAGATTTCATGAAGAAAATTAAGTCCATACATGCTGCGGTCACCAGTGAAAGAGAAAGTATTGGTCAACTGACAGCTTTTTTCATCCTTGTACCTCAGATCCTTGCACAACAGCATGTTTTTCACATTCTGTGTCTGCACTAGTGCCTCAGTCTTTCTTTTGTAAAACTAATAGTATGACTAAGATAAATTAATTTCTTTGCACTCTTATACAGATATATATGCATATATATTAATATAAAGTATCATTTTATTACTGTGAATCAAAAGCAAATCCTTTGGCATACTGACTATGAAGTCAGTTTAATATTTTGAATCTTCACTGTGGGAGAAGCCCCTGGCACTTGGCTGGCAGCAGTGAATGCCTCGAATGTGTAAGGGAGACCTACATTCATGCATGCCTGACAGGAAAACCTGCAGGAACGAGTTTTCCGCTGTTACAGGCCAGTGGAGCTGACCACTTCCCCATAATTAGCATACCTGTTGCCAGGGTAACCTTAGGGGGTCCAGAGTGGACCCCGAGTACAGACACAGGTAGACATTAGTGGAAACGTGATTGGACGAGGTACAATCCTTACTTTGCATACCTGGATGTTACCTGATTGGGCACAGTTCCAAACCCTGATCAGCAGGAGTGTAAACAAGTAAGAAACTAACTATCGACTTAAGGACGAAACATTCCCTAAATAAACGAACTAACAAAGGGCTCGCAACTCTCTTGTTTATTCACCAGTTCCCGGTGCCTGGCATTGGCACTGCGGCTGTTACCCCCGCGACGAGTGAAGCCGAGGTGAAAGAACTCCATTACTTCACATTCTTGCTGACAACAACATATACTCTGCTTATAAAGTCAATACTACATTTAAATGTCTACAGTTATGTATGTATGCTGAAACTGGTAAAAATGAACCTTTGTTTAATGAAAATCTTTGAACTAGATTGTGGGGAGCGGTGGCTTGCCTTAGAATCTCTGACTGTCTTGTAGCAGGAGCCTGTGCCTGCGCTGAGAACTTCCTGTGCAAAGGTACAGGTCAAGATTGCTATGGTAACACCCTGCTTAAGGGGGTTGTGCAAGGCACTGGACTATCAGTCTTGACCTGAGTTCAGACACCAGCTTCCAGGGGTAAAGAATTATGAGTGCAAAAAAGATAATTATAATTGGTTGCCAGTACTTCATCTTTCAAGACTGCCTGCTTTAAAAAAAATCTGTAGTCATAGATGAACAGCATGTCTGTATTTTATTTGTCTATGTGGTGCTGAGGATCGAACCCGGTATTTCACATGTGCTAGGCAGGCGTTCTGCCACTGAGCTACAGCCCCAGTCCAAGGCTGCCTGCTTTGAAGAAACTTTCTCACAGAAAATCCTTTTGATGAGAAAACGTATATAATATGCTGAGCTAGCTCTGAGTCATTGTTTCTCCATCAGAGAACAGTGTCCCACTTGGTCCCAGTTTTCTCTCTGTGTGTCTGTTTGTCTTTTCTAATCTCCTCTCACCCCTCGCTGGTTTCTGAATTAATGGCTGTGCAGGTCATGGCACTAGATGTCTTTTATAACTAAATTCAACCAGAAGTAAAAACTGCCTTGGACTGTAGACAACTGTAGGAAGAAACACCCTTCTTTTTGGTTGAAGAATCTATATAGGTTAACCATGGAAAGAAAAGCAAATGTTATTTTTATAACATGCATTAAACATATAATATTTTTCCAATTTTTCTCCTAAGAGGGAACTTTGGCCTGATCTTATCAATCTGGAATATTTCTACAACTCACCTGGACAGAACTTTCTGCTTCCATATAAGTGATGGTGACAATATCCAGCTCACTGCTGTTGACTAAAAAATAACCAGATCCCTCCACAAGGCTAAATATTTCCTGTGGAGAAATCAGACAAACAAATTCTATTCCCTTCCCTTCAGTTTACAAATAACTCAAAGGAAATTAAAAGATTAAAAAATTAAAAGATTTTTTAAATTAAAAGATTAAGGTCAATAAAGGTCAAAAGGTCAAAAGAAAAAAATTATTGTTAAAGTATAATTAAGGATATTGCAACTAATCACTATAATATGTATGTGTATGTTTCAGTGATTTTCAACACATAAGTGAGCTTTTTAAACTGTTGTACTGTTAATTAAAAACCTTCCCTCCAATAGGATTACACTAAATTAGACCCATGAAGCTTCTACCTTCACATGAGGGTGGTTATAGATGGTGGCATTCTCCGGCAATACAGTTACATCATCGACCAGGAGCAGCTCCACAGCTGCAGATCTAGGCAAGTTGGAAATATCCTAGCAATGTAATAAAAACCACAAAGGCGAATATAACCTTTTAATGCCTCAGTTTAGTGAGAGAAAATTCTAGTACTCACTCAAGTGCCAAAGATAACAGAATCACAGAGGTGCATAGTTCACAGATTTACATCAGTTACAAACAATTTTTAGGAAGAAACTTAAATTTCAATCATTAAATTTATATTTCTCTCTTATTATTTTTTTTAATGGATTTTTGGTTGTGGGTGGACACAACACCTTTATTGTGGTGCTGAGGATCAAACCCAGGGCTCACATGTGCTAGGTGAGCACACTACCACTGAGCCACAACCCCAGCCCCCATATTTCTTATTTTATTTTATTTTTGTACCAGGGATTGAACCCAGAGATGCATAATCACTGAGCCATGTCCCCAGCACTTTTTATTTTTTATTTTGAGACAGTGTCTCACTGAGTTGCTCAGGGCCTTGCTAAGTTGCTGAGGCTGTCTTTGAACTTGTGATTCTTTTGCCTCAGCCTCTCCAGCCACTGGGATGATAGGCATGTGCCACTGCTCCCAGCTAATTTATATTTCTAATACCGCAATCTCCACTCACCTTTGGGCTTTTCTTCTCTGAATAGCCCACAAAATTGACTCCAATGAGTACAGTCCCTTTTATCTGATGTACTTTAAGGATCTGATGACCTGGAAACATGCAGAATAACACTCTGAGAAACAATAACATGTAGAATACAAAAGTGCCTCTAGAAAACCAAATTGTGTTTTATTTCAGGGAAGAAAAATACTGAATGGGGAAATACCCAAGTTTTTGTGCTGACCTGCCACTATATTCCTATGTGACCCTGAGCAACCAATTTATCTCTCAGTTCCTTTATTAAATGAGGAACTGAGCTAGGCAAAATATGAAATTCTTTCCAGCTGTGATGGTCTATGAGTCCAAAAATAGGCAGAAGTGTATGGAAATTTTTGTTCAATTTACAAATGAGAGTGACAAGTAAAGGGATAGTCATTTTACTCTTCTAAATTGTTCTTTTTATGTAAATGTCATGTTGCTCATTTAAAAATTTTTAAATGGCTAAACTTTATGACATCAGTTCAGACTTTTAAAACTAGCATGTCAAGGCTTTTATAACCTGATCCTGCTTTAATAATTCATTTGCTTTTTTTTTTTTTCCCCAGCAATGGGAATTGAACCTAGGGGCTTCCACACTAGGCAAGTTCTCCACCACTAAGTTACTTGCCCAGCCCTCTTTTCCTATTTTAACTTAGCAAACATGAATCTGCCACTTCAGTTAGATCAATTCTTTAAAAAAATTTTTTTTTGTTTTTAGTTGTAGATGGACACGATATCTTTATTTTATTTATTTATTTATTTTTTTGCGGTGCTGGGGATCGAACCCAGGGCCTTGTGCTTGCAAGGCAAGCATTCTACCAACTGAGCTATATCCCCAGCCCTATTTTATTTATTTTTATGTGGTGCTGAGGATCAAACCCAGTGCCTCACACTTGCTAGGCAATCACTGTACCACTGATGTACAACCCTAGCCCTAGATCAGATCAATTCTTATTTAGCTTTAACACAAATATCATGCCTAAATCTCTGAAGCATTTCCTCACGATGCCATATTCATTTATTCTACAAAGATTTATCAAAGGCCTGTTATATGCTAGCTACTATGCTCAGTAATTACGATACATAAATGAGGAAGAAAACAATGCTTGCTTTTAAAGAAACCCAGTTTGAGGGGTAACTGAGAGTAAACCAATCACTATGATACAGTATGAGTGTTATTATAGAAGCATATAGAGAACACATAGGTAGATTAAATAAGGGTACAAAGATGGAATATTTACTTGAAACTGGAGATTTTAGAAGGACAGAAAAATTCCTAAATTCCCTAGAAATAGGTTTCATTCCAGTAAAAATGCAAGAAAAGCATGTTCTAAGGAAAAATAACATACAATATAAGCCAAGGGAAGAGGCACAAGCCTTGTCATGGTTAAAGCTGTAAAATTCAGTGTAAGAAATTGTAGGGTATATATAGACAGAAAAAGTTGAAGCCAAAAAATAAGCAGGGATTGATATGTTAAGCTATAGCATTTGAATTTTATCCTAAAAGATACAGGAAGTCCCAGAGACAATATAATGACAGTATAGTCAATGGTTCAGAGTATGGGCTTTGATATCATTGAATCTACTGCTTCACCTATTTACTATTGTAATCTTTGGTCTTAAAACTTCCTGATAGAGTAAAAACTAAATAAATGATTGATAAATGAGTAAATTAACAAAATAGGGATAATAATGCCAATCTGTCATGGTTTACATGGGAGGATTTCTTGAGAAATGTATATAAAGGACTTAGTGCAGTGCCCAACTTGTCTTGAGAGTTCAGTAAATAGTAACCCAAAAAAGTTTTTTAAGCAGGGCATGATGGCACATGCCTGTAATCCCAGCAGCTGGGGAGGCTGAGGCAGGAGGATTACCAGTCTCACCAATTTAGGGAGACCCTGTCTCTAAAAAAAAAATTTTTTTTGAAAAGGCTAGGGATGTGGCTCAGTGATTAAGCACCTCTAGGTTCAATCCCTAGTATATAAAATTTTTTTTTCCAGAGAAATATTTGGATTTGTATTTCAGAATGATCAATCTGGACATTAATGTGGAGAACAGACTAGAGAATAGTAGAGACATGATGAGATGTTAGTAGGCTGCTGTGATAATGCAGGCTAGAAGTGATGAGGACATTATTAGTGATGGAGGTGGAAAGGAAGGGATGAAACAAAAAATATTTAGAAGGTAACACTAATAGTACTTGTGATTAATTAGTAGAGTGTTTAAAAGGAGCATCTCTTCTTTCCGACTTTTTACACTAACTGCATCATGCCACTGGTCTTAGTATTATGCTGACATGTTTTCTAGCTAAGCTATTAAACTTGTGTAAATTTTGGTGTAAGCTCTTTATGGGTAGGGAATCGATTAAATCTTCTTTCTTTTTTTTTAGTTTCCCTATGCTACTGAATGGTTCTACCATCCACTCAAATGCTCATGCCAAAAACCTAAGTTACCTTTTGTACTACTTTCTTCTTAACCTTTGGGATTTGTTTGTGGTAGATTGTTATATTAATGCTCCACAATGATTCACACCTGTTGGTATTCATGCCCTTTGCAATCCTTACCCACCTTGACTTGGGGTTTTGGCCAGATGACTTGCTTTAAGTGAAGGAACATCAGCAAATGTGCTACAAACAGAGGCTTGATGAGTGGTAGCACATGTGGTCTTGTTATCTTCTTACAACCTCATCTAATGCCTCTCATCCCTTCTCTGTCTCTCTTGCCTTCTTTTTTTTTTTTTTTTTTTTTTTTTGTACCAGGGATTGAACCCAGGGGCACTTAACCACTGAGTTATACCCCCAGCCCTTTTAATTTTTTAATTTTTAACTACTGAATAACATCCTCAGCACTCTTAATTTTTTTATTTTGAGGGTCTTGCTAAATTGCTTAGGGCCTCAATAAATTGCTGGGGCTGGCTTTGAACTTGCGATCCTCCTGCCTCAGCCTCCCAAGGTGCTGAGATTGTAGGTGTGCACCACTGCGCCTGCTCTTCAACTCGTTTTTTATATTTCCTTTTCCCACCACCCATTTCAGGTCTCAGTGTAAATATTGTTTTCTCGAGGTAGGCTTCTCTGTTTTAACTAGGTCAGGTCCCCCATTTTAAGATGTAAAGGCACCCTGTATTTGCCCTTTGAAGTGGCTGACACAGTTATAATGTTTGAAGTAGATACTAAACTGTATATATACTTCATAGATACTATATTGTATCTATGAAGGCAGTGGCCACGTTTGCTTATACATGATTATAACTCTAGTGCTTGGTAGAGGGCCCTACACATGGTAGCCATTCAATTACTATTTGCTAATAAATGAATGATATTTCCATAATGTTAGGCAAATAATAAGCAATCACCACATTTTAAAATTAATTTACTTTTATCTCCTTATGAGAAATGTTAGGCCCTAGACCTTAGCTTCGCACACAAGGAAATCTACCTGTAGGTTTTCTGAAAAAATACAAAGATGATACATAATAAAATCGAAAATAAAACCCTCACCTGTAAGGCAATACTTAGTGTGAACCATTTAGCAGGAATAGCATAAGAAAGGATTCATAAATGTTCACAATACCATGCAACCGGGTCTGCCCACTGCCATCATCTTTGGCTACCATCTCCAGTGATTTATAATCTTCAAAATGGGCTAGGGTCTCATTGGAAGATTTCCATTCTAGCATTAGTGAACTGAAATTATCAAACTTTCTCCTGTGTTGATCAAACACTGCCAGTTCCAGAACTGTGTCCCTCAGGCTTGATACAGGAATCTGCATTAAAATAAACAAAACAAAAACTAATAGCCTAATATTCTTGAAGTTAGGGATCATGTTTCCTCTCTTTTTTTTTTTCTCCTATGGTGCTGGGGATTGAACTCAAGGCCTTGGGGCAAGCACTTCATCACTGAGCTATAGTACCAGGTCCTCATCTTTCTACTTTAACATTTTATAAATCTATGGGTATTTTGAAAGAACAGTGTAAAATACCTATATAAAGTTCACTTAGATTCACCAATTCTTCCTTTCTTTTCTTTTTCTTTTTCTTTTTTTCCTTTCCTTTCTTTTCCTTTTCTTTCCCTTTCCCTTTCCTTTCCTTTCCTTTCCTTTCCTTTCCTTTTTGGTACTGGGATTGAACCCATTAAGCCTCATCCCCAGACCTTTTAATTTATTATTTTGAGATAGGGTCTCACTAAGTTGTTGAGTTTGGCCTCAAACTTGTGATCCTCCTGCCTCAGTTTCCTGAGTTGCTGGGATTACAGGTATGCACCAACGCACTTGGCTTGATCAACTAATTCTTAACATTTAATTATATTTACTTTTTCTTTTGCCCCCTTTTTTTCCTTAACTTCCATGTATGGGGAGGAGGGCTGTTTTGTTTTGTTTTCTGAGTAATGTAGGCATCATGGCACTTTACCCCTAAATATTTCAGTATGAATTTCCTAAAACATTCTGCTATGTTAGAGAAAAAATATTACCATATGTAAGAATATTAACATTAATTCAATGTCACCAAATTTATAGTTAACATTTCAATTTCCCAAAATGTCCCCTAAAATGCCTATTAATTTTGTTGTTTAGTTTTGATCTAGAAGTTAATCAAGGTGTACATATTGTATTTGATTGTTTTTCTCTCTCCTTCTTATGTTTTTTTGTGTTGGGGTGGAACCTAGGGACTCACACATGCTAGGCAAACACTCAACCACTGAACTAAATCCACATCTCTGGTTGTTTATCTCTTTAGTTTCTTTTAATGTAGAAAAGTCACATCTGCTGGGGATGGTGATCCATGCTTGTAATCCCAGTGGTTTGGGAGGCTAGGACAAGAGAATCACGAGAGTACAAAGCCAGCCTCAGCAACTTAGTGAGGCCCTGTCTCAAAATAAAATATAGAATGTGGCCCTGGGTTCAATCCTGGGTACAAAAAAAAAAAAAAAAAAGGAGGAGGGGGGAGGAGGAGGGGGAGGGGAAGGAGAGGGATAAGACGACAACAACACATCTGCCCTTTTTTGGCATTTTCTGTGACACTGAATTCTATAGAGTCTAGCCCAGTTTTTTTGTTGAATGTCCTATATTTGGAATTTCTTTGGTTGTTTTCTCATGATTATATTTAGATTAAATTTTGTGGCTGGGGGTGTAGTTCAATGGCAGAATACATGATTAGCATGTGTGAGGTCCTCGGCTCCATTCCCAGAACAAGTAGAAAAATTATTATTATTATAGTTATTTAACAAAATCACCTCATATGTGATTTGTACTACTATATTATTCTGGAAAGTGCATTCAGTGTTACACTGGAGCTTGCTTATAGGAAAGCTGATTGTTAGTACCACTTTCAACTCTGAGAATGTTGATGCCATATTCATAGCTTGAAATTGATCATGATGGGAGTATGAACATCATAGGAATTGGAAAATTTACAAATCAGGTCTATTAAACATTCATTAGCACACCAGTACAGATAATATCATATTACTGCTCTATTAGTAATAACAAATTTGATCATCTGCTGAAGATGGTGGTTGCTGCTAGATATCACTCTAGTATAAAAGCGCAGTTCTCCCTCTTCGTGATGGTATTTTGAAATCTTGAGAATATCCCATTTCCTAACAACTTCTACCTACTAATTCTAACATCCATTGATAACCTTTGCCAGGGTCAATTATTACAATAAGGTTACAAAAAGACAAATGTCTAATTCCACGATTCCTTTTATAAAGCTGTCATTTTTCTGGAAAAGAGCACTCCTTTTTTCTTCTGTCTTCTCCATCCATCCCTTCCTTCTTTCCATCCTTGATTTGTTTCTCCCTCCTTTTTTTCTTTCCATTTCTCTCTTATTATAATTTTTTTGGGGAATGCTTGACCCTGGGTCATGCTCATGCTAGGCAAGCACTCTAGTAAACTACATTCTGGTCCTCCCCTTATTATAATTTTAAGCATCATGGATTTTATTTTTGTCATTATTATTTTAGTTTTTTTGGGGGGGGTTACCAGGGATTGAACTCAGGGGCACTCGACCACTGAGCCACATTCCCAGTCCTTTTTATTTATTTTAAAAATATTTTTTAGTTGTAGACAGACGCAATATCTTAATTTTATTTCTTTATTTTTATGTGGTGCTGAGAATCGAACCCAGGGCCTCTCGCATGGTAGGCAAGCCCTCTACCACCGAGCCACAACTCTAGCCCCTGTATTTATTTAGAAGCAGTGTCTCACCAAGTTGCTTAGCGCCTTGCTTTTGCTGAGGCTGGCTTTGAACTTGTGATCCTCCTGCCTCAGCCTCCAGATCCACTGGGATTACAGGTGTGCGACATCATGCCTGGCTCATTATTATTTTGGAGCTCAAACTGTCTATAATTTGGTTAGCAGGAGCCTCTTCATGCCAACTTTTTTTTTGAGAATATACCATTAATCTTTGAGAAAGTCCTTGCTTCCTAACAGAAGTTGTTTGGGGCTCATGTTGTACTTTCGTTATTGAGCTGGAATCAGTTATTTCTCCAAGGTGCTCTGATTTCCTTAAATCAGGAATAATATTTAGAAATCAAAATGTTTATTCATTGATATTGGGGAATAGCCCTTTTCAGTAAACAGATATAAGAAATAGAATTTGTTTAAAATAAATCATGGCTAAAAACACACAGTCTTGCTAAATTGCTGAGGCCAGTTTTGGACTTTTCATCCTCCTGCTTCAGCCTCCAGAGCTTCTGGGATTAGAGGCATGCGCCATTATGCCCAGCTCTAGTCGAAGACTGTTTTCTTTTTTTTGGTACTGGAGATTGGACCCAGGGATACTCAACCACTGAGCCACATCCCCAGCCCATTTTATATTTTACTTAGAGACAGAGTCTAGCTAAGTTGCTTTAGAGGATGGATAAATTGCTTAGAGCCTTGCTAAATTGGCTGAGCCTGGCTTTCAACTTGCAATCCTATTGCCTCAGCCTCCTGAGCCACAGGAATTATAGGCATATGTCACCACTCTGGGCAAGTCAAAGACTTTTAATCAACCATTTTATTCAAAGAACTAAAGGAATCCATGTTGTTGGGGTTTTTTTTGTGGTGCCGGGGATTGAACACAGGGCCTTGTGCTTGCAAGGCAAGCACTCTAAGCACTCTACCAACTGAGCTACATCCCCAGCCCCAGGAATCCATGTTTAAATAACTAAAAGAAATATTAGAATGATGTCTCTTCTTATTGTGAATATCACTAAAGGAACAGAAATTATTAAAAAGAACCAAAAAAAGTTTCTGAAGTTGAAAAGTATAAGAACTGGAATAAAATATTCACTAGACAAATTCTTTCTTTCCTTTCTTCCTTGCTTCCTTACTTCCTTCTTTTTTTTTTTATTCCTTTCTTCCTTCCTTCCTTCCTTCTTTTCCTTCTTTCCTTCCTTCCTTCCTTCCTTCCTTCCTTCCTTCCTTCCTTCCTTCCTTCCTT
>JAJEJO010005205.1:53037-64890 GCA_020662805.1 Glaucomys volans
GTTTCTAAAAAAATACAAAAAAGGAGGGGGGGGGGGAAGAGGGGGGGGCGGGCCCCCGGGCACACTTCCTGGTAAAAAAAAAAAAAAAAAAAAAAAAAAAAAAGAACTGAAGGAGTGAGTATTCATGGCAGTATTATTTTGGTAGACTCAGAGCAGAAACAACACATCCATTTAACAGATGAATGGATAAGCAAATTGCAGTACTTCTATGCAATGGAATACTATTCAAGCACAAAAAAGAATACAGATTGAGAAATGCTGCAACATGAATGAACCTTGGAAACATACTAAATGAAAGAAGCTAAACTTTTACAAAAAACACACATTATATGATTTATATGAAATGTCTAAATAGGCAAATACATAGTGATAAAAAGTATATAAGTGGTTGCCAGCAGCCAGAAGGAGGTAATGACATTAACTGCTAATTGGTATGGAGCTTCTTTTGGGGAAAATGAAAATTATCTGGAAGCCAGGCATAGTGCATGCCTGCAATGCCAGCTGCTCTGGAGACTGAAGCGGGAGGATCACAAGTTTGAGGTCAGCCTGGGCAACTTTGTGAGAACCTGTCTCAAAATTAAAAGGGCACAGGGCCATGGGTTTAATCCCTAGTACTGCAAATAACAACAAAAAGATCTGGAGTAAGATAGTGTGATTGCTGTTGTATAACTTTAAATTGTGCATTTCGAGAGATTAAACTATATGACTCATGAATTATATCTCAAGCATAAAAATAAATATATGCTAAAGTATGTGGGAAAGGTGATACAGAATCATGTCTCTGACTCAAATGGTTCAGGGAAAATTTTTTTCTTGCATCTTTTCTATAAATTTGAATTATTTGAAATGAAAACAAAATGACACTGAATGATAATTATGTTACAGGGATAAATCTTGATCTAATCTACTTGTAGTGCTTGTAATTTTTTCATTTTATTTGCTTTTGTAGTTTTGGGGATAACACCCAGGACCTCACACATGTGAGGCAAGTAAGTGCTCAACCACTGAGCTATACCCCCAGCCCACAAATACTTTTTAAAAAGTGAATCATTCATAACATTAAAATAATAATATTTAGTGTAGAATTTGATTCTGAAAAAAAAAGCTAGATTCTAAACCTGTAACATCTCATACTGTTCTTTAATAATATAAGGCAGTACAACATAAAGTTAGTGACATGTTTGTTATCAGACAGAATGTACAGTCTCGAGTTGACTTTGGGACTGTTACTCAACTTCTAAAAGACTCAGTGTTGTAGTTTAGCTTTATTTTAAAAATTTATTTATTTATATGTAGTGCTAAGAATTGAACCCAGTGCCTCACACATGCTAAGCAAGCACTCTACCACTGAGTTACAACCCCAGCCCAGTGCTGTGGTTTAGATATGAGATGTCCCACAAAAGCTCTTAATATTCAGAGTTAAAATGGTTAAATTATAAGAGATGTGATCTAATTAGTCCACTGTAGTTTGACTGGACTGTAGGTAGGTGAGGCTTGGTTGAAGGAAGAATGTGGGTCACTGGGGATGTGCCCTGGAAAAATTCATCTTCCTTGTGGCCCCATTAGCACACACTGCTTCCTGGATGCCATGAGTGGAACAGCTCTTCTCTGCTATATCATGATGCTCTGCCTTGCCTTTGGCCCAGAGTGAAGGAGTCAGTCAACCTGGATGGTACCTCTGAAACCTTGAACTCAGAATAAACTTATACTCCTTTAAGTAGTTCTTGTCAGGTAGTTGAGTTATAGCAATGAAACCTGACTAACACACTAAGTTTCCTCATTTATAAAATGGGAAAAATTAATATATTGTTCTATTCTGTGTATGGTAAGTATGACTTCTCCCATGCTTAGAATTACAGTCAACCTCATTACTTATACAGTACAATGTTCTAGCTCCTAGGTTATTAGACAATTTCTTTCTTATTCTCTGCTATCTACATAATAGCTACATTATTGCTTATCATTATTCTTCATATGTTTAGAGCTAAATTTTATTATTTATTAACAATGCTAAAAGATTTATTATGGAAGTGTAATAGCAAAACCTTTCAAGAAAGTATTTGGAGACTTCTCCACTGTCTATTGTCATAATCACAAGCAGACTGTGTACTTAAGTATAACAAGCAAGGTCATATCACTAAATTTACCAAGTCTAACTCAGTTTACTCCACTTCTCAGACACTATTAGAAAATGAGTAACAAATACAATAGTTGCCTTAACTTTAATGAAACAAAAGCTATATTTCAGATCTCTGTCTCTAAAGCATGGAAAACAAAAATGCCTAGTTGGAAACAGACTTGGTGCTTACCAGTTGTTTGTTGTGCTGAGGCAGAGGACATGGCTGGGCACCAGCTGGCACCTTGTATACTGGTGTTACTGACATACTGGCAGGGTGGGCACATATGAAGCGCACTTGTACAACCTCCACAGCTGGACTAGGGTTCAGGACTCCTGGGTGATTTCCAATTCGGAATGTGAGAACCTTTAAGGAAATATCAGAGCAAGAGATAATTATGGGTAGACATTTGATGTCAGTTGTGCCTACCTAAATGTGTCATTCCAATTCCATTATAGAGTGTTAATTTGGACACTGTAATCAGACAAATCCCTTAAAGATGCTATAATTCTTAATTATCTGTGCTATGGGGGCATTAAAGGTATTATGAACATTGAAAACAAATGAACTTTTTAAAAAACTGAACTTTGGACAGACACTTTCCAGCATGGTTTTTTTTTTGTTTTTTTGTTTTTGGAACCAGGGATTGAACTCAGGGACACTCTGCCACTGAGCACATCCCCAGCCCTATTTTGTATTTTATTTAGAGACAGGGTCTCACTGAGTTGCTTAGGGCCTCGCTAAGTTGCTGAGGCTGGCTTTGAACTCGCGATCCTCCTGACTCAGCCTCCCAAGTCGCTTGGATTACAGGCGTGAGCCACTGCACCCAGCACCAGCATCGTTTTTTAAGATAACATAATCAAGATATCGATAATTAGAACAATGAGGACACTCTACTTTTGCTACTGAGATTGATGAAAAGTATTCTTAAATCTGCATTACTGTGCCTTCATGAAACTGGTTTATTTTGTTGCAAACATGTGCTTGTAGAGCTATTTTAATAAATGACATTTTTGTCTCTATTCTAATAAATAAAAAGATTTTTTCTCCCATGAAATAAAGCAAATTCACAAATTAAAAACAACAAAGCCTTGATCAATTAGCTCAGTCTTTCCTCCAAAAAACTTTTGTTACCAACTGGTAAAAAGTGGAAAAACTAACTTGTGTTACAATTTGTCTTAAGTGGAAGTAGTAATGAATAACAATGCAGAAAAAGAAATTAAGATGCTTCAAGGCCTTTTAATTAGGCCTTGAAATTACTAATAGCTCATTCAGTAACTGGAAAAAAAAACTACCTAAACATAATAAAAATTTTATATTGAAAAACTCAAACTAATGTCATATTTAATGGTAGGAGTGAAAATTTTTTCTCCAGCTCAAGAATAAAGCATGGGGCTGGGGATATAGCTCAGTTGGTAGGGTGCTTGCCTTGCATGCACAAGGCCCTGGGTTCAATCCCCAGCACCACAAAAATAAATAAATAAATAAATAAATAAATAAATAAAGCAAGCAAGCAAGCATATATACTTTTGTCACTTCAATTCAATATTGTTCTACAAGTTTCAAGAACACACACACACACAGGAACTACTACATGAATTCAGCAAAGTAGCTGGATACTAAGTCAACTTATAAAAATCAGGTACATTTTTATACACTAACAATGAACAGTTTGAAAAGGAAATTTTGAAAGCAATTCCATTTACAATAGCCTAAAGAATAAAGTACTTAAGAAAAAAATACTTAAGAATTAATTTAACCAAGAAGGTGAAAGACTTGTACAATGAAAACTACAAAACATGGTTAAAAGAAGTTAAGGCAGATATTAATAAATAGAAACAAATCCCATACTCACAGAATGGAAGACTTAATGTTAAGATGTTAATACTACCCAAAGTGATTTACAGATTCAGTGCAATCCCTACCAAAATCCCAATGATTCAGGAGAATTACAAGTTCAAGGCCTGGACAACTTAGACCCTGTCTCAAAATAAAAAGGGCTAGGCAATTAATAAATGGGCAAATGAATTGAATGGACACTTCTCAAAAGGAGAAATACAAAGGCCAACAAATACATGAAAAAATGTTCTATATCATTAGCAATTAGGGAAATGCAAATCAAAACTGCACTGAGATTTCATCTCACACCAGTCAGAATGGCAGTCTCAAGAATACAAATAAATGCTGGAGAGGATGTGGAGAAAAAGGAACGCTTTTCCACTGTTGGTGAGACTGTAAATTAGTACAACTAGTAAGGAAATCAGTATGGAGGCTCCTCAAAAGACTAGGCATGGAACCATGATATGATCCAGCTATACCACTTCTCAGTATTTACCCTGAAGAATTAAAGTCATCTTACTAGTGATACATGCATATCTGTGTTTATAACGGCACAATTCACAATAGTCAAACTATGGAACCAGTCTAGGTATCCACCAATGAATGAATGGATAAAGAAAATGTGAGTCTATCCACACAATGGAGTCTTATTCAATCATACAGATGAAATTATGGACTTTGCAGAAAAATGGATGGAACTAGAATCTATCATGTTAAGTGAAATGAGTCAAACTCAGAAGGTCAAGGGTCCTATGATGTTTTCTCTCATATGTGGAAGCTAGAGAGGAAAAAGGAAAACAGAGGTGGGGGTGAATCTCCTAAAAATCAAAGGAAGATCACTAGAGGAAAGGGACAAAGGGGTGGGAGGTAGGGAGGGGGAAGGAAATGCTGGAGAGTGATATTGGCCAAATTATGTTGTTATATTGTGTGCATATACAAATATGTGAAAATGAACGCCATGAATATGTACAACTATAATATTTATTAATAAATAAATAAATAATCATAGCCAAATAAAATGGTAGAGCACCCCAAGTTTCAATCCCCAGTGGCCCCCCAACAACAAAATCACAACGATTTCTGCAGTAATAGAAAAATCCATCCTAAAAGCCACATGGAAACTTGAAAATTTCCAAATAACTAAAACAATTTGCAAAAGAATAAAACTGGGGAACTTAACCTTCCTGATTTTAAGACTTACCACAAAGTTACAGTAATCAAAATGTGTGATACGAACATCAAGGGAGGCATGGATACCAATGGAGTAGAGACTCCATGAAAACAATCCTTGTATATATGATCAAATAATTTTTTAGAAGGGCACCAAGCCCATTCAATGGGGAAAAGGCAGCCTTTTAAACAAAATGTGAAGAAAACTGGGTAACCACATGCAAAAAAAAAAAAAAAAGTTCGGCCTTTATCAAACACCATATGTAAAAATTAGTTCAAAATGCTTCAAAGATCTAAATGTAAGACCTAAAACTATGAAACTTTTAGAGTAAAATGTGGGGCAACAGCTTGATAATATTGTATTGGGCAATGCTTTCTTGGATATGATACCAAAATATAGGAAACAAAGGAAAAAAACAAATTGGAGTTCATGAAAAATTTAAAAACTTGTGCATTAAAAGATAATGTCAGGCTGGGGATATAGCTCAGTTGGTAGAGTGCCTGCCTCACAAGCACAAGGCCCTGGGTTCCATCCCTAGCATGGCAAAAAAAAAAAAAAAAAAAAAAAAAAAATGGGCCTGGGGTTGTGGCTCAGTGGTAGAGCACTTGCCTAGCATGTGTGAGGCCCTGGGTTTGATTCTCAGCCCCACATATAAATAAATGAATAAAAATGAATACCCATCTACATCTAAAAAATAATTTAACAAAGATAATGTCAAAAAAATAAATCCACAGAATGGAAGAAAATATTTGCAAGTCATATATGTGATAAGCAACCAATATACAGACTATATAAAGAACTTCTAAACTTAACAACAAAACTCCCCGTTTCAAAAACAGGAAAAAGAGGGCTGGGGATTCAGCTCAGTTGGTAGAGTGCTTGTGTTGCAAGCACAAGGCCCTGGGTTCAATCCCCAGCACCGCAAAAACAAAAACAACAAAACAGGAAAAAGATTTGAACAGAAGAAAGGTGTCAATAAGCACATGAAAAGATGTTCATGACTAGTCAATGGGGAAATGCAAATCAATACTACAGTGAGATACTGCCTCATATCCTTTAGGATGACTACTATCAAAAAAACCCCAGAAAATAACAAGTGTTGTCAAAGATGTGGAGAAATAGAAACTTTGGTGCAGTGTTGGTAGGAATGTAAAATAGTTATAGCTGCTGTGAAAAATAGTATGGCAAAAAATTAAAAATAGCCAGGTGAGGTTGCGCATGCCCATAATCCCAGCAACTTGGGAGGCGAGGCAGGAGGATTGTAACTTTGAGGCCAGACTTAGCAATTTAGTGAGGCCCTAAGCAACTTGGAGAGACCCCATCTCAAAATAAAAAATAAAAAGGGCTGGGGATGTAGCTCAGGGGTAAAGCATACCTGGGCTCAATCCTTAGTACCAAAAAAATTACAAAAATATAGAATTACTACGTGGTCCAACAATTTTATTTTAAGATATATACTCAAAAGAATTAAAAAGAAGAGTCTCAAAGAGATTTTTTTTTTTTGGAACTGGGGATTGAACTCAGGGGCACTCGGCCACTGAGCCATATCCCCAGCCCTATTTTGTATTTTATTTAGAGACAGGGTCTCACTGAGTTGCTTAGAGCCTCGCTAAGTTGCTGAGGCTGGCTTTGAACTCGCGATCCTCCTGCCTCAGCCTCCCAAGTCGCTGGGATTACAGGCGTGCGCCACCGCGCCCGACAAGAGATGGTTTTATGTCCATGTTCACAGCAGCATTTTTCATAGCAGCTAAAACATGGATGCAACCCAAGGGTTCATTGATAGATGGAATAAAAAATGTGGCATATACATATAATGGAATGTTATGCAACCTTAAAAGGAAGGAAATTTTGACATGCTGCAACATGAATGAAAGTTGAGGACGTTGTGTTAAGTAAAATAAGATAGTCATAAAAAGAAATATACTACATATTTCCATTTATTTGAGGTACTTAGTCAAAATTAGAAGCAGAAAGTAGAATGGTGTTCACTAAGGGCTGGTGTGAAACACTAATGAGGAGTTATGTTTATTCATTTGTATATTTTTTTGTGGGATCAAACCTGGGGTCTCATGCATGCTAGGCAAGTGCTCGGTCACTGAAATACATCCCCACTTAACTCTATATTTAAAGGTGGTTAAGATGGAGCCTGGGGCTCTAGCTTAGTGATAGAGCACTTGCTTAGCATGTGTGAGGTCCTGGGTTCAATCCCTAATATCACACATACACCACACACACACACACACACACACACACACGCACACACACACAAAGCTTAAGATGGCAAATTTTATGTGCATTCTACTACAATAATGTTGAGATGAAATGGACATAATTAGGTCTGAAATTACTAATAGCTAATCATATATACAGTAAAATTGACTACAAATATTAAAAAGAAGGTTGATAATTATAGCACAGTTTTACTAAGTTAAAATCTTAGATTGATGCCCTGTGGGTCAGTTATCCTTCCTGTGTTTCAAACATTGAATTCTTTAAAAAAAAATTTTTTATTTGTTCTTTTTAGTTATACATGATAGTAGAGTGTATTTTGACATATCATACATATATGGAGTATAACTTCCCATTCTTGTGATTGTACAAGATTACACTGGTATTGTATTCGTATATGAACATAGGAAAGTTGTGTCTGATCATTCTACTGTCTTTCCCATTCCCATGTCCTGATGCCCTGTCTAATCCAGTGAACTTCCACTCCTCCCCCCACCCCATTGTGAGTCAGCATACTCATATCAGAGAGAACATTCAACCTTTGTTTTTTTGGGATTGGCTTATTTCACTTAGCATGATAGTCTCCAATTCCATCCATTTACCAGCAAATGCCATGATTTCATTCTTCTTTATGGCTCAGTAATATTCCTTTGTGTATATGTATCACATTTTCTTTATCCACTCATCTGTTGCAGGGCACCTACATTGGTTCCATAGCTTAGCTATTGTGAGCTGAGCTGCTATAAACATTGATGTTTCTGTGTCACTGTAGTATGCTGATTTTAAGTCCTTTGGGCATATGCAGAGGAGTGGGATAACTGAGTCAAATGGTGTTTCCATTCCAAGTTTTCTGAGAAATCTCCTTAACTGCTTTTCAGAGTGTCTGCAGGCCCAGTCAGCAATGTATGAGTGGACCTTTTCCCCCACATCCTTGCCAACATTTATTGTTGCTTGTATTCTTGATAATTGCCATTCTGACTGGAGTTAGATGCAATCTCAGTGCAGTTTTAATTTGCATTTCTCTAATTGCTAGAGATGCTGAACATTTTTTCATATATTTGCTGACCGATCATATTTTTTCTTCTGTGAAGTTCCTGTTCATCTCCTTTGCCCATTTATTGATTGGGTTATTTGTTATTTGTTTTTTGTTTTATTTTTATTTTTTAATTCTTTATATATCCTGCAGATTAATGCTGTACCTGAGATTCAGGTGGCAAAGATTTTCTCCCATTCTGCAGGCTCTTTGTCCACTTTCTTGATTGTTTCCTTTGCTGTGAAGAAGCTTTTAAATTTGATACCATCCCATTTATTGATTCCTGATTTTACTTCTTGCACTTTGTTGCACCTTGTTGAGAAATCAGTTTCTAAGCTGAAATGATGGAGATTTGGGCCTACTTTTCCTTCTATTAGATACAGAGTCTCTGGTCTAATGCCTAGGTCCTTGAGTTGAGTTTTGTGCAGGGTAAGAGATGGGGGTTAAATTTCATTCTACTACATATGAATTTTCAGTTTTCCTAGCACCATTTGTTGAAGAGGCTGTCTTTTCTCCAATGTATGTTCATGTGTCTTTGTCTAATATGAGATAACTGTATTTATATGAGTTTGTGTCTTCTATGTCTTCTATTTTGTACCATTGGCCTTCATTTCTGTTTTACTGCCAATACCATGCTGTTTTTGTAGTATAATTTAAGTATAATTTAAGGCCTGGAACTGTGATGCCTCCTGCTTCACTTTTCTCGCTTAGGATTGCTTTGACTATCTGGGCCTCTTATTTTTCCAAATTAATTTCATGACTGCCTTTTCTATTTCTATGAAGAACATTATCGGAATTTTAATAGGAATTGCATTAAATCTGTATAGCGCTTTTGGTAGTATGACCATTTTGACAATATTAATTCTGCCTATCCAAGAACATGGGAGATCTTCTTCAATTTCTTTTTTTAGTGTTCAATTTCTTTTTTCATTTTACAGGTCTTTCACCTCTTTTGTTAGGTAAATTCCCAAGTATTTTATTTTTTTTTAGGCTATTGTGAATGGGATAGTTTTTCCTAATTTCTCTTTCAGTTAATTCATCACTGATGTATAGGAATGCAATTGATTAATAGGTCTTAATTTTCTATCCTGCTACTTTGCTGAATTTATAAGTTCCAGTAGTTTTCTGGGTCTTCTAATTTATAGAATCATTGTTGGAAAATAGGGATATTTGAGTTTTTATTTTCCTATTCTTATCCCCTTAATTTCTTTCTTCTGCCTAATAGTTCTGGCTAGATTGTCAAGGGCTATGTTGAATAGAAATGGTTAAACAGGGCATCCTGGTCTTCTCCCAGTTTTTAGAGGGAATGCTTTCAATTTTTCTCCATTTAGAATGATGTTGGCCTTGGGCTTAACATATGTAGCTTTTACTATGTTGAGGTATGTTCCTACTATCCCCAGTTTTTCTAGTGTTTTTTAAAAATATTTTTAGTTATAAAAATAACACAATGCCTTTATTTATTTATGTGGTGCTGAGAATTGAATCCAGTGCCTCATACATGCAAGGCAAGTGCTCTACCACTGAGCCACAACCTCAGCCCCTTTTCTAGTGTTTTGAACATGAATGTATACTGTATTTTGTCAAATGCTTATTCTGCATCTATTGAGATAATCATGTGATTCTTGTCTTTAAGTCTATTGATGTGGTGCATTACATTTATTGCTTTCCATGTGTTGAACCAACTTGCATCTCTGGGATGAATCCCACTTGACCATGGTTCACTTTTTAATATGTTTTTGTATGCAATTTGTCAGCATTTTATTAAGAATTTTTGCAACTATGTTCATCAGGGATGTTGGTCTGAAGTTTTCTTTCCTTGATGTGTCTTTGTCTGTTTTTGGTATCAGGGTGATACTAACTTCATAGAATGAGTTTGGAAGGGTACCCACCTTTTCTATTTCATGGACTAATTTGAGGAGGATTGATGTTAGTTCATTAAGGCCTGGCAGAACTTGGCTGAGAAACTGTCTGGCCCTCGACTTTTCTTTGTTGGTAGGCTTTGATGGCATTTTCAATTTCATTGCTTAAAACTGATCTGTTTAAATTTTCTATGTCCTTCCCTAGTTCAATTTGGGGAGGTCATATGGCTCTAGAAATTTGTCAATGTCTTCAAGATTTTCCATTTTATTAGAGTATGAATTTTCAATTTGTCTGTATCCCAGTAGTGTCTGTTGTGATATCTCCTTTTTCAGAATGAATTTTATAAATTTGAGTTTTCCCTTTTCCTTTGTTAGCTTGGCTAAGGGATTATTAATTTAATTAATTAATTTATTTATTTATTTTATTTATTTACTTATTTTTGCGGTGCTGGGGATTGAACCCAGGGCCTTGTGCTTATGAGGCAAGCACTCTACCAACTGAGCTATATCCCCTGAATTTTATTTATTTATTTATTTATTTATTTATTTATTTAGTGGTGCTGGGGATTGAACTCAGGGCCTTGTGCTTGCAAGGCGAACACTACCAACTGAGCTATATCCCCAACCCCTTATTTATTTCTTAAAGAACCAACTTTTGTGGCTCAGGAGGCTGAGGCAGGAGGATCATGTGTTCAATGCCAGCTTCAGCAAAAGTGATGTACTAAGCAACTCAGTAAGATCCTGTCTCTAAATAAAACACAAAATAGGGCTGGGGGTGTGACTCAGTGGTCAAGTGTCCCTGAGTTCAATCCCTGGTACCAAAAAAAGAAGAAGAAGAAGAAGAAGAAGAACCAACTTTTTGTATTGTTGATTTTTAAAATTTCTTTGTTTCAATTTCATTGATTTCAGCTCTGATTTTAATTATTCCCTGTCTTCTACTGTTTTTGATTTGTGTTGATTTGTTCTTCTTTTTCTAGGGCTTTGAGATATAATGTTAGGTTATTTTGTTGACTTTCTAGTTTTTTAATGAATGAGTTTAATCATACATTGAATTTTTAACCCTAATCAAACGCCAAACCTTTATTACTAGTTTTGTATTTGTTTGTTTGTTTTTTATTTTTGCAGTACTAGGATTGAACCCAAGACCTCACATATGCTAGACAAACACCCTTGGACATGTTGGGCAATTACCCTGCCACCGTAACTACACTCCTAGCCTATTTATGTATTTATGTATTTATTTATTTATTTATTTAGTTATTATTTTTGTACCCAGGGGTTGAACCCAGGGGCGGTTAACCATGGAGTCACATCTTCAACTCTTTTAATATTTTATTTAGAAACAGGGTCTCGCTAAATTGTTGAAGCTGGCTTTGAACTCAAAATTCTCCTGCCTTGCCACACCCACCACTATTCCCCTCAGTGTTTGACATGGTTCCACTGAGAATAATGAAGATTCTTGCCGGGCGCAGTGGCGCACGCCTGTAATCCCAGCGACTCAGGAGGCTGAGGCAGGAGGATTGCAAGTTCAAAGCCAGCCTCAGCAACTTAGCGAGGGCCTAAGCAACTCAGTGAGACCCTGTCTCTAAATAAAATACAAAATAG
>JAJEJO010005205.1:72227-119781 GCA_020662805.1 Glaucomys volans
TTCCTTCCTTCCTTCCTTCCTTCCTTCCTTCCTTCCTTCCTTCCTTCTTTCCTTCCTTCCTTCCTTTCTTCTTTTTCTTTATTTGGTACCGGAGGTTGAATCCAGAGATGCTCTACAACTGAACTACATCCTAGCCCTTTTTATGACTTATTTTGAAACAGGGTGTTGCTAAATTTCCCAGGTTGGCCTTGAACTTGAAATCCTCCTGTCTCAGCCTCCCAAGTAGCTGAGATTGCAGAATACACCACAGTGCCTGGTATAAATTATTTTTTTTAATCTCTTAGTTTTTTTGGTAACCAACTGTACCTCAGAATTTTTGAAAAAAATTAATAATATACCTTGCTTCTTTTATTAATGTTGACTTTTTCCTTATTTTAAGAGTCATGGATTCAGGATTTGTCAGTAACTAGCAGTGAGAACATTTAAACATCAATTTTTAGCTTCTGATGGAATCAAATATGTAGAAAGCATGCAAGGCTATACTTCTATTTTGAAACATTTCTTATAATATCCATGTTATAATTGATCATTCCTTAGGGATCAAAATATTGTTGTGCTGAAAAATCCCTAAAATATGTAGGGTGAAAGATGACTGAATGACTTCCTTGTATAGGATAGAAAATAATCTTTCAGGGTTCTTCAAAAGAGAGTATGCTAATATTCCATATTTCATGTTTACAGAGATACAAACATATGTAAAAATTCAATGTAGGGATGGGGATTTTACTCAGTGGTTAAACACCTCTGGGTTCAATCTCTGGTTAAAAAAAAAAGATTACTACTTGATGTACTTTACTGTACAAATTTAATACCTCAGTAAAAAAGAAAAAATATGGAGAAATATCTAAAACTTGCTGATGCAACTTAAAAATAGTCCTGAATATCTTAATTCAGCAAGCATAAGGTAGAAGCATGAGGGTGCAAATTCCCTGAAACTCAGGTTTGATCAGAGAGTTTATATCTAAAAACAAAATAGTGGGACTGGGATATGACTTAGTGGTAAAGCGCTTGTCTAGAATGTGCCAGGCCCTGGGTTTGATCCTTCGCACTACACACACACACACACACACACACACACACACAAAGTTGTAAATAAGAACACAAATATCACTGATCCATAGTGAACACAGATGACTAGGTAGTCTCTAAGTGCAGAGTTGGGTCCATGAAAAGAATTGAATGACAGTGCCTTACTATGAAATATCCTACCTTTAAGGGTTCATAAGCAGCAAATGTGGCACTGCTCTCCAAGTACTCTTCATATTCAGTCACACTCACTATTACCAAAGTATGGCCTAGAGATTTGGCTGCTATATGTGTACTGGAACAATACATTGGTCCAGGTCTTTGAATTCCTTTGAATCAAAAAACCATTAATAATTAATAAATTCTCCAGGAAATTAGGCTGTAGAAATATAAGAATTCTAACACATTAAAAATACCATTATCAGCTGGAGTGTAGCTCAATAGTTACTGTATTTGCCTAGCATGCACAAGGCCCTGGGTTCAATCTCTAGCAGCACACTCTAGTAGCACATGCGCGCGCGCACACACACACACACACACACACACACCAAAAACAAAACAAAACAAAACCAAAAAAACAGGTGCAATGGCATGCACTTGCAGCTCCAGCTACTTCGGAGGCTGAGGTGGAAGGAACACTTGCACCCAGAAGTTTGAGTCTAGGCAACATAGCAAGACCCTGTCTCAGGGGAAAAAAAAGATCTCACACTCATTACAGGCTCTGATTTCTTATATCTTTTTTTTTCTTTGTGGGACTGGTGATTAAATTTAGAGACCTGCACTTGCTATGCAAGCACTCTACCACTTAGCAATATTGCCAGCTCAATAATCAGGTTGATATAAAAATCTGTTTCTTCTATTAACAGACACATATTATATAAAACACAATTCAATCTATAGTGAGGATACAAATGTGAGTGAAGATCCTTATCTCCTGACCTTAAGGCATTTATAGTTTAGAAGGGGAGAATAAGCGTGTACATAAATTACTTAAAGCATTACCAGAAAGTCTTAAGTATGAAAGAGGTTTAGAAGACAGGAAGATGATTTCTAATAAAAAAAGATTTAAATAAAGTATTTCAAGTTGAGAGATAGCTTGGGCAAAGAAATATAAATGAGACATGAATGAGTATATGAGGGAGATGTAAGAGAAAATTTAACCTAAGGAGTTGATTTAGCTAGAACCATACATACTGTCATGATAAAACAGACTGGGTTATATTGCAGAAGGCTATGAAGACTAAACTAAAAGGATTTCTGCTCTATTCTTTTGGCAAAGATAATCCTCTTAAATTTTTTGAACAGAAAAAGTAATATTGAAGTAAAGCCGCATGAAGATTGATCTGGTAGCCATGATTATCCAGGCAAGAACAGTTAAAGGGTATGGTGTACCCTACGTAAGAGATAACGAAAGCCTGAAGATTAGAGGGGGCACTTCGAGCAGAGGAGAGAGATATGATTGGTACTACATACTAATAAGTAAAAAAGAAGTCCAAGTGGATGCCACTCTTATAGATGTGCTGTGAGAATTAAATGAGTTAATACATGAAAGTATTCAGAACAGAGTTTGGCAAATAGTAGATGCTAAGTAATGTTAGATGTTACTACTATTGTATTGATGACAACAGGGATGAGGATAAACTATGATGCTCAATAGCAAGAAAGGATGCTAACCATTATGAATAGACTGTACTTATTTTCCTTTTTATTAGAAAGATATTTTTTCCTTTTTTGAGTAAACTTAAAAAATGTAGACATTAAATGGCACTATACTTCTCTTAGAAATAAATATGGTGTATATGTTAAGGAAAGAAGAAAAAAGCTTGACACTGGAAAGAGAAGACCTTACTAGAAGCTGAAAACTAGTATTGTCTAGCCACTAAGTTATTCAATTTCTGTCTTTGTTTCTATATCTGTAAGTAGATTAATACCTACTTCAAGGCAATTGATAGAACAAGTAAAAGTATTATGAAGAAAGGAATTATAAGCTGGTTGTGGTGGAGCACACAGCTAATTCCAGCAGCTCAGGAGGCTGAGGCAGGAGGATTGTGAGTTTAAAGCCAGCCTCAGTAACTTAGTGAGGCCCTAAGCAACTTAAAGAGATCCTATCTCTAAATAAAATGTGAAAAGGACTGGAAATGTGGCTCACTGGTTAAGCCAGTTGCAAAAAAAAAAAAAGGAATTATATGAATTTAGACTCAAGTAGTTTCTAAATTTA
Source organism: Glaucomys volans (assembly GCA_020662805.1). Classification (NCBI taxonomy): domain Eukaryota; kingdom Metazoa; phylum Chordata; class Mammalia; order Rodentia; family Sciuridae; genus Glaucomys; species Glaucomys volans. Next base: position 75,472 of record JAJEJO010005205.1, read on the forward strand.
TGAATGATACCTCAATTCAAGGACAGAGGAAGGAGAAATTTAAAAAGGACTATACTCTTACCTTCTTTGAGAAGAGTAAAGACTCCTTGCTTATCCATGTTCAGATCCAAGGACAAATGAGAGCAGTCTGTGAATGCCATGATCTCTTTGGTCTCCTTATTTACATGATACATTGCAATAGGGATTTCTATAACCTGGCCAATCTCCACATCAGCATGAAATGGTAACAGTTCCACTTTGTTCAGCTTTAGTACATATATCTAGAGGAAAAACAATTTACCTTTTAGGAAATTCTTAGAAAAAAGGAAATCGTTCCTTAAATATTTAAATATACACACAAAATGGGAGTGGTGGTGCATGCCACTGTAATACCAGCGGCTTGGGAGGCTGAGACAGGAGGATCACAAGTTTGAGACCAACCTCAGAAACTGAGCAAGACCCTAAGCAACTTAGTGAGAACCTATTTCAAAATAAAAAAATGAAAAGGGCTGGGAATGTTGCTCAATGGTTACATATCCCTGGATTAAATCCCAGGCATCAAAAATTTAAAAATAAAATAAATAAATACACAAACATGAACATGAACATATATATATATTTATATATATATATATCTACATATATATTTCATCAAAACTTTCTCTCTCTCTCTCTCTCTCTCTCTCTCTTTTTCTTGTGGGGCTGGGGATCCAGCCAAGGGCCTTGTACATGCCTGGTAGGCACTCTACTGCTGAGCCACAACCCCAGCCCCCAGCATAACATCTTACTATATAGCATTTACATTTTATTATTATAAGTAATCCAGAGATGATTTAAAGTACACAGGAGGATGTACATATATGCACATTATATGCATACACAATGCCATTATATAAAAAGACTTGAGCATCCTCAGATTTTGGTGTCTGAAGGGTCCAAGAACCAATCTCCTGTTGACACTTTGGAAGACTGCATATTATTTTACATATACATATAAATATATACACTAGGTCCTAAACAGCTCTCTAAATCCCTTAATCAAAGGTTGTCTTTAAAACATTTAACACTATACAGCAGGGGTCTGGCAAACTTTGCCAGTACATGACCTGCTTTTGTACAATAAGCTAAAAAATAGTTTTAAAGGCTTGCAAAATAAAAAGCAACAACAAAGCCAGGTGGGGTAGTGCAAGCCTGTAATCCCAGTGGCTCAGAAGGCTGAGGCAGGAGAATTGTGAGTTCAAAGCCAGCCCCCTAAGCAAGTCAATGAGACTCTGTCTCTAAATAAAAAGGGCTGGGGATGTGGTTCAGTGGTTAAGTGCCCCTGGGTTCAATCCCCAGTACAAAAAAAAAAAAAAAAAGTAAAAAACAACAAGGAAGAATATGAAATAGAGAGTGGATATACCCCTCAAAGACTAATGTATCCAGTGCTTTTACAGAAAAAAATTTGCTAACTTCTGACTTAAAGCACTGCCTCTTTCTTTGTTTTTTTGGAGAGGGGCGGTTGTACTGGAGATTGAACCAGGGCCTTGCCCATCCTAAGTATGAACGCTATCCTTCAGCTAGACCCCAGCCTTTTATTGGCACCAGGGATTGAACCCAGGGGCTCTTAAAAATGGTTGGGCCTCATCCCCAACCATTTTTATATTTCATTTTGAGACCCAGTCTCACTAAATTGCTTAGGGCTTTGCTAAATTGCTGAGGCTGGATTTGAATTTATAATCTTCCTGCCTCAGACTCCTGAGCCACTGGGATTACAGGTGTGCACCACCACCCACCTGGCTTATTTTTTACTTTGAGACAGGGTCTTGCTAAGTTGCTTAGGACTTTGCTAAATTGCTGAGGTTGACTTTGAACTTGAAATCCTTCTGCCTCAGCATCCATAGCCACTGGGATTATAGGCATGTACCACCACACCCTGTTCTTGCTATCTTTTTAAAACAATATATTTTATTTTGTCATTTTTTTTTGTCACTTTCTATGTTTCTTCCGCTAGTTCCTCTTCCTCTATGTTCCTTAAAGTGACACTTATGTTACACAGAATCCCTCTTTTCTGACTCAAGATCTTTCTGGGAAATCTGATTTAATCCCAAAGCTTCAATGAGCAATTATATGCTGACAACTCTCCAGCCTTAAATTATCAGTTGTACTTCAGATCCCTATTTCCAGTTACAAACATCAACCTGGATGCTCCATAGATGAATTACACTAAATTTATATACAACTGAATTTATCATTTCACCCCCCACCACAATTTTTTTTTCTTTTTTCTTTTTTCCAGTGTTGGGGATGGAACCCAGGGTCAATAAGCTACACCCCTAGCCTTCTGCTTTTCTGTTTTTCTTGTATTATTTTTCTTTCTTTTCTTTTTTCTTTTCTTTTCTTTTCTTTTCTTTTCTTTTCTTTTCTTTTCTTTTTTTGGTACTAGGAATTGAACCTAGGGGCACTTAAAGCACTGAGCCACATCCCTAGCCTTTTTAATACTTTATTTGGAGACAGGGTCTCACTGAGTTGCATAGGGCCTCACTAAGTTACTGAGGCTGGCTTTGAGCTCATGATCCTTCTGCCAGCCTCCTGAGCCACTAGGATTATAGGCATGCAACACCATGCCCAGCTTTTCTTATATTTTCTATCTACCCTGGGGTGAAAACTCAGAATCTCTACATCATTTCTGTGGCTTTAAATCCTTCCCCTCTCCCACCCAACTGGGCATCAAACCTGATTAAGTGTACCTGTTAACAAAACAAAACAAAAAAAACCTCTCAATTTATCCATATCTGTCTACTTTCAGCACCATTTCACTTGTTTAGACTTAACTGGAGAAGTATTTTTGTTTGTTTTCTTTTAGTTTTTTGCACTTCTTTTTGCTTTGCAAGGCAGGTACTTTCCCACTGAGCTACACACCCAGTCCTTAACTAAATTCTTTGCCTTTATTTGCTTCCTTCGGTTCATTGTAGTCTTCTAGTGTGTAGCACCAGCTGCAATCTTTTGCTTTTTAAAAAATAATAATATCACTGTTCTTGTCTGATTATAAAAATAATTAGAAATCTTTCTGAACACAAGACTTACCATATTATTGACCTGTTTAAAAACCTGTGTTTGTTCCCTGTTGTCCATAGCAGGGGTTGGAAAATGCTTTCTGTAAAGGCCATATAGTAAATATTTCACTCTTTTGCAGGCTGTCAGGTCTCTATAGCAATGACCCAACTTTGAAGTTGTGGCTCGAAAGCAGTCACAGAGAATATATGAATGAATAGGAGTGCTCATAAAATTCTGTTTACCAAAAAAGGCAGCTGCCTGGGTGTGGCCCTTAGGCCTTCGTTTGCCTCCATCTTCCAAAGTTTTATTCAAGTTCCCACCTCTTTCATGATACCCTCTAACTAGTCTACAAGGACTTTCCCTTTACAACTAATAGTACTTTTACTGTACTACTAGTAAACTGTCAAATATATTTCATAAACTGTCAAATACATATGCTGCTTTAATATATCTCACCTACACTTACAATGTTATAACTTCTCATGTTACTGTGACTATATCTGTCTACCTAGAGTTTAGCTTTTTTTTTTTTTTTTTATGGTGCTGGCTATTGAACTGAGTCTCTCCCATACTAGGCAAGTGCTCAACCATGAGCTACATCTCCAGCTCTTAGATTTAGCTTCTTTAAAATAGGGATGATATGCTATGTATTTTTGAATGTTCTATGATACCCCGTATAGTGTCAAGTACCTAAGGGATATTCAATAAATAATTACTGAGTGATGGCAAAATGCTAGGTCCTGCAGGGAAAAGCAACATATATTTAAAGTGGGAGAAAATATAGAAAAATTGTAATAAAATATAGTAAAAAATATGGGGCTAGGATTGTAGCTCATTGGTAGAGGGCTTGCCCAGCACATGTGAGGCACTGGGTCTGACCCTCAGTACCACAAAAAATAAATAAATAAAACAAAGGTATTGTATCCATCTATAACTATGAAAAAAAAATTAGTTTAGTTTTCAGTCTTTTAGAAACAGATTAACAAAGAAAAATATGAAATTAGAACTAAATCTACTTTATAAAGGCCAGTTAAAGATCATATTTATGGTAATTATAACAAAAATAGCTTACATTAAACACTGAATATATGCCAAGCACTGGGGTAAACATTCTCATTTAATTTTCACAGTTACTGTCCAATTGTTGAACTAAATATTTACATTATCTCCATTTTAGAGAAAACAAGCACAGATTTTAAATAAGTGGCTATTAAGTGATACAAGATTCAACCCAGGTTCAAAAATATTTAAGGAATATGTACTTACAGACTGAATTTGAACAACAGTTTTAAATAGCAAACTTGAACTAGAAATATTTACAAACATGTTACTGTACTTAAATTTAGACAGAAGTGTCTCAGAAGTGATCAGAAGGTTTCTTTGTAGAGTCATTTACCTTAATTTCCCCATATCGAAAGGGATTTTGTACATCTCGGGCCAAAACAGTGCTGTTCCCTCCGACCTGACCTGCAGTCACCACCCCTTTGGTGGTTACCATGGCCACTGTTTCATTAGAAGAGGTCCAGGTGAAGTTGCCACTACCACCCTCTACCTGTGAAAAGGTACAACCTTATATTTAATTGTTGTCGGAGGAAAAAGAGAATTCAAGTGAAAATGTAAAACTTGATTGATGAAATAAAGTTTAGAAAAATAATAAAACTTGTAAATGTCTCTGTACACATTAAGAAACTGTCCTGCTATATAGTAAAGTAGCTAAAAGGGCAAGAATAGTACTAAAAGGAGGTTCAGAAATGGTAGTGTCACATAACTTTAAAAAAGGACACAAGGGCACATCAACAGATGAATGGACAAAGAAAACATGATGTATATACACAATGGAGTTTTTTTTTTTTTTTGGAACGGGGTACTGGGGATTGACCTCAGGGGCACTCAATCACTGAGCCACATCCCCAGTCCTATTTTGTGTTTTATTTAGAGACAGGGTCTCAGTGAGTTGCTTAGCAACTTGCTTTTGCTGAGCCTGGCTTTGAACTCTCCATCCTCCTACCTCAACTCCTGAGACACTGGGATTACAGGTGTGAGCCACAGCCTTCAGCTCACAATGCACTATTTTTTTTTTAAATCTATATATAAGTAGAAAATCAGTTGGATAAAAGAAAGAGAGTTGGGAGTGGTAGCACACTTCTGTAATCCCAGTGGCTCAGGAGGCTGAGGCAGGAGGATTTCAAATTCAAAGCCAACCTCAGCAATTTAGCAAGGCCCTTAGCAACTTAGTGAGACTGTCTCAAAATAAAAGGTAAAAAAGGGCTGTAGATGTGGCTCAGTAGTTAAGAACTCCTGAGTTCAATTCCCGCTACCATAAAACAAAAATAATTTTAAAAGGAGCTAGGCATGGTAGCACACACCTGTAACCCCAGCTACTTGGAAGGCTGAGGCAGGAGGATTCCAAGTTTGAGGCAAACCTCAGCAATTCAAAGATGCTCTAACCAACTTAGTGAGACTCTGCCTTAAAATAAAAAAATAAAAAGGACTGGGGATGTAGTTTAGTGGTAAAGTACCTCTGGGTTCAATCCCTAGTACCAAAAAAAAAAGGAAAGAATAGGGGGAGGGACAAGAGAAGGGAAAGAGGAAGTACTGAAGACTGAATTGGAGCAAATTAAATTACATGCTTATATAATTATGTTAAAATGAACCCCAATAACATGTATATCTATAATGAACTAATAAAAAATAAATTTAAAAAAGAGTACAAGGGAAGTTGACAAAACTTTTCTAAAACTTCCAAAGAAAGGATATATGGAAGAGAGACAAAAAGTACATCAAGTCTTGTAATATAGATGACAGTATCCAAGAACATGATTTGGTGGTTGTTGGTCGCCAAAGAATGAATTATAGTATTATGATTGTGGGGAGTCAGATGCCTGTAATCCCAGCAGTTTGGGAGAATGAGGCAGGAGGATTGCAAGTTCAAAGCTAGCCTCAGCAACTGAGGGAAGCCCTAAGTGACTTAGCAAGACACTGTCTCTAATAAAATACAAAAAGGGCTAGGGATGGCTAAGTGCTCCTGGGTTCAATCCCCAGTACCAAAAAAAAGGAAAGAAAGAAAAAGATTGTGGGAAAATGAAATATAACATTAACCAAATTTTAATAAATTAATCAGAGAAGCTGATTTATACCTTTCTAAATTCTTATGTTTTAGGATACTATACCTGTACTTTATAACGATATAACATGCCCAGAGGATGATGAGGAAATGCCAGAAAGTTAGGTGTAAGCTTGATGGGAAAATAAATCTTCACTTCTTGCTGGTGTTTTGTTAAACATTTTATAGGGTGAATATTGTTATTCTATAGGAATAAAAAAAGGGAGCAAAGTAGATTTTATAAAAATTGTTCTCATGATACATTTATATATAGTGAAAACATCAGCAAAATGCTGATAATGAATTATTCAACTATATTCTACCTTTAAAAGAAACAAATATTCTTTAAGAAGCATAGCTACTATAGCTCACTAATAATGGAAGGGATTTCACTAGACCTAACTAAATATTATAATTAGGAAGCATAGTTTAAAATTTTCTAAAATAAAAAGATTAACAAACATAGAAAAGGAATTGTAGTTCAGAACAAAAGATCCTTGGACATCTATCAGTTGATTTCATAAGCTGCAAAGGCAAAAGAACATTACAAACTACTCAGAAGAAAAGAAAACATTTAAAAGTGCTGGGGTGACTGCATTGTGTACAGCCAGAGAAATGAGGAGTTGTGCTCCATTTGTGTACAATGTGTCAAAATGCATTCTGCTGTCATGGATAACTAATTAGAACAATAAAAAATTGCTGCGGTACAGTATTCCCTTTATACTTAAAAACAAGCATAGGGTTTAGGGGGAAATCTATATAGGTAAAATGTGGTCCTCACACAGTTACAATGACATTTTCTCTATGAAGTCAAAGTCAATCAATTTATGTATCAATAACTTTTTACCAACCTTTTGAGAAGCCCTAAAATATTTTATCAACAGTTTCATATCTGTAGTGATAGCCCTGATATTCTCCACAATCTCAAAAGGTAGCTGAATCATAAGCTGAAATAAGTCTTTCAGTTGAAAAGAACATTCTAGCCCACGGAGACTGATTTTGATTTCTGACCTACAAAAACTAGGGGTGGGGGCGGTGGTGGGGGGTAGAGCCAGGGCGCAGTGGCTTATGCCTGTAATCCCAGCAGCTCTGGAGGCTGGAGAAGGAAGATCACAAGTTCAAAGCCAGCCTAAGCAATTTAGTGAGGCCCTAGCAATTTAGCAAGACATTTTCTCTAAATAAAAAATAAAAAGGGCTCAGTGGTTAGTGCCCCTGGGTTCAATCCCCAGTACAAAAAAAAAAAAAAAAAAAAGAAAAAAAAAAAAAAAAAGAAAGAAAACTATTTCAGGAGACAGGCATAAATCTTCAATTATGTCTGTTTTGGCATACAAGAAAATGTGGCCGTGAATAAGAGATAAAAATGGAGATAAGACAATAAACCAGGATAAAGAGGCTGTGGCTGAGAACAGGGTGAAACTTAAAGTGAATCAGATGAAATAAGGAAAAAAATTTAAAAAATATTAAGTTTTAAAATGAAGTAAAAGATCGGGAGTACAGCTCAGTGGCAGAGCATGTACTTAGCATGTGAAAGCAGCATGCAAGGCCCAGAGTTCAATCCCTAGCACCAAACAAAACCCAAAAGACAAACCAAACAAACCCCTAAAATGCAATAAAACAGTGAAGAACAGAATCATGTGGAAAGTTGCTGAATGCTTAATGTGGAAGAAAATTTTAAAAAACTCTTTCAGAATGTTTGGAAAAGTGTACAGGCTAAAATAGACAACAGAGAATCAAAGATTCAAAATCTAGATAGTTCGTTGTTGTTAATAGATGCATCACTGTGTTAGGTATCACTGACTCTTTTGTCGTATGTGCATGTGTGTGTTTTAGTGCAGACTGAACCCAGGGGGTGCTTTAGCACTAAGCTACATCACCAGCCCTTTTTTCTTTTTTCTCAATTTTGAGACAGGATCTTGCTAAGTTGTTGAAGCTGGCCTCAGACTTGTGATCTTCTTGGTTTACCCTTCCCAGTTGCTGGGATTACAGGCTTGTGCCATCATGCCCACCTAGGTATCACTAACTTCTTTTTTTTTTTTTTTTTTTTTTGGTACTGGGGATTGAACCCAGGGGTACTCCACCACTAAGCCACATCCCCAGCCCTATTTTGTATTTTATTTAGAGACAGGGTCTCACTGAGCTGCTTAGGGCCTCGCTACATTGCTGAGGCTAGCTTTGAACTCGAGATCCTCCTGCCTCAGCCTCCCGAGTTGCTGGGATTACACGCGTGCGCCACCGCGCCCGGTTGGTATCACTAACTTCTAAGTGCCACTTGCCATAATTTATTTTTCAGTGTTAGGAACTGAAACCAGGACCTTATACATGCTAAGCAGCAATACCACTGAGCTATATCCCCAACCAGAAGTTTTCATGTATGATATTTTCAATGGTACTTCATTATGATTTACTCTTTAACATATGAATTATCTAGATATACATACTTAAAATTTCTGTGTATGTGGGACATGGTGGTGTTCACCTGTGATTCTAGATACTCAGGGGGCAGAGGTAAGAAGATCACAAATTTGAGGCCAGTCTCAGCAACTTAGTGAGGCCCTAAACAACTTAGTGAAACCCTGTCTCAAAATAAAACTAAAAAGGGGTGGGGATGTAGCTCAGTGGGTTCAATCCCTGGTACCAAAAAATAAGTAAATAAAACTAAACTTGTGGTTACCAGATGATCCAACAATTGCACTCTTGGACATTTATCCCAGAGAAATGAAAACTTGCATTCACACTGAAAGATGTATAAGAATGTTCAGAACACCTTTAGTTTTAATAGTGAATCCCTAGAAACAAGTCAAATGTTCTTCAACAAGCCAATGTTAAACTCTAGTATATCCACATAGTTTCAATTATTAAAACATGAAATAATAATACATTTAACAATTTGCCTGGATCTTAAGTCCATTATGCTTTGTGAAAAAAGCTGATCTGGGCTAGGATTATAGCTCATTGGTAAAGCATTTACCTAGCACGTGTGAGGCATTGCATTTGACCCTTAGCACCGCATAAAAATAAATAAATACGAATGAAAGTATTGTGTCCATCTACAACTAAAAAATATTAAAAAAAAAGAAAAAAGCCAATCTTAGGCAGTTCAGTGGTAGGATGCATGTATAAGAATGTGCAAGGCCTTGGGTTCAATACTCAGCAACACAAAAAAAATAAATGCTAATCTCAAAAGATAGCATATGATAAAACTTCATTTATATGAAGTTCATTTATATGAAGTTTCTTCAAGACAACAAAACTGTAGAGATGAACAACAGATCCCAGGAGATGGAGAAGGGGCTGGAGTGGGTGTGGCTGTAAGAGGTTAGTATAAGGGATTTCCTCTATAGCAATGGAACAGTTTTATATCATGATGATATGGGCAGTTACATGAATCTTTACCTGTAACCAAATTGCATAGACCCACATATACACCACAAAAATGAGTGTTTGTAAAAGCTAATGTGTGAAGCTTAATTAATAATATTGTATCAATGTTAATTTTCTGGTTTTCACTTTGTACTACAGTTATTTTTAAGAAGTCATTGGGGAAAAAAAGAAGATGTCATTGGGAGAGGCTGTGGTTATAGCTCAGTGATAGAGCATTTGCCTGGCACATGTGAGGCACTGGGTTCAATCCTCAGCACCACAGAAAAAAAAACCAAATAAATAAAATAAAGGTATTGTGTCCATCTAAACTAAAATAATATTTTTTTAAAAAAGATGTCAACAGGAGAACTAAGTAGAGTTCAAGGGGTACTCTAGACATACAAATATATACATATATGGTTTTAAAAAAATATATTTAAAGTTTTCAATGTATCTTTTATTTTTATTTATTTATATGTGGTGCTGAGTATCAAACCCAGGACCTCACACATGCCAGGAAAGCACTCCACCACTGAGCCACAACTCCAGCAACCAAATATATATTTTAAAGCTTTATCAACATATAAGTCACATGCCAATACAATTCACCCATTTAAAGGGTATTATTGCCGGGCACGGTGGCGCACGCCTGTAATCCCAGCAACTCGGGAGGCTGAGGCAGGAGGATCTCAAGTTCAAAGCCAGCCTCAGCAACTTAGCGAGGCACTAAGCAACTCAGTGAGACCCTGTCTCTAAATAAAATACAAAATAGGGCTGGGGATGTGGCTCAGTGGTCGAGTGCCCCTAGGTTCAATCCCCAGTACCCAAAAAAAAAAGAAAAAGAAAAAAGAAAAAAAAAAGAATATAGTGACTGGATCTGTTAAAAAAAAAGAAAAGAAAAAAGCATATAGTGACTGGGGCTGTGGCTCAGTGGTACAGCACTTGCCTGGCATGTGTGAGCCACTGGGTTTGATCCTCAGCACCATAGAAAAATAAATAAATAAAATAAAAGTGTTCTGTCCATCTACAACTAAAAGAATTTAAAAAAAAATATAGTGATTATCTGGGTATGATAGTATATGCCTATAATCCCAACTTCACTGGAGGATGAAATGGGAGGATGACTTGAGCTCATGAGTTCAAGACCAGCCTGGGCAATACAGTGAGACAGTGTTTTTGTTTTAAAACAAAAACAAACAAGCAAACAAAGTCAGAACAGTGTAGTAGATATCAATGAAAATCTTTAGGCCAAATTTGGATTTGATGAATAACAGGGCCAAGCAAAAGTATGAAAACATAAAACTTTTTTTTAGACAAAAGTGAGGGGCTGGGACTATAGCTCAGTGGCAAAGCTTGCCTCACATGTGTGAGACACTGGGTTCAGTCCTCAGCACCACATAAAAATAAACAAATAAAACAAAGACATGCTGTCCATCTACAACTACAAAAAAATTTTTTTTTAAAGTGAACTCAGATTTTGTTTCAGATTCCTCAGTTTAATTTTGATTTTCTTTTTAAAAATATTCAACCTATGACTGACATGAAAAAACATACAAATTGTACAAATTAATAGTGTACCATATATTTTTTGCTTTTCATTTTTATTTATTATTTATTTATTTTTAACTGGGGTTTGAAGTCAGGGATGCTCTATCACTAAGCTACCCAGACAGTTTCATTTTTTATTTTGAGATAGGGTCTCACTATGTTGCTGAAGCTGGCCTCCAATTTGCAATCCTCTTGCCTCAGCCTCCTAAATCGATGGAATTGCAGATGTGTGCCACTGTCCCCAGCCCATGTAATGTTTCTGTGGCTTTTTTTTTTTTTTTTTGAAACAGGAATTGAACTCAGAGGCGCTTAACCACTGAGCCACAACTCCAGCCCTTTAGTTTTTATTTTGAGACAAGTTTCACTAAGTTGCTTAGGACTTCACTAAGTTTCTGAGGCTGGCTTTGAACTTGAGATCCTCCATACTCAGCCTCCCAAGTTGCTGGAAGTACAGCCCACATAATGTTTTAATACATGGATATATTGCATAATGTTTAAATAAGGTTAAACACACTCATCTCCTCAAATATTTATTACTTCATGGTTAAAACTCTCAAAATACTTTCTTCATATATTTTAAAATATATGCTACATCATTATCTCTAGTCACCCTACTATGGAATAGCAAACCAGAACTTCTTACTCCTAACTATACCTTAGTACCTACCAATCAACTCTTCTCCACCCCCCCTCCCCCCAATTCTCCACCACATCTGGTAACCATCATTTTACTCTCAGAATGAGCTCAGATTTTAAAACAGAATACTATTTTATGGATTGAGAGAGTAGCTCAGTGGTAGAGCAAGTGCCTAGCAAGCATGAAGCCCTGGGTTTCATCCCTGGAATAGCAAATCATCATCATCCATTTTAAAAGTAGGATTTGAAGAATTTAAAAACAATTCTAGAAATTGGTTACAATTCCAGAAATAGGTTCTCCTTCCAGAAATACCACAACTAGCCAGGCATGGTGGTGTGAGCCTATAATCCCAGCAATTTGGGAAGCTAACATAGGAAGATTGCAAATTCAAAGCCAGTCTCAGAAATTTAGAGATATCCTAAGCAATTAGCATGAACCTGTCTCAAAGTAAAAAATAAAAAGGGCTGGAAGAGCTGGGGATGTGCTCAATGGTTAAATTCTCCCCTGGGTTCAATTCCAGATACCAAAAAAAAAAAAAAAAAAGAAAGAAAAAAATGTTTTTTTAAAAATATCTTTTTAGTTGTTAATGGATCTTTCATTTTATTTATTTATATGTAGTGCTGAGGATTAAACCCAGGGCCTCACACATAGACAAGCACTCTACCACAGAGCCACAACTTTAGCCCACAAAGAATTGGGGTTATGACTCAGTGGTAGAGCACTTGCCTGGTATATGTGAGGCACTGGGTTCAATCCTCAGCACTACATAAAAATAAGTAAAATAAGGTATTATGTCCATCTACAACTAAAAAAAGCATTTTAAAAAATCAAATCACTATGAATTAGCAGGGTACTATGGTGCAAGCCTATAATCCCAGCAGTTGAGGCAGGAGGATTGCAAGTTCAAAGCCAGCCTCAGCAATTTAGAGAGGCCCTGGGCAATTTAGGGAGAGTCTGTCTTAAAATGAAAAAGGAAAGAATTGTGGCAGACTGAAAAGACTGCAGTCACTACTTATTCCAGATGATTATTGTCATACCTTCATATTTTTTTAGAAGATCAGAAATCTTGGGTTTTATTTGAAATTTCCCAATTAAGGAAAGTTATAATCCCCAGCACCACAGGTGGACAGACAGACAGACGCACACACACAGAAATAGAAACACATACACAGATATACACACAAATGAAAGACAGAAAGAAAGAAGCTTAACATGAGAAAATCAAAAGACTACAAACCAAGGGATGGGGATATAGCTCAGTTGGTAGAGTGCTTACCTTATAAGCACAAGGCCCTGGGTTCAATCCCCGGCACCACAAAAAGAAAAAAAAAAGACTACAAACCAAGATAGTCTGTAGGCCACCAGCTTGTGATCTCTATATAGAGTCCTATAAAACCATATTGACAAATTTAATCTTTTTCTTGAAATCAAAAGGAAGTTGGGCACAGTGGTGTACACCTATAATCCCAGTGACTTGGGAGGTTAAGGCTGGAGGATCACAAGTTCGAGGCTAATTTCAGCAATTTAGCAAGGCCTCAAGCAACTTAGCAAGACCCTGTCTCAGAATAAAACAATAAAAAGGGCTGGGGATGTGGCTCAGTGGTTAAGCACCCCTGGGGTCAATCCTCACTACTGAAAAAAAAAAAAAAAAGACAGCACTGGGGATAGTAAGAAATGAATGGATATGAGAGACAATCATTTAGAAGAACTGATATGACAATAATGCATTGAATGAAGGTAAAGGGTAACTTGGGATTTTGTCTGGAACACTTGGATGAATGGAGCATTAGAGAAAAGTAATTTGGGGAAGGGAAGGATGCTGGCAGGTTATTAAAAATCAGAATACTTTAAGTTGGGCATTGTGGCACATGCCTGTAATCCCACCAACTCAGGAAGCTGAGGCAGGAAGATCACAAGTTTGTGGCCAGCCTGGGTGTTATGGTTTGAATGTGAGGTGTCCCCCAAAAGTTCACATGTGAGACAATGCAAGAAGGTTCAGAGGAGAAATTATTGGGTTATAAGAGTCTTAACTCAATCAGTGATTTAATCCCCTGATAGGGACTAATTGAGTGGTAACTGAAGTGGTAGGATGTGGCTGGAAGAGGTGGGAATTGGGGCATGGCTTTGGGTATACATTTGTATCTGGTGAGTGGAGTCTCTCTCTGCTTCCTAATTATGACGTGAGTCACTTTCCCTCTGTCATAATGTTCTGCCTCATCTTGAGCCCAGAGGAATGGAGCCTGCTAACTGTGGATTGAGGCCTCTGAAACTGTGAGTCCTCAAATAAACCTTTCCTCCTCTACAATTGCACTGGAGGGGTCCTTTTGGTCACAGCAGTGAAAAAACTGACTAAAATAAAAATTGGTACCAGGAGTGGGGTCATTACTGTGACTAACCTATGCAGTTCAGAAACTTTTTGAGTTTTTTGGAATTGGTAGGAGTAATTTTGACATACTTAACAGTGCAAGCTGGAAATGCTTTAGATTCCTATAAGCAGAGCTTAATGGCTGATTCTGGTGGGAGCTCAGAGGACCAGAAGGCCAATAGGACCCTGAACAGGGCTCCAGAAGGTTCAGAAAAGGAGAACTCCTGTTATGTTCTGGCTAAGAGTTGTCTGCATTTTGCCCATGTCCTGAGACTTTTTGTGAAGTTGATTATAAAAGTGATGGACTTCTTAATGTGAAGGAAGAAATGTCTAGGCAGCATAGCATTCGAGAAGTGGCATGGATATTGCTGGAAGCTTTTAGTCAAATTTATTGTGCATAAAGCAGAGCAAAAAGATTTTTAAAACGTGGACTTTAGGGCAGGAGTATAACTGGGACTAAGGAAGTTAGAGCTGTTAAAGACATTACTGCCACTAAAGGAATGTTAAAGACTATGCCTAGAGACAATGAGGGCATCTCAGGAGCTGGCAGGACCGTACCCATCTCAAGCTCAAGGAAGTAAAGGTGAAAATTCCCTTGAGAAGAGACCGGTGGAACACCCTTGTTATACAAGGGGCCTAGGAAGTTTTTTTAATGTACTCAGCCACCCAGGCACTCAGAGGCTGCTGCAGCCAGGATCCCTGGAGGCTTGATTACTGCTCAAAATGGTGGCAGACCTTGGCATCAACCACATGGTGCTGGTTCTGCAGGAATACAGGATGCAGAAGTTATGGGGTCATGGAGGCTTCCACCAAAATTTCAAAGGAATGCCTTGGAAACCAGGCAAAGTACAGCAGGGTTGGAGTCCCTGTGGGCACTCCCTGAGAAGGCAGTGTGTGGAGATTTGAGGGGGAAGCCAAAGCTGCAGTGGAGAAACTCAAGGTTAAGAAATGCCAGTAACATGGGACATCACCTTAGGAAAGCTGCAGGAATTGAGCGGAGACAAGCCAACAGAAAGGCCACTTGGGCTGCAAACAACATGGCCACAGGGGCAAAGCTATACAAGCCCTTTAGAGAGGACATCATGCTATGTGCTCCAGATGCCAGATATAGAACTACAGGATCTATTTGCCGAGTCGGATTTTGGTCTTGCTTTGGCCCATCCCTTCTTTCTATGCTCCTATTTTTGTGAATAGAAATCTTTACTCTCTACCTTTATATATTGGATACTTACAAATTACTTTTAATTTTACAGGAGCTCTCAATTGCTTTGAGCTTCAGAAAAGACTTTGGACTTAAACTTACAACAATCTCAGAATTATCAAGAGTATGAGGACTCTTGGAAATGTACTAAATGTATTTTGCATTGTCAGATGAGTGTGAGCATTTTGGGATCAGGGGCAGAATGTTAAGTTTTGGATGTGAGGTGTCCCCCAAAAACTCACTGGGCAACTTTGTGAGATCCTCAGCCAAAAATAAAAAAAAATAAAAAGGGCTGGTGATATAGCTCAGTGGTAGAGTGCCCTGGGTTCAATCCCAAGTACCCACCCCCCAAATCAGGATACTTCTCTAATTTCAAAGCATTAAACAGATTAACTTCTCATACATTTATCCAGTAATGCTTCTGTTTCTGGCATTATACCATATGGAAATTAAGAAAAAGGAGAAAAAATGTACAAAGATTTTCAGTTACGCCACTTACAATAGTGAAAAATTGGAAGTAAAAGTGTAATGTTGGGGACAGTGATAAATAAAATGGCACATTGACCATTTGGATTTTTAGAATAAAGTACTCTATGTGGTACTTGATGATATAGAAATATGCATATGAAATCATTTTTAAAGAATCCCTAAATGATATATATACAATGAAGACAAATACACATTATGAGCAATAACAAAGATTGGAACAGAAAACTTGTAGAAGTATAAACTATCAAGTATGCTACTTATGAGTTTTTTATGCTGTAAAAGCTAAAAGTGGCATGCTGTGTATCTACTTGTAAATCAAGTCAACCAACCCTCTTCAGCATTTTTAGGATACAAAGAACATCCTTTTAATTCCTACCTGATGAATGATGGAATTCAGGGATGCATTTATAACCACTACACCATCCTTCAGGGCTTTGACTACATGGTAAGATCCATTCGCGGTTGCAAATTGTTCTTCAAAGTACTCCTCTAGAAAGTCATATGTAATCCTGAGATTCTGAAATCAGCACAACAGCAACACAAACCTGAAGATATGTTCTTTCCCTAAAGCCATCTTAATTCCAAAGTACATATAAAACTGCTGCTATGCTTTCAAGGGATAAAAAATATATATAAGAACAAAACCTTTGCTTTCCCTCATGGAAATTCTAAGTTGGGAAAATGTAATTTTAAAATGATATTCATTTTTGAAGGATTCATTAGTAGCAAGTATCATGAATAGGAGGAATCAAAACTATGTAAATTTTACTGTAATTTGTGCTATCCCATTAGTTGGTAGTTCTCAGGGGAGGGAAAAAAAGACCCTGGAGCTTGAGTACAACACTTCACACCTAATGTTCATACTTTTACTCTCACCACTACAAAACTGAGGTAACCATCTCTGAAGTGAGCCTAGAGTAAGGATCTCCTCCAGAGTGTTATCACTGGTGCTCTCTTCAACTCTTTCCCATAATTCTAACTGAATTATATTTTTAACTTCTGCCTTAGCATTCCTCAAGGACAGAACTAGTTGGTAATAAATAATAACTATTATTATTATGTTATTATTATAATAATAACAACCTAGTAACTTGCATTCCTGAAGGTAAAGTCTGGAAGCAAAAGAAGAGGCACTTCTAATCAGAAAGGGTTAACTTCTCAAAGGGTTATCCACAAAAGGAGCTAGAAAGATACAAAAGAGACTCACATCTGAGATATAGACCTTTGTGCTGCTTTTATCAAATACTTCTACTGTAACAACATACACCTGTCCCACCTCTAGACTCCATCGGTCTCCAGGGTAGACTGTGAAACCTATATATAGATCAAAAAACAAAAATATTAGAAGAAGCCAACATGTTTCTACAATAAATTAACAAACACAAACTTTAAAAAGAGAAAAACTTGCTAATAGAGAGGTTTCCATAGCAAATCTTTCAGTTCCTTCTCTCAAACTTTATAACAACATAGAGTTCCAAAAATCATGGTTTAACTTAGGTCATATCAAGTATAAAGAAATACTGTCACTTATATTTGTAAATAAGATCAAATCACAGTTAAGGCTTATTCAAAATGCCAGGCAGTTCTGGCTACTGTCAGTCAGACTCTGTTTCAATAGCCTAAGGACATTGAGATTCCTTTTTCTTTTCTTTCTCTCTCTCCATTTTTTTTTTTTTTTGTACCAGGGATTGAACTCAAGGACACTCAACCACTGAGACACATCCTCAGCCCCTTTTTGTATTTTATTTAGAGAGAGGGTCTCACTGAGTTGCTCAGGGCCTCAGTAAGTTGCTGAGGCTGACTTCAAACTCAAGATCCTCCTGCCTCAGCCTCCCAAGTTGCTGGGATTATAGGTGTGTGCCATCATGTCAGGTTTTTTCCTTGATAAAGTCTCTTTTCCTAACCCAAAGATTGTATTATGAGAATTTCACATTGTTTCACAATCTGTTTCAAGATGTTTCCCTCTTGTAGATAGCATTTAACCAGAACAGTTCATCAAAACAAGTGAAGTTGAATTTGAAGTTAGTTAGGTCTCAAAATGAAGGCTGAGACCTCTACAGTTCTCTAGTTTTTAAAGCACTCATTTTAGTGAAATCATTTAAATTATTCAACCTTCTGAAAACCATTATTTAAAAATACCTAAAAATCCAGGCTCTACAACATATATGGTGCAATTTGGGAGTCCAGACACAGATCGCATATGGACATCTTAATTTTTGCTTAAGGAAATCATGTGAGCCAGAGTTGGGTGAAAATAAAAAGGTAAACTACAAAAGCAAAGAATAACAAACACACACACACACAAATTTTGTCTTGTATTTCCTTCAGAAACCCAAAATTTAAATGTGTACTTTTTGAGAAAAGTCTGAGGGATACTTAGTCATCACAGGAGTCAGGTATCCTTGAACTTCAACATTGAGGAAGGTAGAATGGGAAAAGATTATGCCCTGTGTGTTTTTTTTTTTTTTAGTTTAAAAAAATTTTTTTAGTTGCCAATGGATCTTTTATTTTATTTATTTATATGTGGTGCTGAATATCAATCCCAGGGTCTCACACATGCCAGGCAAGCCCTCTACCACTGAGCCACAACTCCAGCCCCTGCCCTGCATTTAAAAAATTCATTTAGCTGTATAACTCTTTCTCCAAATAAATGCTTACATAGTAATCCAAAATGAAATTCAAGATGAGACCTTTTGGTTGAAGAGAAGAACAGCAAGGATGGAGGTGGAGGGAGGCATACAACTTGCTACCCAGCAACATGCATAGGGCTCTGCAGGTAGTTTCAAAATCACTAGCTGCAGATCTTTTCTCTTTGCCATCATACTTCTGGGTCACTCATACATCATACTACCCACACTACCCCTTCAGTTCAATTATGGCAGAAGTATGTTAAGCATGGTAGCACACACCTCTAATCCCAGTAACTTGGGAGGCTAAGGCAGAAGGATCACAAGTTCAAGGCCAACTGCAGCAACTTAGTGAAACAGGGTCTCAAAATAAAAAAAAATAAAAAGGTCTGGAGATGTAGCTCAGTGGTAGAGCAACCTTGAGATCAATACCCAGTTACCCACCCCCGTCCCCCTGCAAGTAGAAGTACAAATTTATTCTAAAATCAATCTATATGCAATCTAATTAGGAACATGCTTCCCTCTTGAAAACATATTACATCTACAAGCTAATAAGAAATTATTCTGCCAGGCGCAGTGGCGCACGCCTATAATCCCAGCACTTGGGAGGCTGAAGCAGGAGGATCGTGAGTTCAAAGCCAGCCTCAGCAACTTAGCGAGGCCCTTAGCAACTCAGTGAGACCCTGTCTCTAAATAAAATAGAAAAAAGGGCTGGGGATGCGGCTCAGTGGTGGAGTGCCCCTGGGTTCAATCTCTGGTACCAAAAAAAAAAGGAAATTATTCCGCTCCAAGAAATAGGTAACTAAGATGACTAAACACTCATTAATTCAAAGTATGCTAATTTAGAAGCCGTATTAATTCAGTCACGAACTAGATTATATCACTATATTTCATAGAGATAATTAAAGTAAAAGAATGAGAACAAATTTTTTAATTTTTTTTTAGCTGTCAAGAGATGTTTTATTTTAATTATTTATATGTGGTGCTGAGAATCGAACCTAGGGCCTCACACATGCCAGGCAAGCACTCTACCCCTGAGCCACAACCCCAGCCCTGAGAACAAATTTTTAAATCTGCATCATGTACTTCAAATGAGCTATGTAGACTAATTACCTATATATAGATAGATAGATAAAATTAATATGCTAGCGGGTGTGGTAGTGCATGCCTGTAATCCCAGCACTTGGGAGGCTGAGGCAGGAGGATCTCGAGTTCAAAGCCAGCCTCAGCAACTCAGTGAGACCCTGTCTCTAAATAAAAATACAAAATAGGGCTGGGGATGTGGCTCAGTGGTGGAGTGCCCCTGGGTTCACTCCTTAGTACCAAAAAAAAATTAATATGCTAATTAAAGAATATTTTAAAAAATTTTTTTAGTTGGAGATGGAGACAATACCTTTATTTTATTTATTTACTTTTTTATGTGGTGCTGAGGATCAATCCCACTGCCTCGCACATGCTAGGCAAGCGCTCTACCACTGAGCCACAACCCCAGCCCCAAGAATATTTTAAGCTATTAATTAAAGAAACTTTTGTAAAGATTGTATAGGTGCCAGGCAAGGTGGCACATGCCTATAATCTCAGTGTTTTGGCAGGCTAAGGTAGGAGGATTGTGAATTCATAGCCAGGTTTAGCAACTTAGTGAGGCTCTAAGCAACTTAGAGAGACCCTGTCTAAAATTTCAAAAAATAAAAAGGACTGGGATGTGGCTCAGTGGTTGAGCACCTCTGGGTTCAATCTCTGGTACGAAAAAATAAAAATAAGAATAAAAAAATAAAGACTGCATAGGCAACTGGGTTCCAAACTAGATTTGGTTCTGATATATATGTGAGCACAATGCTTACAAAATATGAGCTAGAAGGAAATTCAGAAATACAACATTCCCTTCATTTTACAGATGAAACATCTCCAAACTTCTCTAAACCAATTCATTCCTCTATCACAATAAAATATTCTATCTTCAAGTTAATCCTTCTACCTGTGTATAAATTTCATTTTCTCTAGCCTGTCAGAAAACTTGCTCCATCAATTGGCTCTCATTTCCCCAATATTTTTGTAATGGTAAACTTTATTTTATTTTTAAAAGTTATTTTTAGGTCTTTTCCAAATTTCTACCTTGTTTTTCTTTTTCTTTTCAATGCCATGGTGTTTTTATTAACAAGTGCCCCAGAACCTCCTACTTAATATAATCTTTCAGTCTTGTTCTTACTTGATATCTCTATCAGATTTCACAACATTTTCCTCTTTTTAAGTTCCTCACTTGGTGAAACTCCTCTCTCCTGGTTTTCATAATACTTTTTATTTTTATTTTATTTTACTGATTGATTGCAGTACTGGGTATTTAACCTAGAGGTGCTTTATCTCTAAGCTACATCCCCAACCTCTCTTTTTTTTTATTGAGATGGTCTTGACAAGTTGCTTAGGGCTTCAATAAATTGCTGAGATTGGCCTCAAATTTGTGATCATCCTACCTCAGCCTCCCAGTCTTTCACATGACTGGAATTACAGGCATGTGACTCTGCACCCTGCTCTTTCTTCTTTACTCTTCTCTCTCTCTCTTTTTCTTTTTTGCCAGGTGCTAGACAAATTATGAATAGTCACCATCCATTTGCTCAAGAAAGACACATAAACAGACAAGTATAATGTATTTTAATATTTGCTACTTTGTAATAAATAACAATATGAACTAGAATATGAAGAAAATTAGGTTTACCTAGGGAATTTCAGGGATATACCTGACACATAGTTAGGACTCAACATAAACTAAAAGACTTAGTTGATTTTATAGGTACTCTTGTGTTTGTTTACAAACATCCTAGGCACCTTAAAAATCACTAAAGAACAACCAACTTTGGATCAATAACTCTCTAATATGGATCAGACAAATAATAAAAACAGCTAACACCATTCTACAAGAAGTGCTGTTGCCTGTCAAGTCTGGTAGACTCTCACTGAAAGTCTACTAGGCCCTACATAATCTATCCCTCCCCTACTCTGTTACCTCTTCTGCAGCATTCCCCTAATTCATTTCAGGTTAGCCTTATTTTCTTCCTTATGCTTCTTTAAGCATGTCAAACATGTTTCTGCTTCAAAGCCTTTGCAATTGCTATTTCCCCTTCCTGGAGCTCTTTTACCCAGATATCTGCAAGGCTCATTACTCCAATGTCACCTTATCAGAGAGGACTTCCTTAACTATCCTGGGTAAAACAGCAGCCTGTATCGCCAGTGTTTTGAACATCATTGAGCATATGGTAGGAATATTACTGATTTACTAACTGAAGTAATTTTCTTAGATTCTAATATTTAAAAATAGGAAATGCTTCCAAATGAAACACTGAAAAACGAAGCCCAAATCATATTTCAGTTTTTTGAAAATTTAAATCTTCATTCTGTTTTTTCATTAATTACAATAGAGCTCTATGCATCTCTCTTTGTTCAATCCTTAGAGCAGTTTTAGCGAATTTTTAAAATTACTCTCAACTCAATTGTTTGAAATATTAACTAAACATCTACTGTGGAGAATACCATCTTTCCTCAATTATCATGTAACAATAGGAAAGAACAAATTAAACTTATATATGTTCCTCTAAACTCAGTTTTCCTCAGTTCCCTAATTTTTATTGATTGAAGATACAAATAAGCATTGACGTCAACAGATTCCACGTTCTAACTACTCTCTTTTCTCATCGTTTGTTAGAAATTAAGACAATAACAGTTCTTTCTTAAAAAATAAATAAATAAAACACAGAAAAACAGGGCAGTTTGCTTAGCATGTATAAATAAAGCTCTGGGTTCGATCCCCAGCACCACACACACACACACAAAAAATGGGCGTCTCTCCTTTTTTTCTTCCAGATGCTGGGGATCGAACCCGAAGCCTTGTACTTGTGAGGCAAGTACTCTACCAACTGCACTATATCCCCAGCCCTATAAACAATCTTTTTTTTGGGGGGGAACCGGGGACTGAACTCAGGGGCACTCGGCCACTGAGTCACATCCCCGGCCCTATTCTGTATTTTATTTAGAGACAGGGTCCCACTGAGTTCCTTAGGGCCTCCCTAAATTGCTGAGGCTGGCTTTGAACTCACGATCCTCTTGCCTCAGCCTCCCGAGTTGCTGGGATTACAGGCGTGCGCCACCACACCTGGTTTATAAACAATCTTAATAAACAGTTTCACCAAGGAACATGTCTGGTATGCTGAGGAAAGTATAGATTGGCAGATAAACTTGAACAAAAGAAAAGGATACTTTTGTGAACAAAGACAAGATTAGTTTGGCCTAGTCGGAGGGCAGTCACCATGGCTGTTTTCTCATCCAGTATAGCCACTTTCCCAGAAAGAGACCCATTACGTGTAACTCTATGGTCTTGCAATTCCAGTGTATAATGTTCCAGGGGAAATTTCACCTCTGTAAGACAGAAAAGACATATAAATGTAATGACAGAGCTACTGTAGTGAATAATGGTGTACCGTTGGATTGTAAAAGGAAGATCGGGAAACAAGACTTTTTTTTTTTTTTTTTTTTTGTACTGGGGATTAAGCCCAGGGGCATTCTACCACTGAGTTACATACCCAGCTCTTTTTATTTAGTGACAAAGTCTCACTAAATTACCTAGGCTGCCCTCAAACTTGTGATCCTACAGCCTCAGCCTCCTGAGTAGTTGGGGTTACTGATATGTGCCACCTCACTCAGCGGTATTGCTTGTATTCTTAAAAACTAATGAACTGCCAGGAATAGACCATCTTGAGCCTGTTAAAGATATGGAGATTATCTCTCTTCAGTATTAGTTCAAGTACAGCAATTATGAAGTACTTTTTCACAAAAATCTAAAAACACAAGGAAGTATTTTTCATATATAATGTGGGGTTGCTTATTTTGTCATCAGCAGAAAGGATCTGAGAAATGTGAGTCACAGGAAAAGATAAATAATCTTACCTGTCATTCTTCCCTGAACCATTTTTGCAACTTGGTATTTAATATATGCTCCTACTAAGAGATAAATATCATGGGATGGTATAAGAAATATATTCTCCAAAACAAGCAGTCGGATCAGTGCTGCTGTCACTTTCTAAAAGAGGAAGGAAAAAAAAGTTTCTATAGGTAAAATCCTCAAGGTCATCTTCCTTATTAAAAGCTTACTTTGTTACTCTGGGAAAAAAAAAAAAAAAAAGCTTACTTTGTATATATTTCTTTAAATTTTTTAAATAAAGATTTTAATCAGAGTATTGCTCAAAAATATAAAGATTTTAATAATGTTTTCACAATCACAAGTATAATTTCAGTTAGCCTGAAAAGTGATCATGAATCTTAGTATTGTAATGATGCTCTAAGTCACTCAGACTAATAAAAAATGAAAACACTTCTAAAAAAGAAATAGCAGGCAAAGAGGCAAGTATGCTGAAGAAAGGTAAGACTTGATTGTATGCCACAGAAATTCTTTTAGCCAATCTCCAAATAACCGACACTCCAGATTACATTACTTTCTCCTCCATATTGATTCTTGTGAAGACTTACCCAACACCAGGTTGTTGGGCTGGTCTCTAAGATCTCTACAACTTGTATTTCCGCCATGTGAATTAAGTGCTTGCCAAAAGACATTACCTTTTCCCAAACCTATTTATGCAGATATAACTTTAAACTTACATACATTAAACTAAAATGTATGAAAGCGAAAAGAAAGCTGTTGTTTTTACAAAAAAATTAAATGTTTTGAAAAGAAGTTAAAGACAAGCCGCTAATAAGTGCTATGAAATTAGATGTGGATAAGAAATGTGAAGGATTGGGGAGGAAATCCTTGAAAGTTGTAGAATTCTATACTCTGCTTCAGATGTCCACATTTTCACTTGATTGTAGAAGAAAATGAAACTAGAAATTGAGGTTTAGGTAAGAAATAGTATGTAGGTTTCTAAACAGTGAATATGGCTAAAAGAAAGGCTTTGGACCTATATCAAAGAATTGGTAAATAAAATGCCAGTCATATTTATAATCAAAAATAGTTCTTACTGTAAAATATGTTACTGAGGATGTTTTAAGAGAAAATGCCAGGCATATTTGAAATTATAATTAAATAATACTCTAAAATGTTCAAGGAATACAAATTTTTTTGTGTTCAAACAACTTTTTTAATTAAATGATCAACTACTGGCCAAAATCATGTTCAGGTTAGGTTTCTTATCAGGTTATCATGGATAAACATAAGAAACTATATTTCCACAGGCAAGATTATCAGATGAAAGTGCATAGCACAAACTTTTTACCTTATAGAATTGTTCATAAATTCGAACTTTAACAATAGCAGCACCAGTCCTAATTCCAGACACCAAAATCACATCTCCTTGTTTCTCTTCGTTTTCCATCTCAGCTATATAGTGTGGAGGAGAATATTCTGCTTCAGAGAATTTCAGAATCCTAGAGACATAAAATAAGATTGGTTTTCAGCAGAATCAAACAATGTGTTCTTCCAAAAGTCCCTAAGAGACTTTAAGCAGTCTCTTTAATGTCTATACAGTGCAGAAGTTTTTAAAATTTCTGACTATTTATCTGACATTAAAAATATGTGACTATGGCTAAAATTGTTGTAGAACTAAAACCTGGGTTGTCAGGGATCTATTCTTTGGTACTGAATATAAAATTTCATGCCATCATTTTACCCTATTTCAGCACATGCAGACAGCTTTAACAACAAAACTGCCAGGAGATACACCTGACTCAAATGATTATGTAGTCCTGAGCTCACAGACTTCTCTACAGTGGCTCAAATTAAGTTATAATAAAGGTACCTCCATATACTATATATCCTTTTGTCAGAGACATTTCCCCTGGTCAATTTATTTGTTTCAAAAAAGTCCTGACAGTAGGATTCTCAAGGGCCACACAAATACTGTTCAGTATGCCACCCAATGGCAGATGTCTCCTTCAAAGTGAGATGGTTTATGTTGGTTTCAAGTTTACCTAATTTTGCTAGACCGTTCTTCTCTTGCTGGCTCATTATCCTGGGCAATGCTCCACTCAAACATCATTCCTGCCAAACTACTGAAAGTATTTCCTGTAGAGCAAGTCAAATGCAGACAAGATAGAATCACACATTCAAAAATGTTCAGGTATGTTCAACAAGAAAAGAAAACCTAACTAGAACGCTATTTTTTTACCTCCTAAGTAACAAATAGAAACATTAATGAATTGAAACACATATATATGAGGAAGATTCCTACACAAATAATGTGTTGCTGCTGTACAAGCTTTCTTATACAGAAAGAAAGTAAATAGGACTCAGTTGATTAATTGCTAGTTGACAAAAATTATGCCACATTCTTTCTACAGGAAGGATCTCATATCTACCTGATGGTTTACCAGCATCATTAATTCTGATTTCAAATTTTTAAAAAAACTGGATTCCAGAATATTTCACTTTTCAGTTTTTAAAAAATTACTCTTGCCTGTAATCCCAGCAGCTGCAGGGGGTTGGGGGTGGGGCAGGGCCAAGGCAGGAGGATCCCAAGTTCAAAACCAGTCTCAGCAATTTATCAAGGCCCTAAGCTGAGTTGCCCTAAGCAACTCAGCAAGACCCTGTCTCAAATAGAAAAAAAAGCAGGGGGCAGTGGGGGGGACTGGGGTTGTGCCCCTAGGTTCAATCCCTGGTACCAAATAAAAAATAAATACAAATTTTAAAATGCTCTTTACTAAATAGTTTGAAAAGAAAGTGGTAATAAAATTTTTTTTTTTTTTGATGCTGGGGATCAAACCCAGGGACTCATGTATGCTAAGCAGGCCTTGGGCATGCTAAGTAAACACTCTATCAATGAACTACATCTTTAAACCTAAATGTTTTTTTTTTTTGTTTGGAACCAGGGATTGAACTCAGGGACACTCAGCCACTGAGTCACATCCCCAGCCCTATTTTGTATTTTATTTAGAGACAGGGTCTCACTGAGTTGCTTAGGGCCTCACTAAGCTGCTGAGGCTGGTTTTGAACTCGCGATCCTCCTGAATCAGCCTCCCAAGTCGCTTGGATTACAAGCGTGTGCCACCATGCCCGGCTAAACCTAAATGTTTTTAATACCATGTTACAGTATTTATGGAGTATATCTAAAGCAATATAAAATCAGTTTAAAGAAAGATTAACTTAAATTTATCAAACTTTTACACAAACTTACATTTAGTTCTCCTAGCCTTTTTATAGGAGTGGACTGTCAAAAAGTAAAGCTAACAGGGCTGGAGATACTGTTCAGTGGTAGAGCTGGTGCTTAGTACGTATGTAAGGTCCTGGGTTTATAATCCCCAGCATTAAAAAGAAAAACAAAACACAACAGAAAATTTCAAAAAATGTTTTCTTTTTTTGGTACTGGGTATTGAACCCAGGGACACTCAACAACTGAGTAACATCTCCAGCCCATTTTCTTTTTTTTTTTTCTTTCTTTTTTTTTGCGGTGCTGGGGATTGAACCCAGGGCCTTGTGCTTGCAAGGCAGGCACTCCACCAACTGAGCTACATCCCCAGCCCCCATTTTATTTTTTGAGACAGGGGCTCACTAAGTTGCCCAGGCTGCCCTTGAACTTGCAATCTTCCTGCCTCAGTCTCCTAGTCACAGGCATGTGTCACCACACGCACATCTATAATAGAGACCATCAACAGAAGGTCAGTGACAGAATTTAGATATTTAAGATAAGTTCAGAGACAATTAATAATAGGAAAGTTTATTCAAGAATGTAGCTAATACAAAAACATACTCAGAATCATTAATTCCTCATCTATATGATCTCCAAATGGGAAAATAAGTCTTTTATCACTCAAAAGTTCCTGTTTCCATGAGCTAAACATAAAAGAATATTATTTTATTTTAGGTGATTTGGTTGAATCTTCTGAGGTTCTTTACCTTCAGCATCCAATGCCCTCACCATCAGTTCCAGAGGTGAATCATCTACATAGAGTTCCCGGGTCCGAGATACAATTTCAATGCTGTCTATCACATCAACCTTAACATCACAGCGTAGTTCATGATCAGTCACTTCAATTTATGAAAAAAAAAATGAGTATTTAATTCAATAAGCCATGAATCTTTTAAATGTTTCAAATACTCAAAGCATATTCTAAAGTTTAAAAGAAAAGAAGACTGGGGCTGGGGCTGTAGTTTAGTGGCAGGGCGCTGTGTGAGGCACTGGGTTTGATTCTCAGCACCACATATAAATAAATGAATAAAATAAAAGTCTATCAACATCTAAAAAATATTTTTTAAAAAAGGAAGACTGTGACAGATACTTTTACCCACAGAAGAAAATGGCATAATGACAAGATCTAAGAATTTCTGTTGATAATAAAAGACATAGATCACTGGTTTCCAAGAACTGATTTATAATGATGTTTTCACTTATTCATGAAAAATTGAGAAAAATAAGAGTTTTTAAATAGTGAGTAATAGCAGAGCATGGTGCATGCCCATAATCCCAGCTACTTGGGAGACTGAAACAGGTGAATCGCAAGTTAAGTAAGACCCTGTCTCTAAATAAAATATTTAAAAGGGCTAGGGATGTGGCTCAGTGGTTAAAACCCTTGGGTTTAATACCTAGTACCAAAAAAGAAAAAAAAAAGAAGAAGAAAATTAAATTGTTTAATCACACTATTAATTAGTTGTATACATTACTTTAAGTGAATATATACTTATACTTTCTTATACTTTATTCTTATTTATACTTATACTTTATTCTTATTTTTTAAAAAATTTAGTGTAGATGGACACAGTACCTTTATTTTATTTATTTTATGTGGTGCTGAGGATCAAACTCAGTGCCTCACATGTGCGAGGAAAGTGCTCCACCATTGAGCCACAACCCCAACCCCCATCCTTATCTTTTTAGGTGATAGTTTTTTTATGAAGTGAAGATGTTAATAGACTTAAAATATATTTATTTAGGAAAGTAAAATATTGGCAACCATATGTCAGTTCTAGCAATCTCTCTCTCTTTTTGTCTTCTCATTTTTTTTTCCCCCTGGACCATGAGATTAAAAACCCTGAGACCTACATTATACTAACTAGGGTTACAGTCAATATACTCATAATGAAACTCAGAAATACTAATTGAAAGAGTATAAAACAAAATGAGGATGAAATAAAAACTATTTTTTACTGCTGTCTTTGAACAATGCTCCCTCCTGACTAAAATTCTCATGTATTTGGAAACTATCATAGTTGCCTCATTCTGCTGTTTTAACTATACATTTTTAGTTTCAGCTTCATTCACAAGAAACAAAAAATAAAATAACTATCACTATACTATCTAAATTACTAATACATATCAGGGGCAAACTCTGTCCCTAGCATGTCCCTGTTTTTTGAAATTTAAAATCAAAGGAAAATATTAATCAGATAACATAAGTAAATGCCCCTCAGCAAAGGCTGAGCAAAGGCCCCTCATCAAAATAGGCTTATTTCAGGAAATGGTATATTTCTTTCACAAGAGGCATTAAAAATTGAATTAATCATCCTGAAATTACTTTTCTAGATACACTAAGACTGAACAAATAAGTAAATATGTTGTAGGTAAGGAAGGTGAGGTTTCTCCCTTCCTGAGAAATAAGTTGAAAATAAGCAAGAGAGGAAGGCTAGAATGAATCCTGTGGTACAGGGTTAGATATGCAGATAGATTCAGAAATAAATATAGATGTGTGTGTATATATAGGTTACTATGCATACATATATTTCCTAGTTCTGTCTGCTGAGAGGACCTAGAAGCAGTGACATCTCAGTAGCAATAGGCACACTTATGTCCAGATCTTGGTTTCTAAATATAATTCTCTCTTTCTCTCTTTTTTTTTTTTTTTGGTACCAGGGATTGAACACAGGGGCATTTGATAACTGAGCCATATCCCAGCCCTATTTTTTATTTTATTTAGAGGTAGGGTCTCACTGAGTTGCCTAGTACCTCACCGTTGCTGAGCGTGGCTATGAACTTGTGATCCTCCTGTCTCACCCTCCTGAGCTGCTGGGATTACAGGTATGCACGACCATGTTGGGTTAAATAAAATTCTTTAATAAAAAGAAACATAACTCTCTGAAGAAATGGTTACTCATGGAAGATAAAAGATGAACCAAATTCATCTTGTAGACTTATTAAAAGATAAAAAAGTAACAAAAATAAAAGATAGGGACAAGTTCAAAGGACACGAGAGCCACATTGAAACTTACCTTAGAGTAACAAATTATGAAGTATTGCATGATAACCCACAAAATAAATATCCATTAGTCATACTGATGTAAATAATAAATAATTGGATAATGGAAATTATTCATAAGATGTAAGACAACTTTCTTTCAGAAGAGCATAGTTAAGAGCTGGAGCACATGCCTGAAATCCCAACTATTCATGAGGCTAAGGCAGGAGGATATATAGTTCCAGGCCAGCCTCAGCAATTTAGTGAAGTCCTAAGCAACTTAGAGAGACCCTGGGGATGTAGCTCATTAGTAAAGTGCTCCCAGTTTCAATCCCCATTACCCCCACCCCCAGCAAAAAACAAAAACAAAAACAAAAACCCAAAATAATACTAGTTAGTAAGGAATGAGGGGATTAGAAAAATCCCATCAGAACACAGAGTAATAAGATTCATGGATAAATGCCAAAATGAGAGGGTGAAACCTTAAGGAGAAACAAAATATATCTAAGTATCTTCCCCCAAACTTACTGTGGTGGTGCATATATGTCCACAAATTCTTCTTTGACATTTTTCATTCCAGGAGGTGAAGCTTAATTCTCCCTTCCTTTATTGTGGGCTGGATTTAGTGATCACTTTACTTTCTTTTTTGAGACATGGTGTCACTATGTTGCCCGTGCTAATCTGGAAAATGTGGGTTCAAGAGATCCTCCTGCTCAGTCTCTCAAGTAGTTGGGACTACAGGTATGTGCCACCACATTCGGCTTAGTGATTATTTTTAATTAACCGAATATGGGAAGGGGAAAATGGAAACTTTAGAGTGGGGAAATCTAACAGATACCATCGTA
The DNA here is from genome assembly GCA_020662805.1 of Glaucomys volans. Classification (NCBI taxonomy): domain Eukaryota; kingdom Metazoa; phylum Chordata; class Mammalia; order Rodentia; family Sciuridae; genus Glaucomys; species Glaucomys volans. The sequence continues at coordinate 105,804 of JAJEJO010005205.1, forward strand.
ACCATGAGATCAAGATTATCATTGCCAGTGATATATCATGTTGATTACCATATACTCCCTAATATAATGCAATGAGAAGGGCTCTTCACATCTGGATTTTTTTTTCCAAAAAATCCATAACCCTGAGCTAATCATGAGAAAACATGGAACCAAAAGTGAGAGGTATTATATAAAACACCTGACCAACACACCTTAAAGTGTCAAAAGTGACCGAGAAATTGTTACAGATCGGAGGATACTGAGGAAACATGACCAATTAGCTTAGTAATATAGTGTCTTATATTGACTCCTAGAGTAAAAAGAGGTCATTAGTGAAACATTAGTGAAAACTGGGTGAAGGTTATATGAAAACTCTTTGTGCTATCTTTTCATCTTTTCTTTAAATCTAAAATTATTTTAAAATTAAACAATTAATATTCTACTTGATTAATATTTAACTGAATTAAAAGAATTAAAAACCAAAACATGGAGTCTATGGACAAGAGCCAAGGGAAGTTGAAATCTCACAGGCTCTATTGGTAAAATTACCATTAAGGAAGTGTACCAGAGGTATGGCAAAGGAAGGAAGGAAGGGAGGGAGGGAAGGAGGGCAAGCTCAGATAATACATACACTAGATAATTAGGCACTAGATAAACTAGAAATAACTGGGAAACTAAATCCCTTTCCTCAGTGGAGAAATGTGCTGGGCAACAGGAGAACAACAGCTGCTGTGACCTTACATAAAAATATGAAAAACCTTGTACACATAATGCCTACTCATCTCACTACTTCAGTTGCAGGAAGCTTTTCAGCACAAGGCCATGGATCATAAAGAAAAAACAATTACTTTGGATGACTTACAAGTAAATTTTGAGTAATTAGGAAAATTTTCATTTAACTTGCCTGCTTTTCAAGTGAAAACTAAACAAATAACTTTATTAAGTAATATAACAGGGCTGGGGATATAGCTCAGTTGGTAGAGTGTTTGCCTCGCAAGCACATAGGCCCTGGGTTCAATCCCCAGCACCACAAAAATAAATAAATAAATAAATAAATAAATAAATGATATAACAAACAATTTTACAGGTCCATATTCTGAAGTATACTTCAGGTCCATATTGGAGTTCCGTAATAAGAAAGAAAAATGAGATAGATAAAATGAGAACTGATCTAGGGAGATGGAGAAGGAAAACAACAAAATAAAACTAAGAGAACGAAACCAGAATTAAGAAAATCAAAGGAACACAGAACCATAGACAAAAAGAGGGAACAGAAACTATAGGTTTCTGTCTTTCCTAACTTCCATACCTATTCTAGCTTCCAAATCAACTCCTTTTTTTGTTTTAGTTTTGGTACTGGGGATTTAATCCAGGGGCCCTTTACCACTGAGCCACATTCCCAGCGCCCCCCCCCCCCTTTATTTTGAGACAAGTTTTCACTAACTAAATTGCTGAGTTTGGTTTCAAATTTGCTACCTTCCTGTCTCAGCCTCTCGAGTTACTGGGATTACTAGCTCCTGCCACCACACCAGGCCCAACTTCTCTTCATTATACTCTACTGCTGCAACTAGTCAATCAGTAAATACTTACTGAATATTTACCAAGTACTGTGCACAATACAAAAGGTACTGATCATTCCATTTTGTTTCCCTACCCAAACCATTCAGTTGTCCAAATATTTTCATCCTCCATGTGAACTTTTTCATCTAAAATTATGCCATCATCTCCAAATTCCTCTACCTGTTCTATACCCAAAGGCTTGATATCACACTATAAAAATGCATATTCATATATTCATGAACTACCATTGGTAGGATACAGAGAGATTGCCTCTTGGAAAGCCAGCATTGAAGAAATAATTACTTTTCACCCTTTTGTATTTTTTAATATTCAACTCTAGGTGATATCTAGTCAAAGAGAAAAAAAATGAAAAGAAATCTAGCATTCTCACTGTATGGAACATGCCCACCTCAGGTCTCTTACTTTTATTCATCATCTCTGCCATAGCCACTGATTTTCTTTACCATATTATCAAAAATCATGATAGCAGTGTGCAGTACACCCTATAATCCCAGTGGCTTGGGAGACAGATGGAGGATCCAGAATTCAAAGCCAGCTTCAGCAAAAAGTGAGGTGCTAAGCAACTCTGTGACACCCTGTGTCTAAATAAAATACAAAATCGGGCTGGGGATGTGGCTCAGTGGTTGAGTGCCCCTGGGTTCAATCCCCAGTATCCCCCCAAAAAAATCATCATAAACAAAATTCTTCTTTTGGTATTGGAGATTTAAGCTAGGGGCACTTTACCACCGAGCTACATTCCCAGCCCTTTTTATTTTTAATCTTGAGACAGGGCCTTGCTAAATTGCTGAGGCTAGCTTCAAATTTGCAATTCTCCTGCCTCAGCCTCCTGAGTCACTGGGATTACAGGCATGAGTCACCGTGTCTGGCTCATAAACAGAATTCTTTGTACCTAAATACCAATGGAATGCTTAAATCTTTTTTCCTTTATAGGTACTTTATAGAAAGGAGGCAACTCAATAAATATTGGTTGAAAGAATGAACAATTTATCTTGGGCTTGTACTTCCCTTTCTAAATGTAGTCTTTCACCCCTTTCAGACGCCCATTTCCCATCAGATAGGAATGCACCTGATAGGTTATTGAGACTGGCATTTATCACTGCAAGTCTCCATCATCTACATGCACAATTATATTAATAGTTAAATTGGGAAAGATGATATTATTTTTTTTGGGGGGGGGGCGGTTTACAGGGATTGAACCCAGGAGTGCTCTACCACTAAGTTCCATCCCCAGACCTTTTTTTTTTGAAAAGGCCTCAATAAATTGCTCAGACTGGCCTCGAACTTGCTTTCCTCTTGCCTCACCCTCCTGGTCGCTGGGATTTCAGGCATGCACCAGGGAAAGTTTATTTAAAGGTACTTAACTTTGGAATATTTTCCATGAGTCAGATGAATTGAAATCGAAGCCAGATTTGATATTTTTCCTAGCACTTGTGTGAATGAATCTTGTGTGTATGTGTGTGGTTGCTGGGGATCAAGCCGAGGGCTGCTCTACCACTGAGCTACATGCCCAGTCTGAATCTTTTGATATCAGAATGAATTAATATAGTTGAAAAGTAGCTTTGTTACCATTCAGTGTTTCTTTTCTGATCTCCATGTCCTCCTTTATTCCTCTATCCTTTTTAGCTTGTTCACATCACAAGGTCCTAAAGACTCATCTTTGAGAATTTTCTACATATTTTGTGGAATCTTAAATACTTTTATTTTTCTTTTGCAGTACTAGGGATTTAACTCAGGGGCACTCTGCCACCAAGCAACATTCCTGGCCAGTTTTACTTATTTTTTAATTTTGGGGCAGGGTCTCAGTATACTGCCCAGGCGGACCTTGAACTTGTTACTCCTGGCTCAAATTCCTCAGTCACTGGGGTTACATGCATGTGCTACCATGTCCAGTTTAGACACTCATTTTTTTAATAATTTTTGACATCTATGTCTTAACATCTATGAAGTCAAGATTTAGCTTTGTTTTGTTTTATTTCTTAGGTTTTGTTTATTTGTTTGTTTGTTTGTTTGTTTGTTTGTTTTTTGGTACTTGGGATCAGGGATCAAACCCAGGACTTTGCACAGGCTAGGAAGGCACTTCACTGCTGAGTCACTCCCTTAGCTGAGATTCATCTTATAATTGATGACATCTTAAAAGTTCTGTCAGTCAGGCAGCAGTCAAGACTTAATTGTAATTGATAGCATATGTGAGAACATTAAAAGGACCAGCATCAAAATTTGTAGAATTAGTAGGAGTATTTGGAAGAAAATCTGGTGGATAGTAGCAGAGAACTCTTACCTCTAAGAAAACAAATGTTAAGAGGAGGGTTGGGAAAGGTGATAACTCAAATGTGCTAGGGATCTTTCCAAAACTGGAAACAAAACCAGATTAGTTCTATCTAATTGTAAAGTGAATTTAAGTAGTTCTATCTAATTGTAGCTTTGAAGCCAGGTGTGGTGGCGCACACCTGTAGTCCCAGTGGCTCGGGAGGCTAAGGCAGGAGGATTGAGGGTTTAAACCCAGCCTTAGCACAGGCAAGGTGCTAAGCAACTCAGTGAGACCCTGTCTCTAAATAAAATACAAAATAGGACTGGGGGATGGGGCTCAGTGGATAAGGGCCCCTAAGATCAACCCCCCGCCCAAAAAAAAAAAAAAAAGAGGAGCTTTGAGGCTGGGCTGGGTGGTACAGTCCTGTGATCTCAGGGACTCATGAGGCAGAGGCAGGAGAATCACAAGTTCAAGGACAGCCTGGGCAACTTAGTGAGACCCTATTTTAAAATGAAAAACAAAAAGGGCTGGGGGTGTTACCCAGTGGTAAAGTACCCTGGGGAAAAAAAGAGAGTAGGTTTTAGAGATGTTTTTGTTTTGTTTTAAATTGATTCTTTAAAGAAATGCTGCTTTATAGCCAGGCACAGGGGCACATACCTGTAACCCCTGCTACTTGGGAGACAGACGCAGGAGGATCACATATGAGGCCTGCTTGATAATTTGAAGAGATCATATCTCAAAATAAAATAAAAGGGCTGAGGGTATAGCTCAGTGATGAAGTACTTATCTAGCATTGTATGTATGCTCTGAGTTCAATCCCTAGTACTGCAAAAAATATATAAAAATAAAATTTTAAAATCATACAGATATTTCCAGCCTATTAATATGATCATGAAGTGCTAGAAATGTAAGGATACCAAGACTCCTGCCCCAATTTGAATACAAAAGCATTTTTTTTAACTTTTATTTATTTATTTATTTATATGGGGTGCTGAGTATCGAACCCAGTGCCTTATACTTGCTAGGTAAGTGCTCTACCACTGAGCCACAACCCCAACCCCACAATAGCATTTCTTTTTTTCTTTTTTTCTTTTTTTTTTTTGGAACCAGGGATTGAACTCAGGGACACTCAGCCACTGAGCCACATCCCCAGCCCTATTTTGTATTTTATTTAGAGACAGGGTCTCACTGAGTTGCTTAGGGTCTCACTAAGTTGTTGAGGCTGGCTTTGAACTCTCCATCCTCCTGCCTCAGCCTCCCAAGTGCTGGGATTACAGGCGTGCACCACTGCGCCCGGCACGTCTCAAACTTTATTATTTACGAGAATGACCTTGGTGGAGGCACTTAAGAGTAATTCAGTGGTAGCATATACTCAAGAAGCACTGGGTTTAGTCCCCAGCAAAGAAATAAAATTTTAAAAATAAAAAGAGGAGCCAGGCACACACAGATAATACCAGTGACTCATTCAATTACTTGTGTAATCCCAGTGACTGCAAAAAGATAATAATAAATAAATTTTAAAATAAACAAATAAAGAGGCTGGAGATCGTTCTGTGGTACAGTGTTTGCCTAACATGTGCAAGGTCCAGGGTTTGATCTCCATTACTGAAAAAATAAACAAATAAATAAGTAAATAAATAAAAAGAAAAAAGAATGATCTGGGGAAAGGAAAAATAAAAATAATCACCTAGAGAGCTTGTAAAACACAGGCTCCTAGGTCCACCCCAGAGATTCTGACACAGAAGACTGGAGATGGAGCCTGAGAATTCACATTTCTAACAAGTTCTCATGTGATCTGGATGATGCTGATGATTCACATTCATAGCCCACACTTTTGACCTTTTGACTCTTTTTTTATTTGTTTAATGTTGGGGACTAAACCCAGAGGTGCTCTGCCACTAAGATACCCCCCAGCCCTTTTTACTTTTTATTCTGAGAGAGAATCTAAGTTGCCCAGGCTGGTCTCCAACTTGTGATCCCTTTGGCTTAGCCTCCCAAATTACCGGTATTATAGGTGTGTGCTACCACACCCCACTACACTTTGAGTACAAAAGCACTAATCTTTGTACAGCCTTTTCTCTCATTCCAGACCAACCTCAGACCTGACCACCTAAATTAGTTCTACATGAATGATTACTTCCTCCCTATATTGATTCAAACAACTAGTGTTTCCCTGGTATAAGTCACCATGAAAGGTGCTGTATATACCAAAATGGAAAAAAGAAAAAAATGTCAGAATATGATGCCACAATCAGGGATTATACTGCAGGCATTCTTTTCTCTACCTCTTATCATTTGAAGTCAATGCCATTTGTATTGCTCATCTATATATCAGACCATTCTACCCCAAACAAAGAGTTACATAGTTTTTGCTCTCAACATACCTATTTCTCGAGCAAGAATAATACTGCTGAGGCGTATGGGTTGGGTAGATTCAGCAATAAGTACAGCTCTTTGGGAACATAAGGTGCCATTTTCATATAAAGGCTCAACAGTAACTGCATCATGATGGGTGGAATGCCTGCCAGAACAAGATACTTTAGAGTATGAAATACATGGGTTAATGTTAATTTTTGTTGAAGAGATTTCTATATGTCTTTCAATTTTACATACTACCCAGTATACTAAAATGGCACTCCTTAAAGTAGAAACAATTGCTGGGCACAATGGCACTGGCCTGTAATCCCAGGAATTGGGAAACTGAGGCAGGAGGCCATCCTCATCAATTTAGCAAAACCTTCAGCAACTTAGCAAAACCTGTCTCAAAATAAAAAAAATAAAGGACTGGGGATGTAGTTCAGTGGCAAAGCGCCTCTGGGTTCAATCCCCAGTATAAAAAAAAAGAAAAAAAAAAAAAAAAAAAAGAAAAAGGAACATTGCTTAGGGAACACATGAATCAAATGGGAGAGATGATTCGAACTTTTTCCTAGTGATCTTTTGTGCAAAGTTCCCTAAATTATATTCCTCCCTCAAAGTTTAAAAAAAAAATTAATGTTAAAATAAGATTGATTCGTGCCTCCATCTGTAAAAATAGCATTATGTTGTTTACAGTGAGAGGGAGGACTTTTTCATACTCTGAGAAATGATTTCCTCTAATCCTAGAAATTGGGCTGCTAAGATGCAAAAGTAGGCTAAATTATGAGGTGTGAATCCAACACAAAACGCCAAAAAAAATTCATTAATATTTCTGGATGCATGGAAGGAATAGTTTTCAATTTTGGGAAAATTCCTTGCATTATCCTCTCAGTCGGGAAATACATCACACCGAGTCATCTTACAAGCCTAATTACCCTATCTGTCCTCATAAAATGAAAGGTGAATTTCTTACTTGGAAAAAACTGCATTGCTTCTTTTAGGAGACAGTAAAGGGAAATCTCCACTTAAGAAGAATGCTCTGGTGTCTTAGAGCTCACTTTGGTTAGGTTCCCTCACTACTTAAATAACCACATAACTTAATAGGTTCTCTCGCATCAGAAAATCATGTCTTTCCATCTTTAGTCAAGTCCACAGTTGAGTCCTCAAATTTCCAGTGAGGTTTCTTGTATAAGGGGGTCACAACTTTTATATCACAGGCAGATCTCATTTCCACCCAAGACGATATTCCAAGAAGCTTACCCTTTGTGGTCTCTGAGCTTCAGTTTCCTCTTAAATGGGAGTTAACAATACTTACTTCTTAAGACTCTAAAAAGTAAATTAGTTAACACATGAAAAGTGTTTAATTAAGTACTCAATAATCAGCTATTGTTTTAGGACCCTCTCATATGGAATAGCTTGCCTTGGTGGGGACTTTCACACCCCGTGTCTTTCTGCTCCTGTAGTTTCCTCAGAGCTTGAAAACTCCCTTTTCTCTCTGTTTACATTCTAACACACTGGGAAGTCAACCCTGTCTGTGGCCTCCAAAACGGGGCTTCCTTGTGCCCTGACAGCTGTTCAGTGACTCCCCGTTCCAACACACACAGTGAAAAAACCAGTTTCATATCCCAAGAATTTCTCACATAAGTAGGGCACACCACACGCAGGAGTGGCTCCTCTACTTCCAGCGACATCATACCCTTCTCTACAAAGCGGACCCTTCACACCGACTGATCACACGGCATTCCTGTGGGGTCTTACTGAAGTAACACCTCCCATCCTTACTGGATGGTATGGGGGTGCATAATCTCATAACTCCGCAACTCCCTCACCAAATGTAGCAGCCCCGCTGTGCCTCCAGCAGGAAAGGCACCCGGCCTGGCTCCCGGCCAAAGGGTAGCAACACTTGTGGCACGTTAAGTTTGTTGGCTAGGGTCCCAAACAAAAACAGTAACAGCAACAGAAGGCGATGTAGAGGCAAACTGAAAACGAGCGCTGTTGCTCCGAAGATTGTCATGGCGACTGCCAGGTCTTAGGTTCCCGCCCAACTACAGCAGCGGCTCTGCACCCACACCCGCCAATCCGAAGGCACTACGTCAGAAGGAGGTGGGACTTTTTGCTTGCTCGGAATTGTGGGAATTCAAAAAAATGAAGCCCATGCCGGGCGCGGTGGCGCATGCCTGTAATCCCAGCACTTGGGAGGCTGAGGCAGGAGGATCACGAGTTCAAAGCCAGCCTCAGCAACGGCAAGGCGCTAAGCAACTCAGTGGGCCTGTCTCACTAAATACAAAATAGGGCTGGGGATGTGGCTCAGTGCCCCTGAGTTCAATTCCCGGTTCCAAAATACAACAAAAAAATGAAGCCCATAGTCAAGGTATTACTTTTAAGGAACTTTAGGGGCTACATTCCTAGATTTGCACCGCCACTGCTGGGGGGGGGGGGTAATAGTTCAGAGATCACGTGCTGGCCTGGCTCACTTACTTGCGTAAGGCCAGGGATTTGATACCCAGTACACCCCGCTCTCCCCAAAAAAGGTATGGCAGGTCTTTTTTTAATAGTAAGGATCAAGCAAAAATGTATAAAAAAATTCCTACAACCTGAATTTTTCATTCTGTTGTCTATTGTTTGGCTCCGAGATTGAAAAAAAAATTTTTTCCCTAATAATTTCCAGTCAGCATTGGTCTGTGCCTATAAACGGAAAATTTTCCAGTCCATAAACAGCTGGACTTTGCTAAGGGAGCTCTGTAATTTTAACTAGGAAGTCAGATACACATCGCACTTCAAGGCCAGAGTGCAGGAAATGCCAGACACTTGCCTCTCAAAGGCAGCTTTGAAAGTCATCCACTCATAGTGCCTGTCTCTAAGCAAATACTTTGGGAGCACTTGTTAAATTTTCTCCAAAAACCCAATAGGGTATTAACTGAAAGACCTGTCTCCGAACAGTTTACTAAAACCATACACTTACAGAATTATGTGATCAATATCATATATTAAGTAGCACAATAAATCCGTGGTTTATAATAATTCACATGGTTGTATAGAAAAATGTTTAGTTCAGCCTGAAGAGGCCAGTGCTAAGTAACCTTAAAAGGTCTGACACAAAATATTTCTAATCTTCACTTTACCCTGACAATATGTTATCTCCATTTTACAAGACGACACTAAATGAGGAAATACAACTAGGAATTTGAGAGCTGTTTTGAACCCAGTCTTGGTCAATGTTAAATCCTGCTGCTACCACCTGAGAGCTGATTTTTAGCTCAAACCCCATAGCTCCTGTGAAAAAAGCACATTTGGTTTAATAAAAGTCAAGTAGTTCTGAGGGTTGGAGGGACTGGTTCTTTATTTCAAAAAAGACACTTGTCAATATTCAGTATCAAAACAGTTGCACTATTGGTTTCTTTCTCCCAACTGGCCCCAAAGAGACCACAACAAAGGAGAGTACATTTTAAGCCAATAAGCTGCAGGATATACACCTAACAGACCTCACAGAAACCTCATCTAAAAGGGGGGATTGGGTTGAGAAAGAAACTTTGAAAGATCAGCACACTGCCAGCCCAGACTGTAGGACTCTCACAGCCAGATGGGGTGGCCAGATACCCCAACCCCAAAGATGCAAAGTTTCAAAATAATATAAAATTTAAAAAGTTTTGTACATAAGCTATTCAAGATTCTCCAGCACTGACTGATACAAAGCACAATGAGATGGCACTTTTAGATACAGCAGCTTCAGACCCAGAAAGGGTGATGAGATGAGTTTCATATGGCTAAATCAGTGGCAAAAACATAATTTTCTTTTTCTTTTTTTTTTTCAAGGAGGCAGGAGGGCAATTAAGTGGACACTTCAAGATTAAGGGCCCATGATCCATTCTGTGAACACTTGGAAGGGGATAGAGATGGGAGAAAAATGTGGTCTCAGGGCTAAGGATATGGCTCAATGGTAGAGCATTTGAGGAACATGCAAGAGGCCCTGGGTTCAGTCCCCAGCACCACAAAAGCAAAAGGTCTCAGAGGTCTCACCATCTTAATTTGGTCATTTCTGATGGAAAAAAAAAAAAGTTAAAAATAAGAATAAAATTGTCTAAAGATACCTTAAAGCTAAAAACAAACAAAACCTGAATAGCACGGTTTTTGTTTTTTGGCTAACTCCTTTTGGAATCACCTTTCTGGTTTGGCTGTACTTTGCACAGAGCAATGAGGTTTCCCATAGTAGAGTCTTTCCCTGGGCTCTGTTTGGCTTTCAGTAAGGCAGGCCCATTCCTCTTTCCTCCTCTACAGAGAGGGCAATAGGGATTAGGCTGGAAAGTTACCTCCCAAAAGTGAGAAGGGAATTAGATTGCTGCTTCAGAGCTATGAAATTATTTGGAATGTTTTACAAATGGTTACTGTAACAACAAAAAAAGTAATTACAAAATGTGTACATCACAACATGCTTTTAAAGACACTTTGCGTTGTGCTCACATTCCCTTAAATGTTGTTCCCAAAGGTGCTCAGCCTCTAGCCCAGCTGGAATCTCTGGGAAGAGGCAGAGACAGTTTGGTGAAAAAGACAAGGGGGTAGGGGTAGAAGGGGTGTTGAAAGGAGAAAGCAGCCTTCCAGTTAAAGATCAGCCCTCAGTTTCAAGGTCAGCTTCGGGCTGGCTGGCCTCAGGCGTAGTCAGGGTCAGAGGGAGGAGCAGCAGCAGGGCGGGACTGGGGAGCTCTACATCTCATTCAGGTCAAGCAGAGTCTGGTCCAGCATCCTTTGTGTACAGAGGTGCTCCTCTTTGGTGCATTTCAGCTTATCTAATGGGGATAAAGGAGAGAAGTTATCAAAAGTAAACTTCTAGATCTGCCCACTCTCTGGACTTGCTCCTGCTTCAGGGAAGCTGCAGACTAAGAAAGCAGCTGCCTTCTCAACCACAGAAGTGAGCTATTGCATCACTGGGTTTCTGCAGGGCCTCTGGCTTGTCTACTGAAGTTGCAAAGTCGCTGTACTTGGGGGGCAGGGGCGAGGAGTGGAGGACTTATCAGCCATTTCCTTCTCCCTCCCACACCCATACAAGGCTTTCAACTTCAGTCACAGAAGGAGCAGGCCTGAAGCATCAGCCATTCACTCTTGTAGGTTTTGTACGTGGGACAAATATCTACTTGAAAAGGTCCATTGCAGTCTAACCATTGCAAACAAGAATGGGCATATTTCTACCAGTAGAAACACCAGAATCTCAACTTGAAAAGAGCATAGGAAAATCTTCATGTGCTACATGTTTTCTCCAAAAAGTAAAGGGGAAAGAAATAGTTGGTGGGATAAGTAAATGAGCCCTCACGGCTAAGCCAAAGAAAACAAAGCCAAAAACACCATCCAAACATATACTTGTAAGAAAAACCTAATTTGAAAGTTTTTTGCACAGCCATTAACCAGAACTTGCAATTAAACATAAAACCAGGAAAAGGAAGCAAGAGGGAAAATATTAGGAAGAAAACCGGTGGTTAACATCAAGGAGCATCTCATCTGCTTAGCAAAGCAAACTTGAGTGCTCTAGGGAAGGGAGGAAAATACTCAAACCTTCACTCAGAGATGGTGATAATAACAAAGACCCATATTCATATCCCGCACCCTTCTTTCCCTTCCCTTTTTTCCACCCAGTTGGAAGGGCCCGTCCCTGAGCCTGCAGATGAAGCAGTTACAACATCTTGTCAAGTCAGTCTCTTTATTGTTAGAAAACATGCATGCAAGGAAACACATCCTATAGTCAGTGCACACATGAAAGGGCAGCAGTGAAATGTGGAAAACAGAAAATTCTCCCAAGTTCTCTCAGGCCCTTTCCTTCATAATTCAAAATCTCTTTTAAAGGGATAAAAATGCAGTATTCAACTGTTCTAACTTAACAGTGCTGTTAGGAAATCAACAGTGTTCTAACTGCCCCAATTAAAAAGCAACTTGCTTAGGGCAAAATAATAACTTTTTAAAAGACAATCAGCTTTTTTTGCTGGGGTCCAGGTCAGTGGTTTACTGGGCATCAGTGAGCCCTGCCCATCAGTCACACAGATCATGCAGCGTTAGCTTCAGCTCATTAGAAAGCAGGCGGTTTCGCTCAAGTTGGCTGTAGAGACGCTCTGCAGCAGCAAAGGAGAGGAGGGAAAACAAGAGAAGGAAAGGAGAAAGAGGAGGAGAAAGAGAAAAAGGGAAGGTTAGTAAAGTACCAGAAGTAAATCTGAGTCTTTCAACTAGTTGGTTTGTATATGTAACATGCGTCTGTAAGGCGGATGGATGCAAGGAGGACTCAGACAGGGCAGGAAGAGTCAGTCAGTTGGTGGAAGACCAACAGAGAAATAAGAAATTCAGACTGACAAGTTGGTTGGACAACATTGAAGGAAGAAAAAAAAAAACCCCTCCTTCACTTTATTTATTCCCTGGGTTGAGAAATTGAGACAAGTGAAAACAGGGCAAAGAGGGAAGATGCAGTTGGCCTTAGAAGAAATGCATTCATAATAATCGGAGTTTGAAAGGAACGGGAATGTTGAACATATTGCTGTAAAAGTATTCAATACAACATTACACGCAGTAGATTGGGATAAATGTCCCCACCCACTCAGGTCTACATTTTTTTTTTGTTTGGTGGGGGTGGGGTTAACTGGGGATTGAACCTTGGGGTGCTTTCCACTGAGTCACATCCCCAGCCCTTTTTGATTTATTTTGAGACAGGGTCTTACTAAGTTGCTGAGGGTCTCGCTAAGTTCTGAGGCTGGCTTCAAACTTGAGATCCTCTTGCCTCAGCCTCCAGAGTTGCTGGGATTACGGTGTGCGCCATGGCACCGGGACAAATGCTTTTCCTTGTTGTGTGATAAACCCAACAAAGAGGCCTACACAGTTCATATCCAATTTTCCCTTATTTTCTAAAAGAACCCCCAACTGTTAGGATCAACAGTGTGCCCAGTCCATGAAAAGATCTACTATTGGCGTAAGTCAATCAAGATTACTCTGCCCTTTTTTTCATCCTCCTTTCCAGCTAGGGGTAATCAGAGGATCCAGTTTTGGCTAATGAGATGTAGAGGTACAGTCTGCTGGGAATTTCTGAAAACTTTAGCTCTCCCTCTTGTCTTAAAAGTGGGTAAAATGACTAGAGCTAATTATTTTAACCTTAATGAAGAGACTCAAAAAACCCCCAGCTACATCATAAACTACCATCATTCATAGCTAGACCTATTACGTGAAAAAAAAAAAAAATTCCTTATTCATTTATATTACCATTATGCTTTTTCTTATAACCCAAAGCATTCCAGATACAGAGTTAAAAGTGCTCAAGTCCACTGGCTTTTTCTGGGGTTTCTACTTGGAGTACACATTAAGGGGGGATTGGGGTATGGGGAATTCAGATCCATCTTAAAAACAGGGATAACAGAAGTTAGGTAAAGGAAAGTCACTCAATTCTGGTCTACTTCTAGTATCAGCCTCTGAAGTTCACAAGTTAAGTTTCTTCATGTTTTATAGCCTGTTTCAAAATGATCTAAGGACCTCAATATGAAAAAGATAATTTTTCTGTCCTAAAATCAATTACATCTGGCACATTGCCTTCTGGGTAAAGGCTTCCACTCATTCCACCAGGAAACTATGGGGTAGTTTCCCCATAGTTTCAGTCTCAATAATAATTGACACTTTATGCACACTATCAACACGAAAGCATGTAAGTATGTAAAAAGAGCCTGAGAGGGAATGATACTATATTTAAGAGCAGAGATTAGGGCTGAGAGCAGTGATGCACGCCTATAATTTCAGACTTGGGAGGCTGAGGCAGAGAGATAGTAAGTTCAAGGCCAGCCTCAGCAACTTAAGGAAACT
>JAJEJO010005207.1:0-52384 GCA_020662805.1 Glaucomys volans
ATTGTTTCTTTTGTTTCAATTTCATTGATTTCAGCTCTGATTTTGATTATTTCCTGTCTTCTGCTACTTTTGGTGATGATCTGTTCCTCTTTTTCTAGGGCTTTGAGCTGTAGTGTGAGATCATTGATTTGTTGACTTTTCATTCTTTTGTTAAAAGCACTCCATGCAATGAATTTTCCTCTTAGCACTGCTTTCATAGTATCCCAGAGGTAGAGCAGACCCCAGCAATTTTCTTTGAAAGCTCCACAGATGATGAATTAGAGTCTGCTGAAAACAACACCGGACCTCCTTTGCTTATGTTCGTCTTGGGTTTTAATTCAGGTTGGCGTCATGCAAAACATCAAAACCTTCTTGGTTTTCCAATTCTCAGAGCCCTCCGTTGTCCAAGGAAGAAAGCGCCGGCTCTCCAGGCGGTGTCTCTAGGAGCAAAACTTCGACTCCACGCGCAAAAACCGCAACCCCGGCGACCTCTAAGTTTCTCTTATTGAGTATTTTAATCACATTGATGAAAAAGCTAATTACACTGACATAAGCAATGCAATTACATCTTTTTAAAACCTTATACAAATTGGACATACATTACTGTTTATTCATTATTATTTATTGTCTTTATTGATAATTATTTAAATTTATCCATGTTTACCATTTTCTTTATTCACAATTCTTTTTTATTTACCAGAACTTACTTGTGAGTTGATTTCCTTACCATGAATTGCATATCTTATATTTTGCCTTAATATGTTTTGATGAAAACTTACTTTACCTGAAAAATGTCCTTTTCTTCTATTATCATTTTTGGAAAATAGTTTCCAAAACTATTAGTATACTAATAGTATGCTTCACTTGGAAGGCAATGGTTGATGGGGGAAAACAGGAATGAGACTTGACTGAGTGAACACAATGGGGGAAAGTGTTCTAAGCAGAAGAAAGAACTAAACTACAGCACAGGCCATGTATCCTTGTTCAGCTGTAGGAAAAACAAGAGAAAGCAATGAGCATGGAGTCCAGCAAGTGTGGGAGAGAGTCACTTTTTACTTCCTTTATTTAACTTCAATAAAAGGTATTTTAGAAATTTTCAGCTATTCTGTGTTTTTAAATCTATTTGTTCATATTTTTACATCACTTTTTTTCTTTTTGAGCTTCATTCTGGATGATAACATTGGATTCATCATTGCTTTTTATATTTTTCTTCATCTGGGTTTGTTGTTTAACCTGCACAGGAGTTCTAATTTCAATTTACAGTTTTTGTTTCACTGCCTATAAAGTTTCTCCAGACAATGAGCTGGGACTATTCTCATTTTTTTTCTTGTTCTCAGGGATCACTGTTCTTCACTGTCTCATGTCCAGCGTCTTAAAAAAGCATTGTAAATATTTTGTCTGCTTTGTTTTTCATTTGTCTTGGTAGGAGGCTAAACCTAGTCCATCTTACCATAATTTCAATAGAAGCAGAAGTGACCTCAAAGATGACATGTGACCTACCCTTAACAGCAAATATAAGCATATTCAAAGAGTACAGTGAATGAGAAATGGTCGAGATGGACAGGAACTTGACATGTTCTACTAATAGGAAATGTGTTCTAATATCTGTGTGGGCTGTGACAAAAGAAGTCGTTTGATGAGGGCAAGAAGGATTGCAGGATCTTGGAGCATGCAAGAACGTTTTGTGCTTCAGAGTTTCATATTTTTTGGTACTGGGGATTAAACCTTGGCTGCTTAATCACTGAGCCATATCCTCAGCTTTATTTATTTATTTATTTATTCATTTATTTATTTTGAGACAGGACTCACTAAATTGTTTAGGGTCTCTCTAAATTGCTGAGGCTGTTCTTAAACTTATGATCCTCCTGCCTCAGCTTCCTGAGTCACTGGGATTACAGGCATCCACCACCATGCCTGACTTTTGCTTGAGTTTTTAATGCATAAATTAGCACATATAGGTTTGTGACCATCTTTATCAATTGTGCCTTTTACTTTTATATAGTGTTCTTTAATTTTGTTTGGTTATTTCATCTTTAGTACTACATAGTCTGAAGTTAATATGGCAATTTCTTTTGTTGCATGTATCTGGATTTCATTCCTTAGGTGTTTATTTGTAATATATCATTATCACCTTGTTTTTACTGTGCTTTTTATAAAGAGTACTTCGCCTGGCTTATTTTTATAAACATATCTGACAACCACTTTGCTTTTAAAGCAGAATTGATTTGATTCCCTTTTGCTTTAAGCATCATATTTTTTGTTGTTGTTGTTGTTGTTTGTTTGTTTGCAGTGCTGGGGATTGAACCCAGGACCTTGTGCTTGCAAAGCAAGCACTCTACCAACTGGGCTATATCCCCAGTCCTAAGCATTATATTTTTTGATGATTTTTTTTCTTTTACTTTATTATTTGCTTTATGTTGTATTTTTTTCATTTTCCTTTTTTTTTTTTGCAATTTGAATCATTTGTCATTCATTTCAAATGACGAATGAATTCTATTTTTCTCTTTGTTAATTTGAAAGCTCAACTACACTTTCCAATTCCATTAATTATTATCTCATTTTTCTTTGTATTCACAATCTGTTTTCTGCGGCAGTACACTGCCAATTATATTGTTCATTAAGATGATCTTTTCTCTCCCTATCTCTTCTATTTCACTTATTCTTATTAGGTTAGACCTTTAGAATATTTTAACTTCCAAATTAAGAAATTGATTTCTGTCTACCTCATTCTGTTGACACAGTGTCTATTTTATTCCTAACCCCATGAGACATTTGGGAAAGTGCAACTTTCCTCCTTTCTTTTTCACAGTATCAATTCTTAAATCTTACCAAAGTAAGTTAGCATTTTTAAATTGTAGAACATTATTAGAATTTCTATTGAATTTCCTTCACAGAAACTATTCTGTTCTAGGAACATGTTTTATATTCAAATAACACAAAATTAATCAGTATGTCATTTATTATACATTATGTAAGAACAGTTATTACATTTAAATAGCACTTTATCAGGAAGTGTAAGAGATGAATCCATTCAGACCCACTTATCTCACTGTTTCTTCTTCAGAGATGTCTACTTTAAAGTCTCTTTGCATTAATTTTTAGTTTAAGCAAAATCTCATCTAGAGGTTTTTTGTTTGTTTTTGTGTGTTTGTTTTAATTTGTGATCTGCTCTCAAAATTCTTGCATATGGGCAAATATCTTAGGCTTTTCTGGCAAATCATTTTTTGACTGAGTATAGAATTTGGGGCCATGATACTTTTGTCACTAGTCTCCCACAGACTATTTAGAGTTCAGTTTAACCTGTTTTCTCATAAGCAACAGTGATGATAAATGTGTGGACAATCTGAGTCTAGATTTATTTTACTGTTTTCTCCTGATATCAGTGATGTATGGGAGAAATTTGATGATAACATTTGACATTTTTCATCTATTTTGTTTAAGTTTTTATTTTTATTCTTGATCCTAAAAATCATACCAGAATGTGTCTAAGTATGTTTCTTTCCCCCCCTTCCTGTCCGAGTTCATCAAGTTGTTTAAATTTGCAAATTCAAGATTTCTTCAGTTTAGATTATTGTTTTCCTTTTACATGTTCAAACATTTTTTTGTTCTCCATGTATTCCTTCTTATACTGGGAACATCTATGATTTTTGTACTGTATCTCCTATCATTCAACTTTCTGAGCTTTTCCATCATTGTATCTGTGGTAGACTGAATAATAGCTTCCCACAAAGATGTTCATGTCCTAATCTCTGGGACCTGTGAATGTGTTACCTTGCAGATGTAATTAAGGGTCTTGAGAAGGGGAGACTATCCTGTATTATCTAGATGGACTGAGGTAATTACAAGTGTCCTTTTCTGGAGACATATATATTCAGAATATATATATATATATATTCAGAGCAGAATATATATATATATATATATTCAGAGCAGAAGATGCTCTGCTGCAGGCTTTGAAGATGGAGAGCAAGGGGTTGTGAGTCAGAGTGCAGGTGGCTTTTAGAAGCTGGTGCCAAAGAAATACATTCCCTCTTAGAGCCTTCAGAAGATATAGAGCTCTATAGATTTGTAGACTTTGATCCTCAAAACTGTAAGATAACAAATTGCCTGGGTTTAAGTCACTGTAGTTTTGGCAATTTGTTATAGTAAGAGTAAGAAATTAATCCATCATCTTTTTATATTTTTAATCTGTGGTTTGAGGTATTTCTTCTACTGATTGCCCATGCCCTTTACTCAAGGGTCAAAAATGTTAGCTATTCCTTCACCTTTACTAAAATATTTAGTTGAAAAATGGTTTTTTAGAAACTCCAGGAAGTCTCTTCGTGTACTTTTGTGTCCAAGTGTGCCTATGATCCTTTTATTCATGTTGTCCTATGCTTCCTGCATGTTTACTGTTACAAATTTGTCCTGTCTACCATTTCCCTTTCTAGGTGCTGGGCTCTGTTTGATGTGGTACTATTCTTCTTTGTCAGCCCACTGGGAATTCCGCAGGATGTGGGAAGTATAACTGTCTCTATCCCTCTTCCAACTGGGTAGAAGCAAGCAGATTGTCAGGCTGCTAGCCAAGACACCTGGAGGACGCCTCCCTGCTTTCTGGTCTCTTTTTGCACTCCTGAAAGCAGGGCAAGACGGACTCAGGACACAAGTTGAGCTCCTGCTTGGTCTCTTCAGGGTCAGAGGGAGTCTCTAATTATGCAACAAAGGCTGTTGTTGACTCTTAGTGGACAATTACAAACTGCTGGGATTCAGACAGCTTGGTTAGGATTTTCCCTGGGGCTTTCTGATGCTGGCCTCTCTCCAGATGCTAACCTAGCTTTGCCTAAGATGACCACTGGGAACAGGCTTCACTTGGACTTGGCTGCCTGTTGGTACCAACAGCCATTTGAATCAAGTGGGGCAGAATATTGGAATTAGTGCAGGAGAAGAATGCTGTTTTTATGTTGTCTTCCTAGAATCCCAGGATCCAGGATTTTATTTTTATAAAATTATTTGAATAATTATTTTTGTTGCCTTATTTTTCCTGTTAACTTACATAAGCACTAGTCACAAGTGTTTCTGCAGGTGCCATCTTTGTTCAAAAATTAGTATTTACATCATTCTGAGATCATTTCATTTGGGTCTTCAGAGTGGGTTAATCATTTTCAAATGATGTAAAGATTGGGAAATTTCATTCTGGTGACTTTCCACACAAGCAGAACCTTGAATAATTATTTTTGACTATATATACATGAAGTCACTTCAGGTATAGATCCTTTGTTCTGGCTTTGATTGGTCCAGAGAAGAGAAACATCTCTATGATTTTTTATTTTCCATTTTAAATATAATGCTCTCTTTAGATTGTATGTTTACAAAATCATTTTTACTTACAGCTGTTTTTTTTTAAAAAAACCTGATTCATGGCAATGCCTATTACTTTCTCTCTCACTCGCTCTTTTTTCTGAGTGATGTATATTTCTAATCTTAGTTGCTATTTTACTTATGTTTGAAACTTTTTTAAAAATTTCCATTTTTAACGATAATGATGACATTCATTCATTCTGTGTGTGTTGGGAAGTTCAATCACTCCTAGGTTTCTATACTTTTCTTTCCTTGGTGGTCATCTTTTAAAAACTTAGTAATTTTGTTTATTTTCATATCAGTATCATGCTTAGTGTTTTGTTTCTTTCAGTGGCTGTGATGCGGTTGTCACTTTCTTCTTCTGTTTTGCTGACTCTGCATTTTGTCATAGGCGTGCATTATTACGGTTCCAGGTGGAATTAACATGTCTAAAGTCCTGGCTGTGTACTAGTAATAGATGACATAACAGGTATTTTTCACACTACATCTTTTAACCTACTGTGCTATTTAATTCCAAGGCACCATCTACTTTATATTCCCCAGGATTGCATAAGGGGATTCTTCTGATCAGCTCATTTTATGTATTAAGCAACAGAGAGGTTGAGTGCTTTCTCTTAGGATCACATAGTATATAAGAAACCAAACTAGTTTCAATCCAGGTATTTCAAGCACCGACTTTCACACTCTCTTTGCTCCCTCCTCCAGTAGCTTCTTGGGATAACTAGCTCTTAGCTTCTTCCAAAAGCAGTTTTGTTTGGTCTATTGCAGATTTCATTTTGTTTTTATTTTATCCTGGACTGCTCTCATTTAATAGATATCATCCTGTCCCATCTTATCCCTTTGAAAATAAATTTTATCCCCTTTCTAAAAGCTTTCTGCAACAAATCTATTTCAGAATAATGTTTATCTCTGAGCTCCCACAGTTTTGTTTTCCTTCAGTGTAGATAAAACACGGGTGAAAAAAAGTTTTTAAATGAGCCAGATTTTTTTTCTGTTTACTCACATTGCCTTGAATGTAATGTGTGGAGCTATCTGTTTCTGTTGAAAATGGTTTTTGTGTCAGCTATTTAATAGTCATATAAGTTCATTTAAGAAAGAAACTGAGATCCAGCTATCTACAAATTTTGCTTGCCTGCTTGTTAGTTTACATTTGAGAAATCCACATCTGCATAACACATCAGTTTTCTAAGTTTATATTAATATTCTAATGTTTTTGAAAGAGATAATTGACCCTTGAACAACCAATAGTCTTATTGTTCACTCTCTCTCAAATCACCCAGCTCCATATGAGGTAGGGACACTTTCCCTTTCTGTGTTTTCTAACAAGTTATTCCTAGTATTATAATTTTTTGAATTCCACATTTTAAAAGATCCTCTTAAGTAATGCAAGTTGACTTATTTTTGAAATTATTTTCAATAGATGTTCTCCAGTTACACGAATAAAAGATTGCTCGGTATCTGCAAAATATCCACTTACTTGACATCTCTTCAAAATGGATGTGGGTTTATTTTATTAAGTTCACTGCTTGTCTGATAAGCTTGTCTCTTTCTTTGATACCGATATTCCATTTAAACCACTTTGTTTTTGAAGTGTTTAGCGTAGAGCAAAAGACAACCTAAATTTATCAGGGTTGCATGTTCCTAAGCAATGACTTATGGGAAACAAATTGATGGTCTAGGTGAGATACACAGGTGGATCTTGCCAGGGAAATAAATTCCTCGTAGAAAAATTCACCACGAGTAAATCAATAGGGACAGGAGAGCATTTGTCTATTGTTTGCAAACCCTGTTTGGTTTTTATGGCATCTTTGGTCCCATCTTACTTCCACCATTAAACTCTTCTGACTAAAAACAATTCAGAATAATTCAAACTGATATCTTTACTATTCTAACGTTAATAAGTTAGGTTTACTTCATAGATGAATAAAGAGATTAAATCTTCAGGGTGAGTAATTTTCAATCAGGTAATTGTAAGCTTATGAAGGCTTTTCTAAATTGTGCTTGTGCCTTCAAACAGCATTCCAATTATGAATTTAAAAATTAATTTATGGGCTGGGGTTGTGGCTCAGTGGTAGAGCACTTGCGTAGCATGTGTGAGGCACTGGGTTCAATTCTCAGCACCACATATAAATAAATGAATAAAATGAAGGTCTATTGACATCTGAAAAATATATGTATATAAAATTAGTTAAAATATGTTTTTAAATAAGATCCAGTTCTGGTGTTTAGATTCCTCTCTGCTTCCTTCCAGGGATATATATAAGTAATGAAATACCAGTTCAATTAATCTACTAAGCTACTTTCAGTGGTAAATGCACGAAGCAGCTCACCTAAAAATGTCAACCGGTTAGGCAGCTATGACAAAAATTTTGAATAGATCAATTTAAAGATATGAGAAATAAAGGCATAAAAGAAAAAGAAGTATAAAGTGCTGAGAGAAAAAGAGTGACAAATCTCAGAATAAGAATAAAGTGATGATAATGTACTCATTAATGAGGATGCCTTGGAGAGGGTGCTCCTATCTCATCCTCACCTGAGCTTGTCTTGTGGATCATGACACCACAGCCAGTGTGCCTGGTAACCATCAATGTGCACAGCATCAAAGCATCAAGTGTGGATGGGTTATTAGGAAACTTGTGGTACTCACCCACATTAGTCAAGGCAGCTTAGATGGAATAGGAAGATTATATGAATTGAGGAATTCATAAACTGAATTAATTGGGAAGAAGATTTGTTTCAGGAAGTTTGAAATGATCATTTATAAGGAACTAAAAACCACCTACCTTTCAGCCATGAGTTTTCTAATGCAAAATTCCAGTATGTGAAGCTATACTTATTTATGCCCTTTCTTGAATAGTATTGGCTATTGTTCATCACTCTTTGGGGATAAATAGAAATAGAGGAATTAAATTGTGAATAGGAAAAAGAAGTAAAGCAAACAGTAGAGAAGATAAAAATTCTTATGATGAAGTTTTGGTAAGATGAAGGCCTTGAAGTCCTCAAATTGAGCCATGATTTAACAGTAGTATTAGGAGATTTGCATAGACATAGGTGAGCTGCATATATGTGTGGTTTGGAAAGGACCCTTGAGAAATGACTCTTAAAATATTCCAAATATCTAAAATGTACTCTAATCATCCCACTGTTTATTCCCCAGCAGTACTTACATTTGCCCATTGGGACAAATCCTCCATACCCTGAAAGATGTTAGTAAATGAATAAAAATAAGTTCAGGTAGCAGAATTCCCTTCGCCTTCTTCAGCTGATGGTTATTTTGCTCTTCAATTTTCCTTCCTTAGCTCATTAGGATTTGTTTCAGTCATTTTCAGTTTTTTCAGTATCCTTATTCGTTTATGCTGAGCTTCACCCAGGAAGCCTCCTTATTTCAGGTCACTAGGTAGGTGACTCTATATTTCTCCATCTTGGATGCTAAGTTTGAATAAAGGAAAAGTGAAATCACAATGGAGGTATCAAATAAGAAAGCAGTTGCATATTTGTATGTAGGGTTAGACATAGAAGAAAATCTCTTAGAATGCATATTTTGTTAAAGTTGAAGGCCTGCCTATCTTAGATCCAATATGTAAGAGAAAGAGAGAGAGACAGGAAGGAAGGAAGGAGGGAGGGAGGGAGGGAGGGAAGGAAGGAAGGAAGGAGAAAGGAAAGAAACTAAGTTTGGGAAACACATGAGTTGTCAAATTGTCAGTTTCTGTCTATCTTCCCCATGGCCAGATCCATATATAAAACTCTCAGGACCATGCAGTCATACACTTGGAGAAAACCATTGCTCTTAAACTCCTAAACCTCATCAACAATTTGGGACTGTAACAGGCTAAAATCAAAATCTTTGTTGCCTTTTATATAACTATCAATTATTCCTTCTTAGTGTCCTCTAGCTTTCTCTTGTATCATTCCCCTTGGCTGGACTCTTTCCAGCGGGATTTCTTCACATGTGCCCTACCTAAAATTGATGATGGAGAAACTTTCTTATTCTTCTTATAAAATTTTCTCTGAAATTTTTCTTTTAAAAAATTTATTAGTTCATTATAGCAGGGGTCATATTGACATATGCTTAAAAGCATTTAGAATTATACATACATATACGTATAGATTTTGCTCATTTCAATCCTCAGTATTTCCTCTTTCTTTCCCCTCTTCTCTCCTCCTGATAGTCTTCCTATATTGATTTTCCTTCTATTTATTTACTCAATAATTTTAATTGGTGCATTATAGTTATACATAAAATTGGGATGAATTGTGATATATTCATATGTGGACATAGCATAAATTTGTCAACTTTATTCCCCAGTTCTTCCCTTTTCCCTAAACTCCTCCCTCCCCCTTGGCATTCCACTTCATTCTACTGATGTCCCTTGTACTTCCCAGGATTGCCCCTTTTTAAATTCCTTTTTCCTCTCTAGTTCCTGTACATTGACTTTCTGAGCCTGGCTAATTTCACCTAGCATGATGTTACATCCAATTACCAGCAAATGACCTAATTTCGTTCTTCTTTGAGACTGAGTAGAATGCCATTGTGTATTTATACCATGTTTTCTTTACCCATTTGTCTATTTATGGGCACCTAGACTGGTTCCATTTGGCTGTTATGGATTGTGCTTCTTTAAACATTGGTATGCACATATCACTAGAGTATTCTGATTTAAGTTCTTTTGGATTAATACCTTGGAATGGGATAGCTGGGTCATTGTGGTTCCATTCCCAGATTTTTGAGGAATCTCCATACTTCTCTCCAAAGTGGCTGTACTAATTTGGAGTCCCACCAACAAGGTGTAAGTGTACACTTTTCCTAATCTCCTTACCAGCAATTATCATTATTTTATTTGTATTCTTGATGATTGCCATTATAACTGGGGTGAGAGAAAATCTCACTGTAGTTTTGATTTGCATTTCCCTAGATTATTAAGGATGTTGAGCATTTTTCCATATATTTGCTGGTCATTTGTATTTCTTCTTTTGAGAAATATCTCATTAGATCTTTGACCATTTGTTGAGTGTGTTATTATTTTTTGATATTTTTTCTGTTCTTAGTGTCTTCTGATTATTAATCCCCTGTTGGAAGAGTAGCTGGCAAAGATTTTCTCCCATTCTGTACATTCTCTCTTCATACTTTTGTTTCCTTAGATATGCATAATTTGATGACAACCTACTCATTGGTTCTTGGTTTACATTTTTGAGCTCTAGGAGTTTTATTAAGGAAGTCAGGGCCTATACCAATGTGTTGGAATATTGCCCCTGTGTTTCATTCTAGCGGTTTCAGTGTTTCTAATTTAATTCCTAGGTCTTCAGTAAACTTTAAGCTGATTTTGCTGCAGAATAAGAGATAGGGATATTGTTTTATTCTTCTACATTTGGATATCCAGTTTTCCCAGCATTATTTTATAATAAGGCTATGTTTTTTTCCCACATATGCTTTTGGCACTCTTGTCAAGGATAAGATGACTATATTTATCTGGATTTGTCTTTGTGTCCTGTAGTTTATTCCTTTGATCTTCATATTTGTTTTTATGCCAACACCATTCTATTTTTGTTACTATCGCTCTGTAGTACAATTTGAGATCAGGTAATATGATGTCCATCACCTCAATCTGGCAGCTCAGTATCGTTATGGTTATTCTGGTTCTTTTATTCTTCCACATGAAATTTAGGATCATTTTTTTCTATTTCTGTGAAGAATGTAATTGGTATTTTGGTGGGTATTGTACTAAATTTGTAGATCACCTTTGGTGACATGATCATTTTGACAGTATTAATTCTGTCTGTGAACATGGAATGTCTTTCCATTTTCTAAGCTCTTCTTAAATTTCTTTGTTCAGTTTTTTCTAATTTTCATTGTAGATCTCTTTTACCTTCTTAGTATATATACGTACACATGCATACATACATACAAACAGAATAGGAATAGTAAGAGAAGACTTCCTTGCCTTCTTCCTGATTTTAGAGTATATGTTTTCAATTTTTCTCCATTTGGTATGATTTTTACTTTGGTTTTTGTCATACGTAGCCCTTACAAAGTTGAGGTAAATTTCTTCTGTTCCTTTTTTTTTTTTTTCCCAGTACTTTCAACATGGATGGGTGCTGAATTTTGTCAAGGTTTTTTTTCTCTTTTTTAGTTATTGAGGTGATTATGTGATTTTTGTCCTTGATTCCATTTATGTGATATTTATATTTGTTGATTTACATATATTGAACCAAACTTGCATCCCCAAGATGAATCCAACTTCATCATGGTGTACATTTTAATGTGTTTTTAATGCGGTTTGCTAATATTTCATTGAGAATTTTTGCATCTATGTTCATCAGAGTTACTGGTCTCATGTATAATTTCATTGATCAGTATTATCAGAGTAATACTGGCTTCATAGAATGAGTTTAGGAGTGTTCCCTACCTTCCCATCACGAAATAACTTGAGGAGGATTGGCATTATTCTTTAAAGGTCTGGTAGAACCATCTTGTCCTGGGCTTTTCTTTGTTGGAAGATTGTTATTATTGCTTCAATCTCATTGCTTAATATTGCTCTGGTAAGGTTTTCTATATTCTTTTGGTTCAATTTTGGTGGGTAAAATGTATCTAGACATTTGTTAGTATCTTTTAGATTTTCCAATTTATTGGAATATAAGTTTTCAAATTAGTCCATAATGATTCTCTGTATTTCAGAAATGTCTGTGGTGCTATCTCCTTTTTCATCTCTAATTTTGTTGATTTGAATATTCTTTCTCATTGTTTTGGTTATTTTGACTCTGGCTTTATCTTGTTTACCTTTTCAAAAGAACTAATTCTTTGTTGCATTGATTTTTATATTTTAATGGTATGAATGTACATTATGCACAACCATAGAAATGAAAAGTTGTACCCCATTTGTGTACAATGAATCAAAATGAAGTCTGTAAAATTTTAAAAAATAAATAAAAAATATTTTCTATTCCATCTATTTCAGCTCTGATCTTAGTTATTTCATGTCTTTTGATTTTGGAATTTATTTATGCTTTTCTAGGTCCTTGAGATGTAGCATTAGATTGTTTATTTGAGATTTTTCTTTTCTTTTTTATTAGTGTGGGCACTTAATGCTACGAATGTTCATCTTAGTTCCACTTTCATAGTGTCCCCGAGTTGTTGGCATATTGTATCACTCCCCATGTTTGAGTCTAGGAATTTTTAAATTTTTCCTCTCATTTCTTTTATAATCAATTTCTTATTTAAAAGAGTATTCTTCAATCTCTATGTGTTTATGTGATTTCTATACATTTTCTTGCTGTTGATTTCTAATTTCAATCCATTGTAATATAATAAGATGCATGGAATAATATCGTCTTTTTTTCTTTTCTTTCTTCCTTTTCTATTTTTGATTTGCTAAAACTTGTTTTGCATCCTAAAATATTGTCTATTTTAGAAAAAGTTCTTGGGTTTCTGGGAGGAAAGTATATTCAGCTGTCATTGGATGAAATATTCTATAGATATCTATTAGGTCCATTTGATTTCTACAAATCATTTTGGTCAAAAGTATCTATTGATTTTTCTGTCTGTTTCTTGTTGAGAGGGCTATGTTTAAATCACTAAGCATTATCATATTTGGGTCTGTTTGGGACTTAAAGTCAAGAAGTGTTTGTCATGTAATTAGATGCACTGACATTTGGGGCGTAAATATTTACTATTATATCTTCTTGGAGGGTTGCTTCTTTTAACAGTATATTATGGCCTTCCTTGTCTCTTTTGATTAATTTTTGCTTGAAATCTGCTTTGTCAGATATGAAAATTGCTACTCCTGCTTGTTTTAGAACTACATTTTCATGGAAAAATTTTTTTTCATCATTTTCATCATTCACTTCAGTCTGTGGATATCTTTGCATGTAAGATGAATCTCTTGCAAACAGTGAATGATTTGATCTTGTTTTTTAATTCATTTTTGCCACTCTATGCCTTTTAATTGGAAGGTATAGAGTAACCTATACCTTCAGAGTTACTAGGGAGACACTTTTCTTATTACCAGTCATTTTGGTTTGTTTCATAGATTTAGATTGTTTTCAATTTTCATTTGCTTAATTGCCCTTCTGGAAAGCTTTAGCCATTTGAGAGTTATGATTATTCCCATCCCCCTTCCTTTTTTTGAGTTCTTCTTTCTATATATTTCTTCAGATATTTTCTGTAATACATGTTTAATGGTCATGAATTCTTTTAGTTTTTATTTCCTCTTCGTTTCTGAGTGATGGCTTTCCTGGACATAGTAACCTTTATTGTTTTCTTTAAGAGCTTAGATTATCACATTCCTAACTGTCCTGGGTTTAGCATTTGAGTTGAGAATTCTAAAGTGAGTTTAATTATTATATCTCTAAATATGATCTGATATTTTCTCTTGTGACTTTTAATGGTCTATCCTTATTCTCTTTGTTAGGCATTTTGATTATGATATGTCTTGAAGAGGTTCTTTTTCAATCTTTTCTATTTGGGGTTTCATACACATCCTGTTTATGAATGTCCATTTCATTCCTAAGGCTTGGAAAATTTTGTTATTATTTCACTGAAAAGGTTCTTAATGCCATTAACTTTTATTTCCATGCCCTCATGTATACTGATGACTCTTCAGTTTGATTTCTTCCTGTTGTCCCAAAGTTCTTATATATTCTGATCATGGTCTATTTTGTTTGTTTTCTTTACCCGTCTGCTGAGTGTTCCCATTCAAATAGCCTGTCTTCAGAGACTTTTTTCAATGCAATCTAGTCTGTTGCCAATATTTTTCAAGTAAATTTATTATTTGACTTTTTGTGTCTTTCATTTACAGGAATTCTGATTGGTTTCTTTTTAGAATCTCTATTTATTTATTAAAATGATCTTTCACCTCCCATAATTGCTCTCTTAATTCATTCCATAGATTTTCTTTTACCTCATTAATTAATAATCAATTTTAAAAAGTCTTTCTCTGGAATTTTATTCCATTTCATATCTGTGAATTTCTTTGTTGGGTGGGATTTGTTTGCCTATTTCAGGGGGGGATTTGTTTGCCTATTTCCTCACATTTTCAGAGGTCTTAGACTTGTACATCTGTTGAAATGGATTCATCATCTTTTGTGAGTATGTCCTTTGATGTGTAGTTACCTGTTTTGCAATAAGTCATGTGTTGTTGGTATCTCTTTGCTTGAATGTGTAGGTTTAATGTAATCCAAGTCTCAACCAACTGTGCCTCTCAGTTTGCTGAAGCAGAAATTCTGATTTAATTCAGGAGTACATAGCTGTTATAACACTGTGGGTTTTTCTGAGCCATCATTTTTTAATCTTTTTTATTTTGTTGTAGTAGTAGATGTCCAAGACTGGAACCTGATACTCCCCTGCAGTTGCTTTTACTTGGGATCTGGTCATTGGTGTGGGGCTTTTGCCTTGCCTGTTCTCTGTGTTAAGGTATTATTGAAGCTTAAGTGAGCTTAGTCTGTGTATGGAGGAAGGCACACTGTCTCTCTCTGTGTTCAGCCATGTGTCCTTCTGCCATGGTGTCTCTACACTGTGAAGTTGTAATGTATCTGTTGCTTCCCAGCACGTCTCAGGTAATGGGGAAAATAAGCAACAGCAGTGATCAATATACAGTCTTAGAATAAATATCGTGTGTCTACTATGGCATGCATACGTTAATCACCACATAAAGAGGAATGGTGGGCCAGCATTTAACAAAAGCAATATAAGAAACTGGATCTAGCATTAAACTAGATAGTGAGTATCAAGTATGTCCTCCCCAGTGTTAATAATTGCATCAATTTAACAGATGGAGGCAGGAATTATATGTATTTAATAGTCCCTAAAGACAGTACCATTACAGATCATTAATAGAAAATATTTTAGTTAGGTTTTTGCTGTTGCTGTGATCAAAATACCTAATAAGAACAACTTAAAGGACAGCAAGTTTATTTGGAGATCATTGTTTCAGTCCATAGATGGACTATTCTTTGTGCTCAAGATGAGGCAGGACCTCATGGGGGCAGTACCCCACAGAGGAAAGCTGCTCAGCTCATTGCAGGTTCAAGAAAGGGGTGTGGGGAGGGAGCAATAGGGAAGATGAACCTTTTCAAGTTATATCCCCTCCTTCAACCATGCCCCTACCTGCCAAAATTACCACCCAGTCAGTCCATTCAAATTAGGATGGACTGATTAGGTTTCAAATCTCATAGTCATTTCACCTCTGAATATTTCTGCATTAACAGGAGCTATTTGGGGACACTTCATATTCATACCATACCATTCCGCCCTGTCTGTCCAAAGCTCATGTACATCTCACAATACAAAATGCATTTAGTTTATCTCCATGAGTCCCAAAATCTTAATAGTTTCAAATTCAAAATCTCCTCAAGGCAAACTCTTGGCTTTGAGCCCCCTGTAAAAATCAAGAGCAAGTTACATATATCCAACATTCAGTGACACAGGGTAAACATTCACATTCCAAATGGGAGAAAAAGAGAAATAGAAGGGATGGGGCCAAAGCCAAATGGAGACCCAGCTGGGCAAACAGTTCCTGTAACTCTGTCTACTAGTTTATGTACAATGTTTAGGGCATGTGGATATGTGATGTGCTTTCCAACAGGCTTAGGGAGCCCCATGCCATGCCAATTGCAGTGCACATGAGCTCTTTTTGTAACCTGGCTCTCTGTGTAACTGGCAGTTTTTCTCTGCTGACAGTCAACATGACTGGCATCTCTTAATTCCTGGGATCCCCATTATGGTTTTCTCTTCACCTTCATAGCTTCACATATCCCCCCATTTAGGGATAGCCTGCAATTACCCCACCCTGCAGTACTTTCATGGGCCTCCCAGGCCTTTCTTTGGAACTTTGGTGGAAGCCTCCATGACCCCTTAATTCCATGCATTCTTCTAGACGGAGTATCATGTGGTTTGCTTCCAGCTCACACAAAACTTGAACCCCATGAATCACAGTTGCAGTGGCCTCTGAGTGTGCAGCTAAGCACAGTGAAACAACTTCCTAGGCCTGCTTGTGTGAGCATGGCACCCCCATAATCTCCTCTTAAAGGGATTGTTTTCTTCTACATCCTTGAGACTGCCATGGATATGGTCTTGAAAATTCCCAAGATGTCCTCAAGCTATCTTTCCTATTGTCTCTGCGCAAAGTACTTAGCATCTTCCTTGGGCTATAACCTCTTCAACAAGCATAGCTTCCTTGGCCTCAGATTTACTTGTACTTTTCTGGTCAAACTGCAAGTTTTAAAAGTCTTTTAGCTTTGACTTTTGCTTCTTATTATCACAGTGAATCTGGCAAAAATGGCCAACAATGTCCATATCAATAAATGAGTACTGTGCTGCCTTGAAATTTTCTCTACCAGATTAAGTAGTCCATTGCTTTTAAATTCAGCCTGACACAAAGTCTCAGGACATGGATAAAATGTAGCCAAATTCTTAGCCAGAATGTAACAGAAGTGGCCTGTAGTTTAATTCACAATAAAGTCTTCATTTTCCTCTGAAACCTCATGAGCAGGTTTATATTTCTATCAGCATTCTGGTGTTCTGAGTTCCAACAGAATCACACATTAATCTTTGCTTGCAACATTCTAAAGGTTTTCCAGTCTGAATCTCTAAACTTTTCAAAGTTCTTCCCACAAACCAACTCCAAAGACTTCTGAACCACATGGTCAAGTTAATCACAGTAACGTTTTCACTCCTGGAACTCTTAGTATCAGTTTCTATTTTAGTTAGCTTTTTCATTGTCGTGACCACAATACCATACAAGAACAATTTATAGGATGAAAAGTTTATTTGAGGATCATAATATTAAAGTCTCAGTTCATAGGCAGCTGATTTCATTGCTCTGGGCCCAACATGGACAGCATATCATGGGGGAGGAGGGTTCAGTAGAAGGGCTCAGCATATGGTGGAGTAGGAAACAGCCCTAGGGTTGGGGGGATGAAGGGACCTCAGGGAAGATGTACCCTTCAAGGGCACTCCCCTAGTGACACCCCCACCCCACCAGTCATACCCTAATTGCCATACAAACTAAGGTGAACTGATTAGTTTACAGCTTTCATAATGCAATAATTTGACCTCTGAATATTTCTGAATTAACAGGAACTTTAGGGAGACACTTCATATCCAAACCATAGTAAAAAGAAAATGGGCTGGAAGGCAAAACAAAGTTTAAAATATTCAAAAGACAAAGTGATGCAAAGCAGGAGAGAGGTATAAAGAAGGAGGATATAGAGAAAGAAGAGTAAAAAGTAACTAAAAGAAATAATAAAAGAAAGAGAAAATAAATAAATTTGGCTATTGAAGGAATAAGAGAGGATGGGGTAATAAAAGAAACAAAAATTTAAAATCAGCATGCTATAATGATGCAGCTACATCAATGT
Source organism: Glaucomys volans (assembly GCA_020662805.1). Lineage (NCBI taxonomy): Eukaryota > Metazoa > Chordata > Mammalia > Rodentia > Sciuridae > Glaucomys > Glaucomys volans. The sequence goes on from JAJEJO010005207.1 coordinate 17,668, forward strand.
TCTTAGCTGCTCAATTCACAATAGCTAGATTGTGGAACCAACTTAGATGCCCTTCTGTTGATGAATGGATAAAAAACTGTGGTATATATACACAATGGAATATTACTTAGCCATAAAGAAGAACAAAATTATAGCATTTACTGGTAAGTGGATGGAGTTGGAGAATATCATGCTAAGTGAAATAAGCCAAGCCCCCCAAAACAAAGGCTGAATGTTTTCTCTGATAAGTGAATGATGATACATAATGGAGGGGGGACGGGTTGGAGGGGGTAAGAGAAGAATGGAGGAACTTTGGATGGTGTAGAGGAAAATGGGGCAAGAGAGGTTGGGGGAAGAAAAGATAGTAGACTGAGACAGACATTATTACCCTATGTATATGTATGATCATATGAATGGTGAGAATCTACATTGTGTACAACCATAGAAATGAAAAGTTGTACCCCATTTGTGTACAGTGAATCAAAATGCAGTCTGCAAAAAAAATTTTAAAAATAAATTTGAAAAAGAAAACAAAAAGTTAAACCAAAACAAATTTTAAAAGTCCTACCCCTCTAAAGTCAAAACGAGGTTAAAAGTGTATATATATATGTGTGTGTGTGTGTATATCTGTACACACATATATATGTATATATATACATATATATGCATATACATATATATATATCAGTTGGCATATATATATATGCCAATTGATACAGAACACACACAAGAACACATTTACAATCATGCTTAATGGAAAAAGGAGAAAAGAAGAAAAAATTCTTCATGGAAAATGAAGGGATTTCTTCTGATTTGGTCAAAACTGTTGACAAGAGTGGATGTGCAGTGCCTATGCCATACAGTCCTTCTTTTTCTCAGGCCGTGAACCCCTTAGAGAGAGTCAGGGCTGTAAGTGGTTAGATCTTTCTTTGAGTTGCTCACTAAATTGTCAGCTGGAGTGACCTGGAACGGAAGCTGGATGTAGCAGCTCTCTGCTTCTCTTCTCACTAATTTAACTTAGAACAGAATGAGAAATGGTGACAACCGGAAGTTTGCAAACTAGGTAAATGCACTCCCAGAGCAGGACTGATGCAGAGTTCAAAATGTGAAGTTCAGTGGCTGGTGTTTCATTCTGATCAAACTTTTCAACTTTATTGTGAAGTATCTGCTCTAGAGAGACTAGTTCCAACCACCCTATTGTCAGGCAGGTGCCAATCTCTGCTGAGTATCTGGATACTGGGGGGCCTCCTGAGAAATCCACTCTTGAGGCAAAGTGGCCAACTCCATGATGGTGCCACACATTCCTACAAATGTGGTCTTCCCAGGAGCAGGACCTGGGAGCAAATGTGCCTGCCTGTCCAGTTTGTGGGTTCTCCCCAGCTATTTCCACAGGCTGCCAAACATAAAGGGAAAGGGTGCTGCATTCTGTTCTGTATACACAGCCTGAGTCCCCCTGGGTGCAATCCCTTCTGTGCCCACCTCAGTTGCAGTGTGCCAGGCAGACTCTATGTCTCAGGGCAGGTGAATGCAGGGACAGCCCCTAATGCTCATTATGACCTCCTGGGCTCCTGCTGCAGAAAGTCACTACACAGCTGCTTCAAGATGGCATTCCTTCTCAGTTTCCCTTTCCCTGGCCAAGAAGCCCAGAGCACCCTTCACACACCAGCTTGCCATGCTGCCTCTGAGTCACTCAAGTTCAGACTGCCCCTCTGTTCTGTGGGTTCCCACACTAAATTTTCTTTGCAGATTCAACATCTTTTTCTGCCTGAGTTATCCCTCCCCTCAGTGATGAACCAGCACTTTGGCATTATTGATTGGATTCTTGAGGTATATTCTTTCCTGTGCTATGTTCAAAGCTCCTGAAATTCTATGTCTGAATGATTCTGATATTGGATTTTGGTGTCTTCCTTGTCACCCACCTCGCTGCAAAGCAGTATTCCAGTTGCTTGAATCTCTATCCATGGAGTGACTACAAATCACGTGCTTCTTCTACTCCACCATCTTTCCATTTGAGAATCTTGGATGTTATTTAGAGTTAAAGAATTAAAAAGCTCTACATGTTTTTGTTCCTGTCTACCTTTCTTACCTTATCCCTTACATTTCTCAGGCCACAATAGCCTTCTTTCCATCCCTTATAAATGTCACATTTCCTCATGCTTTTTTGCTGTCACTTTGGCTAGGAATGGTGTCTCCATCTGTACACATGACCGGTACTTCTCATCGTGTAGGATTCAAAGGTCACCTCTTCAAAGAGGACTTCACTGACCCACATATCAAAAATAGCATTCCCTCACCCACCATGTGCTTCTATACCACTATTTAATTTTCTTCAGAGCAGTTATCAAATTATTAGGTCTATTAATTTTCCAATTCTGCCCATTGAATTGCAAGCTGCAGGATCAGGGCTCTAATCTATCCTGCTTTGACATTATCCTCAGCACATAGCACAATACCTAACACACACTATGGGCTCAAAAATATTTTTGAATAAATAAATAAATGGGGGTAGCCCCAACTTTTCTGTTTCTCTCTCTCTCTCTCTCTGTGTGTGTTTGGGGATTGAACCCAGGGATGCTCTACCACTAAGCTACATTCCCAGCCATTTTTGTTTTTTATTTTGAGGCAGGTTCTTGCTAAATTGCCAAGAATGGCCTCAAACTGTCTATATTTCTACTTCAGCCTCCCATATCACTGGGATTACATGTATGCACCACCATGCCCAGCCAATCCTGCCACACCTCCACATAAGGTTTTATGTATTGGGGAACCCAAATGACCCTGACATCCTGGAGATACAGTGAAGAGAGAGCATCAACATGATCCTTAATGAAGAAGAATTAAAATCTTTTGGCATCATGCCTCTATGCAGCTGTCTCACAAATTAAAAGCACAAAGGGAAGAGGGTCACTGGCTGTCCCTTCATCAAAGGAACCTGAATCTGCCAGTATTCCTGCAGAAGCCTGATGAAGATGCTTTTCAGAAGGGACTTCTCACAAAAGTGGGGGCATCATGTAAGCCAAGCAACATGAGTGGAACAGTGCCTTGGGGATTGATAAGCACATGACATATTGCCACCCCCAGCATGAAGGACAGGACAAATGGTGGTCACTGGAATCTGAACACATGAGGCCTTCAGGAGAGATAAGCAGCTAACCACTAACGAGCAGGGAAGAAGCAGGAGGAGAATGACTTACCTTTCTTCTCTTGCTGCCTCCCTGTTTTTCAGAGAGAAAGTAAGGTATGCCGTTAAGGCACAAAGCAGAATAAAGTGAATCTAGAAGAAGTAAGGAAAGATCCAGCCCAGCACCCCTTACTCAAATTGTCAGTGAAAGCCAGGAACTGCAATGTGATGACAGAGCACATCAGATAATCAAATTATATAATACATATTAGATATTTGTGTACATGTATTTGTGTGTGTGTGTGTGTGTGTGTGTGTATTATTTTTTCTGGTAAAAGTAAGAGGAGCACAGTATGTTGATTAAAAGCCTGGGCACTGGAGATGAGCAAGTGGCAAGTGGTCATTACTGGTTCCTTTACATATGAGTTGCATTGCTGAGTATATCATTGCTTCACTGGCAAAATAGGATTAAACTACTGAAATAACATTTAAGTGCTTTAATGAGTGCATGGCAAATAGTCCCCAGTAAGTGTTAGTTCTTATTACAGGCTTCTTCTTGACTTCACTATCTTGTATAGCCTAGTCCCTAACATCGACTTGAATAACAAATTGTTTGGTTGAGCCAGGAGCTTATTTACAGGACTTTACACTGAACATTTAAGTCCTTGTGTATGAATCCTGCTTTTGGATTTTTTCTTTCTTATTAATGCCCCTGCTTTATACTGGATAACCTGAGGTTGGATCCCAACGGCAATTGACTTTTGGGGGATTTTCTTTCTTTCTCTTTCTTTTTTCTTTCTTTCTTTCTTTCTTTCTTTCTTTCTTTCTTTCTTCTTTCTTTCTTTCTTTCTTTCTTTCTTTCTTTCTTTCTTTCTTTCTTTTTATACAAACTTGATGTGAAACACTGGACCTGGAATTACCTTTAATTATCTGTAATTAATGGATCAGACTCCATCTTTTCAGAATTAAAACTCATTTCTTGTTGTAACTTCCTAATGCCATGTAAGTTGCATTTGAGGTCCAGCAGAATGGACATTTGTCAAAAGACAAATCCCAGAAGTCCTGCTGTACCCATTGATCAGTATTCCCATGAAATTTATGTTCAAGGTCTCCTTTTCCATCAACAGCTCTAAAGTAGCAGGGTCCTCAAAGACCCTTTGCATCTTCTACTCTAGGCATTTGCTAACGCTCATTCATCAGGTCTAGCACTCAATCCACTAACTTTCTAGTGATATAGGGGACACTGTAGAATGTCATTCCAGAGATCACTGATGCATGTGTTAAATTTTGCCTCAATTATAAAAGTTCAAGTGCATAAAAATGACAAAATACCACTCAAACACCAATAGATTCTGATATTGTGTGGATGTGTGTAAAATTGTGTCTATTATTGCAGCAACCAGGCAAAAATATCTTTATACTTAATGTTTTATTGAAATAATAGAAGATTAAAATCAAACAATGGGGTCAGACATCAGGCTCAGCCCAGCGCAGACTCCTGAAACTTCTGCACCTGGACATTGGCCCTGAGTGCTCCCATGGGATGTCTGCATGGGGGCAACCACCAGGAGGCCCAGCCCAGAGGCCCAGATATACCCTAGCCTGGCCCCAGGCAGCGGTCTAGTGTTACTGAAGACTAGTTGGTGACATATTGGAAGCCTGCAGGGACACCACAATTCTATAGGGGGAAGCTGCAATAACTCAGAATCTCACAGAGAGAGGGGAAGATACATGAGCAACATGAGAGAAGAGGGAAAAAAGTGACTCAAACAAACCTAGATGCTACATCAACAGAATCCAATGATAGCAGGGTAGAAGACATGTCAGATAGGGAGTTCAGAGTGCACATCATTAAAATGATCAGAAAATCTTAGAAGATGGAAAGATCTCCCATGTTCTTCAGTAGGCAGAATTAATATCGTCAAAATGGTCATACTACCAAAAGTGCTATACAAATTCAATGCAATTCCAATTAAAGTCCCAATAACGGACCTCATAGAAATAGAGCAAGCGATTATGAAATTCATTTGGAGGAATAAGAGACCCAGAATAGCTAAAGCAATTCTTAGCAAGAAGAGTGAAGCAGGGGGTATCATAATACCAGACCTTCAACTATACTACAGAGCAATAGTAACAAAAACAGCATGGTATTGACACCAAAATAGGCAGGCAGATCAATGGTACAGAACAGAAGACACAGAGACAAATCCATATAAATACAGTTTTCTCATACTAGACAAAGGTGCCAAAAACATATAATGGAGAAAAGATAGCCTCTTCAACAAATGGTACTGGGAAAAGTGGAAATCCATGTGCAGGAAATTGAAACTAAACCCCTATCTCTCACTCTGCACAAAACTCAACTCAAAATGGATCAAGGACCTAGGAATTAAACTAGAGACCCTGCATCTAATAGAAGAAAAAGAAGGTCCAAATCTTCATCATGCTGGCTTAGGACCAGATTTCCTAAACATGACTCCCAAAGTACAAGAAATAAAAAAAGGAATCAATAATTGGGATAGATTCAAACTAAAAAAGCTGCTTCTTGGCAAAGGAAACAATCGGCAATGTGAAGAGAGAGCCTACAGAGTGGGAGAACATCTTTGCCACACACACTCAGAGAGAGCACTCATTTCCAGAATCTACAAATAACTCAAAAAACTTTACCCCAAGAATACAAGTAACCCAATCAATAAATGGACTAAGGAAATGAGCAGACACTTCACAGAAGATCTACAAGCAATCAACAGATACATGAAAAAATGTTCAACATCTCTAATAATAAAAGAAATGCACATCAAAACCACCTTGAGATTTCATCTCATTCCAATGAGAATGTCTATTATCAAGAATACTAGCAACAGCAGGTGTTTGCAAGGATGTGGGGAAACAGGTACACTTATACATTCCTGGTAGGGTTGCAAATTAGTGCAGCCACTCTGGAAAGCAGTGTGGACATTACTTAGAAAGCTTGGAATGGATCCACTATTTGATCCAGCTATCCCACTCCTTGGCCTATACCTAAAGACTTAAAATCAGCATACTACAGCAATGTAGCCACATCTGTGTTCATAGCTGCTCAATTCACAATAGCTAGATTGTGGAACCATCCTAGATGTCCTTCAATAGATGAATGGATAAAGAAACTGTGGTATATATATGCAATGGAATATTACTCAGTCATAAAGACGAATAAAATTATGGCATTTGCAGGTAAATGGATGGAGTTGGAGGTGGTCATGCTAAGTGAGATTAGCCAATCCCAAAAACCTATGGCCAAATGAAGTCTCTGATAAGTGGATGATGATACATAATGCGGGGTGGAAGGGAGGCAAGAATGGAGGAAGAATGGATTGCATAGAAGGAAAAGAGGGGTGGGATCGGGGTGAGGGAGTAAGAATAATAACAGAGTGAGACAGAAATCATTGCCCTGTGTACATGTATGAATGCACAGATGGTGTGACTCTACTTTGTGTACAACCAGAGAAACAGCTGTACTCCATTTGTGTACAACGAATCAAAATAAATTAATTTAAAAAAAAAATAAATTTTAAAAATAAAATAAAATCTAACAATGGATGGTAAATTGGATACAAGTTATATAATACTATTGTTAATTTGTGTAAAGGGTCTGTTTTGCCTTTGAAGGTAATATACATATTTAATAGGGCTTTCTTCATTTCACTTTTAGCATTAGGCTCCTGGAATCAATACCTTAAACTTCTGTCTTCCTATATAAGGGTTTTAAGGAATCTATGCAGGGATTAGGGATACCATACTTTCACTCTAAATTCAAGAAACCACCTTTCATAATTGATGGGTTAGGGTAAAAGCTAAATGAGGACAATAACTACAGAAGGCAGGAAGCATGTGTTCATTAAGATGTGGGATCATATGAAATAAGAGCAGGAGGTTGGATCAGGGAAGGAGGATCAAGCAAGTCTTGGAGTCAGAGAATAAGAAGAAAATTCAAGATAACTATGATCCACAAATAGAATCATCATAATTTAAAACCCCTGAATTCAAAAATGTAGGTTCAAATGTTATTCTAGTCAAGGAATTAAACATAATTTAAAGAAAATAGAATGGGAAATCTTAGGAAACAAAAAATATGAAATAAAAATTAAACTTCAGTATAAATGTACTCAGTATTTATTATATCTACAGAACTAACAATGTTCATGGGATTTTTTAAAATGATAAATGAATACATTTCCTGCCCCAAATACAAAGGCCCATAGCTCAATAAATACAAAAGTACATATTACTCTACTTGAAATTTGTATATAATACATATTTTAAAATGTCAGCCTACAATTTGGCTCAATTTTCTCTTTAAAATTCACAATTATGCAAACAGTAAGTATATGTAATTCTGTATAATTACAGTGTAAAAAACTTTCAGAAAATATGAAATTCATTTTTATTATATAGGACCCATAAAATATACACACATTTACTACTTTGTATTTAAAATATAAGATGATAGTTTCTTAATAAAATATCAGGTTCCAATTCTGAAAGTTATTCTGCTGTTTGGAAGCAAGTAAAACTTTACAACTTAATGAGACGTTTGACATTCAAGTTTTAATGCTACTCTTCTACAATACAAAACAAAGTATTATTTTGATAGATTCAGAGCAAATAAGCAGATAGAGATTAAAAGCTGAATGGTCCCTATTCCCAGGTTTTACTGTTTGCTAAGCAGCTGGTCAAAGATACTGACAATTTTGAAAAAAATACATTTTCTTTGTATCTCTTTTCATTATAGGGATCCTATATACTTTTCTGAGTTGTTAGAAATTCCTTTTTGACAGGGATTTATTTTCTATTGTGCTATTAGCATATACACAAACATCCACTCTTTCCTCTAGAATAATTACAGACTCATTTGCTAGCTGGAAGTTTCAGCTGGGTTCTGGAATAGTGACGTAGGATACATTTTATTGTTATCTAATCACTTGGCTGTAAATTAAAGTGTGGATTCGGGTAGTCTTGCTTGAACTTCCTATACTTTATCTACAAAAAAAGAAAAATTCAATAATTTCCTCTTTGAAAATAGGGTCTGGTTGTTTCCAGCAGGGGCAATTATTTTTATGTGTTCTGTTTGCTAAGAAAATGCAAACGTGGACAGACTTAAATATATCTTATTATTCTAATTGCTAAATTGGGGTGCATCCAAATGGAGAGCCTCTACAAAATTAGTCAGAAATAGTCTGAACGTACAATATGGTAACAGAGAAGGGGAAATTCAAGTTGACATTTATATCATCCTTTGAGGATTTAGAGTTTTAAGGATTTGAAGTACTAGTCTTCCTTGCATTATATTCTTCCTAGGATACCTCCTGTTTGGGATGAGGGGTCAAGTACAGAGAAATGAGTGGCTTTGGGTTAAGAAAATCAACCTGCTCTTGGCATTTCCAAAGTGTTTGCTTTTTGAGTTAATTAGTGTTCAGAAGAAAAAAATGACTTCACATCAATTTAATCAGGTTGGGACCTGGACGATTTGCTTGACTTCTCTAAGCCTCAATTTTCTGATCTGAAAAATGGAGATAATCATATTACCTGTGGCAATAAATTGTTCTGGGGATCAGGTGAAATAATCTAAGGGGCTTAGGGTGGGTCTCATACAGTGTAATATTTACAAGCGAAAAATATTTACATACAGGGCTGGGGATATAGCTCAGTTGGTAGAGTGCTTGTTTCACATGCACAAGGCTCTGGGTTCAATCCCAACACCACAAAAAAAAAAAAAAAGAGAGAGAAAAATTACATATATAAATGTATGTGTATATATATATATACATATATATATATACACATCCACATATAAATCTTATCAAATATAATAATCTTAAGGTTATGCCCTTATTGAATGATTTTTGGTGTTCTCTGCAGTGCATAATAGGGCCACAATTAATTATATAAGGGAGGATGGACAGGCTAGGGAGAAAGTAAAATAGAGTGCCATTTGACTCAATTAAAAGAACTAGCATAAAATATGTAACATGACTTTTCCAATGCTGTCAATTTAGACAGCTACAATGCAGAGAAAATATACATGCTTGACTCCTCCATGTGTTTTTTTTTTTTTTTTTTCAAAAAATTTCTCTTTAAGGACTCGTTTTGCTTTGGAAGCTCCAAATCTGATTGTAGGCATCTTTAAAAAGCATGTTAAGTGACTCATGTGCCAATGCTTAAATAAGTATTTTTGTTTAGACAAAGATTCCAAACCTCCAAATTGGGTTGAATCAGTCCTCTTCACTGGAGGGACTTTAAACCTAGAAACTTACTTTCTTCACTGATGATAAACTGAGACACACAAACCTAATTAACCCAGACCCACATAGCTATTTAATTATGAGATTTGGCACTAGTATCAGAGCTAATCATTCGTATTTCGATGATCCTTCTCAATAGGTGAACATGGTAGAAGCCACCATCTTTGGATTTTCTCAGGCCTCCCTTTTGTCTGTGATGCCAATTCCAGAGCTAATGTGTCATCTGGGATGTCATGTTGAACATGGACAGGAATGCTGTTCTGTTTCCTCACAGGTGAGTCTTTTGTCCCTTGACTGGGCAAAACAAATTTGTTGTTGAAGTTGATTTATATTCTAAAGAGTTGAGGTCAGGTAAGAAACTATAACATGAGAGAACCATAGGAGAAATAATAGGTACCAATCACAGCATCAGAAAGAAATTAGAGAAGTTAGAACAAAAGGTTTTATTTTAGCTATATGAGGAAAGGAAGATGATTCAGTCTACTGGCCAGATCTGCTTTAATTAGGAATTTTGAATCACCTTTATGCCAGTCCTGTCTTTGATTTATGAGTTAAATGGTACTAAGATAAATTTTCCTCTATTAAACATGGCTTAATGGGATTTCTTTATATAAAATGATATTATTGGCTATTATTGACCTCACTCTTCCAAGACTTTAAAAAAGTATCTTGAAGTCCTATTATCAGTAGCCATGTTCCATTTTTTGTTTATGAACAAAATTGCCCTGACTTCTTTTTTAAATATTTCATAATTTAAAATTTATTGAGCACCTACTGTATAATAGCTATTCTCTAAAGAAAATACTTTTTTAGGAAACAAAGTGGTGAATGAGTGGGGCCTGGGGCTTTGGCTACTGCACAAATTAGCATGTCTAGTTGCTATAACATAATCCCACACATTTCAGATAACTCCACAATTTTCTTCTTCTCCACAAAACTATTACTGAAAAACTGTATTCAGGCTGACATCTGTTATCTACTGACAAACAACCAAAAGGAGCCATGTCACTTCAAAGCTGCCTTCTTTTCCTGTGTCCCCACAGGTGACACAAGTAAGCCTGCATCTCTCTTCATCACAACCTCTTTTCATGGTCTGCTGTGTTTTGTCTGTATCCCTTGCTGCTTTTTGTTCCAGACTCTTCTTTCTTGAGATAAAGTTCCTGAATAACTCCTATCAGCAGGAAGGCAGGCTGCATGCAGAACAGTCAGAGGCAGAAGATTGGAAACTCAAGGTTTTTTAATTTAAAGGTTGACTAGGTTGCCCTGTAGCAGAGAGGTGAGCTTTATATTTGTTCGTTGTTTGTTTCATGTGTTTCTTTCCATGGGTTTATAAGAAGGAGGGGGCCAGGCAGTTCCTGGAAAGAAAGAACAAAGAAGTCACAGCAATCATAGACACTGGCCAGAGATAATAATAAAACTACCCCTTGAGAAGCAGACTCATTGAGCCAGGGAATTAGGTTTTTCCCTTCGTGGCTGACTGGGCAAGCCTCTCCCTCCAATGCTTGCCCTGCAGCCCCAGAGGTTTTCAGATTGGCCTTCAGCCTTCAGTGAACACAGAAAACTGGGATTGCCACCCTTTCCATTTCTGCTTCACTTCCTGCTTCTAAGGAGCTAGTGGTGGGCTAATATTCTCCTTTGGCAAGGGTTTCTTCTAAAAGGTGCCTCATGTGCAAAATTGACAAAGGTAAGCTCTCCATAGGGATGGAAGGGTCATTACCCTCAAGTCTGCCTGGGCCCAGGAGCCTATGGTGAGATATGTGTGGGAATAAAGAGAAGAAGAAGAACAACGAAGAGGAGAAATTAGAAACAAATTAGTGAATGAGCAGAGATTTGGACTTTGGGAGATAATGTATGGAAAAGAAAGCCTACTGCATGAATTAGCATATGTCTAGTTGCTATAACAGATAAACCCACAACTTTCAGTTGCATTAATACAAGGGAAATTTGTTTCTTGCTTGCATGAAGTCCAAAACAAGTGTTTCTGATTGGCAAGCATCCATTTTCCCAGACTATGATTCAGCAACCCAGATTCCTTCCACTTTCAGGCTCTCTCATCTTTAACATGACTTCTAAGCTCTTTTATTTCAAGCCGGAAGAGGAGACAAGAAGCTGAATTATCAAGTGTGAGGACTTTTTATGATTCTGGCCTAGAAATGCTATGTCTCCTCCTTTTTTTTAAGCTTCTATTACTAGAGCTCAGTCGCATGGTATACCTAATGGCTAGAGAGGCTGGGAAATGTAGTCTAGCTGAGTACCCAAGAAGAAAAAAGGGTTTGGTGAGCACCTAGCCAGTTTAACCTATGTTATTTAATTTTTCACAAGAGAAACCCTAGATAGAGCTCAAAAATATATGTTTGAATTGTCATATTCCTAAAATTAAAGGATTTTTCTAAAAATTGAATAAAATTTGGAGAACATTTGGATTATATATGTTGCCATTTGGATCTTTGGGCCATATTAATGACTATGCCAAGATATATCAGTTTCAACTTCTGGTCACTAAAATGTTGCAGAATCAAGGACCTGCACCTTTTACTGACCTTTGCTTGTGCCCTTTACTAATAGGGCAAACAGTTTAATTATGAGCAGCAATGACTTTTAGATATCTAACTTTCAAGATGAACCACCATATCTCCTTCTACAAGATTGTAACCTAAATTATGCCACTCTCTCTCTAACAAGATATATACATATATAACAATGCATGAATGTGCACATTTATTAAAGTCACTTTAAAGATAAGATGTAAAAAGTCATGATGCTCTAAGAAAGTCCACTTATAATCAGATTTAAAGATGCATTCTCTTAGTTCCAAGAGTCATGTTAATAGAGATATGTTCCCGTTTTAGTAAGTTTACATTATCTAGGGCAGAACTAAGGAGTCTAACTCAACATCTGCTAGGTATAGAGTTCTGTTAAATGTCTTTTCTTTCAGCACTTCAAAATATGCCCTGTCTTTCCTTCCTCTATCTCAGTTTTTTTCTATGGTGACTTTCAAATTTTTTTCTTTGCCTCTTTTTTTTTCAGAAGCTTAATTTTAATGGGTCTTGCTATGGATTTTGGTGGTCTTATTCTGTTTAGAATTTTTTCAGCTTTTTAAATTTGTAGGTTAATGTCCATCCACAATTTTGGGAAGGTTTTAACCATTATTTCTTTGAGTAGTTTTTTAGCCCTACCCTCTTTCTAGTCGGTGTAGGAACCTGATGATCAGGTCCCCTCCTCTCCAATCTATCTTCTCTCTGTGGTTTATATTGGGTAATTTGTGTTTTAGATTGTCCTTTTTCTATTGTTATTCAGTAATTTTCATTGTCCATCTTTTGGTCCATAGATTCTTTCCTACTCTCCATTTTAAAGTTGAGTCCATCCTCTGAATTTTTTTCTTGGTTGTTACATTTTCCCATTCTAAAATTCCCATTTGAGTATTCTTTTTATCTTTTATTTCTTTGCTAAGACTTTTTATTTCATTTGTTTCAAGTATTTTCATATTTGCTTGCTCAAACATTTTTATCGTGTTTAAAATATTTTTTTAATTTGTTGTTTAAAATCTTTATCAGGTAATCTACATCTCTGTCATCCTGGTGTTGGTATCTATTGAATGGCATTTTTCATTCAGCTTGAGATCTTTCTGGTTGTTGTGATGAGAATTTTTAGTTGAAATCTGGGCATTTTCATATTAAGTTATGAGGTTCTCAATCTTTCACTGAGACTGCTCGGGCAGGGTAATTGGAAGAAGAAAGTAGGATAGTGGGGAGTATCACTAAATGGAATTAAAGACCAAGTAGTCTTCTCAGTTCTCATTGACACCTGAAGTGGAGTTGCTCATTATAGATGCACAAGGATGTTTTCTATGTGTTCCACTGACACATTGTTGGGATTGGCTGTGCTGTCAGCAGTGAACAATGTTGTAAATCCCAATTCTCCAACAGGCCTCCTATGACACCACCCAGCAGGGAAGGTTGGGTGAGAGCTAAAGTCCAGGCTGCCATGTGATCTCCACTGATGTCATGGATGCATAGTAATCAGATGATGGTTATGTATGAAACTCTTGGTTCCCGACTTGTCCTTCTCTGAAAACACCTTAGTGCAAGTGTTGAGATGACTTGAGAAGGCAGAAATGCAGGTTCTCATTAAGGTTTTTTTCAGGTTTGGTAGATGCAGTATCATATTTTTTTCTGCGATATCTTTTTGGAACACAGTGGATGTATCTGAAGGATTTCTCTTTTTTTAAGCTCCCCCTTTCCTGATTCTTTGACTAAAGAGAGGAGGTTTCTTTTGCAGATGGGAGAATCTCTGCCTTTTGACATTTCTTGGTTACCTGACTCTTTAGCACCATGTCTGGAATATATGAGCAAAAAGAAAACCCAAAGACCTTAGTGCCATGTCATTTCTCATATCAAGGCACCTAACCAGTTGGCCTTCTTCTTTCCACCTTTAACATATGTATTATCTCATCTATTTATTAGTGATGAAAATACTTAAAATGTCCTCTTCTAGCAATTTTCAGATATATAATACATTATTTTTGGCTATAGTCATCATACTGTACAGGAACTCATTTGAACTGTCTAAATGAAGTTTTGTATTCTTTTGACTAACAGGTCCCCAGTTCCTTGTCTTTTTGCTTCTATTTCAACTTCTTTAGATTCTACATGGGATCATGCAGTATTTGTTGTTCTGTTTCTGGCTTATTCACTTAGCCTAATGTTCTCTAGTTTTATCCATTTTGTCACAAATTACAGGATTTCCTTTTTTCTTAAGGTCTGAATTGTATATACATATATGCACACACACATATATGCATTTTCTTTATTCATCTTTCGATGGATACTTAGGTTGATTCCAAATCATGGTTATCATGAATAATACCGAAAAGAAAATGAATTGAAGATCTCTCAAATATACTGATTTCATTTTCTTTGGACTTATACCCAGTAGCAGAACTGCTGTATCATTGGGTAGTTCTATTTTTAATTTTTAAAGGAAACTCCATACTGTTTTCCATAATGGCAACACTAATTTATATTCCCACCAACAGTGCACAAGAATTCCCTCTTCTTCACATCTGTTAAAACATTCATTGTTGTTCATCTTTTTTATACTAGCCATTCTAACAGGTGTGAGGTGATTTTGTGGTTTTAATTTGTATTTTCTTTATGATTAGTGGTGTTGAGCATTTAAAAAAATTCATTAGTCATTTGCATGTCTCCAGAGAAATGTCTATTTAAATTATTTGCCAATTTTATATCATCATGTTTTCTTGCTATTGGATTGTTTGCATTCCTTATAGTTTTTCACATTAACCTCTTATCAAATGTATGGTTTGCAAATATTTTCTCCTATTGGTTAGGCTGTCTCTTCACTTGGTTGTTTGTCTCATTTGCTGAGTAGAAGAACTTTTCAGGTGATGCAATTTCATTCGTCTGATTTTACTTTTCCTGCCTGTGTTTTGGGGGGTCGTGTCCCAAAACTGCCCAAACCAATGTCATGCAACCTTTCCCCTATGCTTTCTTTTAGTGTTGTTTTTACGCCCTACAATTCTTCCATCTCCTTGAGCCTCAGTTTTTGACTCTCTGAACTTGAGTATTTCTTCTTTCTGACACTCTGGCCTTCCACAAAAGTGAAAGCTAAGTTGGAGATAACAAAAACTTTCTTTAAAATAATTTTATAAATTGCTTATGTGGTGCATGCCTGTATTCCCAGTGAATTGGTAGGCTGAGGCAGGAGGATCACAAGTTCAAGGCCAGTCTCAGCCACTTAGCAACACCCTGTCTCAAAATAAAAAATAAAAAAGGATTGGGAAAGTAGTTAAACGTTAGAGTACTCTTGGGTTCAGTTCCCTGGACCTAATAATATTGTTATTAATAATAAAATTTATGAAAACTATCAAATGGAACTAAAGAGTTAAAATAAGAATGAGTAAGCTTGCAAATTAGACATTATTTGAATTGACTTTCAGTTAATTGATCTATGATGAATTCATGAATTGATGAAGGCCAAACAATGACATGTAAGGAGACATGGTCATTAACAAAACATAACAATTGATTTCATGAGACTCTTTTTGTCGATCCTTTGTTAAAAGCCCCATAATTTAACTGAGTGAAAGCAATTTTGGAAAAAAAAAATGCTAACAAGCATGTAAAATAACAATCATCCATCTCATAATATGTGCGGTTATAGAAATGCATTGCTTTCCATTGTCTGATATGGAAACATTGACAGCTACACTGCAAACATTGACAACTGTAGTTTAGGACTTTGGGTGTATCACAACTTCTTCAAAAGTCTGATGAAAGTCAAAGAAGAGCTCCAAGCAGGCTCCCAGTATTCAGCTGGGACACATCATGACTGAAAACCGGCTGGCAGCTGATTAGACTGGTCAGGCACATATTTTGATTGAATTTAAATATTTTAAATATCATTCCTGTGTTATTTGCACTCAGTTTTGTACAAAGTGTCAAGAAGTTCTTAATCTCCTGCCAAATAGGTTCCTGGACCAATAAAGCACATGGGTCTCAAGGTAAGAGCCCCAAATTCAGAGCCTGAGATGGGTGTACTTCTTTCCTTTCAAGTCATTATCCATAAACATCAATTTTCGGATCCAATTGTCCATTATTTTATTTATCTCAGGTGAGGGCCAGATACAATTAGGGATGGCTCCCAAACATCTCAATCATTTAATCAAGTTTTGGCTGTATTTCCAGCGTTAAGTATATAATTCATTTATGTTGATTCTGAAGACCCTTCTGAGACTTGAGTCCTTGACATCCTGCAGATTTTCTTGGTATTAAATCTTGCCCTGAATCTCTTATGTAGATTATTTTACACTAGTCCCTTGCTTCTCAGAGAGTAGTTTATGGACCAGCAGCATTAGAATCACCTGGGAGTTTGTTTGAAATTCAGAATTCATTCCTACTAAGCCAGAATCTGCATTTTAACAAGATCCCAAGGTGATTTGCATGCTTTTATAGTTTGAGAAGCGATTCTTTAGTAAAGATTACTTTGATTTCTTCAGCAAGATTGTGGTTGCCCCAAGTCACAGAGGAAAGTTAGTGACACACTTTGTACAAGGTGCCAAGTTCACCCAACAATGAATTTAACTGTCTTTCCAAGTGAATCTATTTGTAAAATTAACTAAGATGCTTTTTCTGATGATTTAGCTCTTCAGGTGAAAATTTGTTCTTGGGATTGATTTTAGAACAATGTATATACCTTGCTATCTCTTAACAACTATCCCCTTGAAATATTGCACCAGAATTCTGCAGTTTTCTGTTCAGAAAGAAGTAACTGAAATGATGTACAAAGGCTCTTCACCTTTGTAAACTTCTGAAGCTTTATCTCTAGAGTTGATGTTGGAAAAGGCTAGGATTGTCAGATAATATACAAGACACACAATTTAATCTGAATAGTGCATCAACAGTTTAAGTTGTGTCCTGGATATTGCTTGAGACATGTACATTAAATATTTACTGATAATGTTTATTCATTCATAAATATAATTAATTGTTTATATAAAGTTTAAATTTTCTGGGCACTCTATATTTTTATTTGCTATTTGCTTAAGTTAGGCAAGTTAATAAAAATACAAAGATGTATCTGAATATTATTATTTTCTGGTTTTGATTTATGTTTTCTGTATTGATTTGAATCCATGGCTTAATGCATTCTAGACAAGTGTTCTACTACTGGGCTATATTGCCAGTCTTTACATCGACATATATAAAACATAATTGAAATTCCTGAGTTCACTTTCTTGGTGTGGGGACAGCTCAATATAGTCCTACCAAATTGATGAATAAAGCAAATGAAAGAGACTTTGATTTTGCATTAATGTGAGTCCTGCTTTTAAAATGAGTGTACCCTTGCTGTAATACATCAAACATCAGTCCAAATCTCAAGTTAATCACTATCATGTTAGAAAACCAGGTATGCTACCAGGCAATTAGCTGTTGACAGCTGCTAAATTCTGTAGAGATTTTGTAGCTATATTCTTTGAGATGTTAAATTCTAATAGCCTTGACTGCACAGCTGCAGAGAGTAGGATTACTCCAACATATTACAGTCAACTGTCCTGTAGAAGATACACCTGTGACTCTTTAGGCACAAGAAATAGGAAAGTGCTTGTTAATTCTGCCTTACAAATCAACCAAATTAAATTTGACAAGTATTCCAAAAATACATAATTTTCCAGGTAACCAGTTTCTTCAGCAGCTTAGATGATATGAAAAGTAATAAACTGGATGGTAATTAATTCCTTGGGTAACTTATTCCTTAGACTTGCTTGGGCTATGAAGAGCTGCTGGGTAATTGTAAAGTGAATTATGCCAGAGCAGTGTTTCACATCAGCAGTTTTTTTTTTAATATAAAATTAAATGCTACAAGCAAACTGTTAAAGAGACCAATTCATTTCAGTGTACTCTATTTTGCATCATCTAAATATGGCAAAGTTTTGTAGTAGTATATGGCAGAGTTGAATACTCAATTGAGAAATTCATACTTATATATTTCCCCTTAAGAATTATTTCCTTTGGTTATTTCAACATCATTATTTTCATTGAAAAAATTCACTTTCACTATTGTTTTGTTTTTGTAAACCCTTTAATTTGGAAGATATCAAGGAATCACAGAAGCAGAGACCCAGATAATAAACTCACATGTACATATAGCCCATTATCACAGTGTTTGTTCTCTGCTTTAATTTCCTCTCCCCATGTAGGATTATTTTGAAATAGTCTCAGGCATCACATTTCACTTCCATTTAATTTCAGAATGTATCTGAAAGACAAGAACCTCCTTGTTTAAAACATATGCCACTTGTTGGGGCAGACCCAAAATGGCTATAGTTATGCTCCCTCGCAAAAACTTCTGGTGTTATTTTCTTAGTGTGCAGCCAGGGCTGAGAACAGCTCTTACAGTTAGCCAAGCCAGAAACACTCTGACTCAGCTCATATACTCAAGGTCATAAACATTAGCTTGTGAGCATGCACCCAGTGATGTACAACCTGTTGGCAGTGTACCTTCGTTGTTTGGCCTGCATGAAAAAAGAGCCTATGGAAAAGAAATAGGGGCTAACAGTGAGCTAAATGGAACTGGCTGGCAGTTGAAGCTGGAGCTGGATGCTGGAGGCTGTGGCCACCTCTGAATAAAGCACGTCTACTATTCTAACTGCATCTTGCATCTCCTTTCATTTGCCAAACTCTGAATGTTTCCTGGATCTGAGTCCCTGCATGACACCACTATATTATCATCACAAATAATAACTCTTTAATGTCAAACATCTGAGGGTCATATTTCCTGTTCTTATTTATTTATACATGCTAATTTTGTTTTTAGAGTTCTTTGAATTGGTATCAGAACAAAGTCTCAATTTATAGGTGTCATCCTCATTTTCATTCATATTTTCTATACCTTTTTGTTGTTAATAAACTGGGAATTTGCCAACAAATCTGCTGCTTGCATCCTTGTATCATAATTTTCCATGTTCTTTTGTTATCTATTTCCTATAAATTGGTAGCCAGAGTTGGAGTCTTCATTAGGTTTAATTATTTATTATTTTGGCAAATTTACTTCTTAAGTTGTGGTATGTACTTCCATCAGAAGTTACCTGAAGCAGACGTGTGAGAATTCCATGCCAGGGAGACCAGCCCAGAGCACCCCCATCAGACTTCAGGGCTGGGCGGCCCGGCCCAGAGGCCTAGGTCAGCCCAGCCCAGCAGAGCCCAGAGAGACTTCCAGGCCAGGGAGGCCCGCCCAGAGACAGACATCAGGCTCAGCCCAGCACAGACACGTGAGACTTCCAGTCTAGTACCTGGGCAATGGTTGACCATCTGTCAACATGTGGGGGTGTCTCTGCCCACTAGCAGGGATTATACCCCACTGGGAGGCCACCATACCTAGAGGGGCAGCACCCTTCTTGGGATACCACATTATTAAGTTCCTATCAGGCATCAGGCTACTGAGACTAGGAGGTTTGAACACTACAGTATAGTTTTATTGTAGATTTTTTTTTACTTTATTAGTAATAATATGATTATTCCTATTATACCTACTACAATTCCTACTTTTCTTTTATTAATATCTTTCTTACCCTCTCTACTGTCCTCTAATCTGTCTCCTTGGAGACCCTCTCTTTTCTCATGTTAACAATCAACATCTTTTAATTCCTCTGTGACTACTCTTATGATATAATACCTCTATAGACACACTTCTTATCTCATTAATGATATATCCTACACTGCACCCCGTCCTTTTTGTTCACTTTGGAAATTGTGGTCCTTCATCCAAACCTATTGGCTAAACTGTAGATAATAATTGAACTCATCGGCTCAGTTTACTAAGAAAATATGGTTAATATCTTAAAAAGGAAAGTTTGAGTTAAGGATGCACACTGTTTGTATGGTGTGCTGCTAATATTGATCTTTCACTTCAAGATGAGGTATTGGCTTGCAGGGACACTATAAGTCATTAGAGGGGAAACTACAATACCTCAGATTCTCACTGTTAGAGGGGAATATACATGAACAACATGAAAAAACAAGGGAAGAAAGTGTCCCAAACAAACCTAGATGCTACATCAACAGAATCCAATGATAATAGGGCAGAAGAAATGTCAGAAAGGGAGTTCAGAATGCACATTTTTTAAAATGATCAGAGAAGCAAACGATGAGTTAAGAGAGCAAATGCAGGCAATGAATGATCACACCAATCAACAGTTAAAAGAACAAATACAGGAAGCAAAAGATCATTTTAATAAAGAGATAGAGGTTCTGAAAAAAAACCAAACAGAAATCTTTGACATGAAGGAAACAATAAACCAAATTAAAAACTCAATAGAAAGCATAACCAACAGGCTAGATCACCTGGAAGACAGAACCTCAGACATTGAGGATAAAATATTTAATCTTGAAAACAAAGTTGATCAAACAGAGAAGATGGTAAGAATTCATGAACAAAGCCTAAAAGAATTATGGGATATCATGAAAAGATCAAATTTAAGAACTATTGGGATTGAGGAAGGCACAGAGATATAAACCAAAGGAATGAATAATCTATTCAATGAAATAATATCAGAAAATTTCCCAAATCTGAAGAATGAAATGGAAAATCAAATACAAGAGGTTTACAGGACACCACATATACAAAACTACAACAGATCAACACCAAGGCACATTATAATGAACGTACCTAACATAAAAAATAAAGATAGAATTTTAAAGGCTGTGAGAGAAAAAAATCAGATTACATTCAGGGGGACCCCAATACAGTTATCAGCAGATTTCTCAACCCAGACCCTAAAAGCAAGAAGAGCCTGGACCAACATATTCCAAGCTCTGAAAAAAAATGGATGCCAACCAAGAATGTTATACCCAGCAAAACTTACCTTAGTTTTGAAGATGAAATAAAATCCTTCCATGATAAACAAAAGCTAAAAGAATTTACAAATAGAAAGCCAGCACTACAGAAA
Organism: Glaucomys volans; assembly: GCA_020662805.1. NCBI lineage: Eukaryota > Metazoa > Chordata > Mammalia > Rodentia > Sciuridae > Glaucomys > Glaucomys volans. The sequence goes on from JAJEJO010005207.1 coordinate 38,513, forward strand.
ATTCTCAGCAAAGTATTCCATGAGGAAGAAATGAAAAACAGTGTTGTAAGTCAGCATAGGGAGGAACTACCCTAAAGGAAGAGCTAAATAAAGGAGAAACCAAGTCAAGTTAAAAACAAAACTAAGCCACAATGACTGGGAATACAAATCATATCTCAATAATAACCCTTAATGTTAATAGCCTGAACTCATCAATCAAAAGACATAGACTGGCAGATTGGATTAGAAAGAAAGACCCAACAATATGCTGCTTCCAAGAGACACATCTCATAGACAAAGATTCCCACAGACTAAAGGTGAAAGGATGGGAAAAAAACATACCACACACACAGATTCAGTAAAAAAGCAGGGGTTTCCATCCTCATATCAGATAAAGTAGAGTTCAAGCCAAAATTAGTTAGAAGGGATAAAGAAGGGACATTTCATACTGCTTAAGGGAAGCATAAATCAGCAATACATAATAATCAGAAATATTTATGCCCCAAACAATGGCACACTCATATACATTAAACAAATCCTTCTCAATTCCAGGAACCAAATAGACCACAACGCAATAATACTAGGTGACCTTAATACACCTCTCTCACCATTGGACAGATCTTCCAAACAACAATTGAACAAAGAAACTATAGAACTCAAAAACACAATCCATAATTTAGACTTATATAGAATATTCCATCCATCAATAAGCAAATATGCTATCTTCACAGCAACTCATGGATCCTTCTCTAAAATAGACCACATGTTATGCCACAAAGCTATTCTTAGCAAATACAAAAAGATAGAGATGCTACTTTGCATTCTATGAGATCATAATGGAATGAAATTAGAAATCAATGGTAAAATAAACAGAAACTATTCCAACACCTGGAGATTAAATAAGACATTATTGAATGATGCATGAATAACAGAAGACATCAGGGGAGAAATAAAAAATTGTTAGAGATAAACAAGAACAAAGATACAACATATCAAAATCTCTGGGACACTATGAAAGCAGTACTGACAGGAAAATTCATTGCATGGAGCGCATTTAATCAAAGAATGAAAAGTGAACAAATAAATTACCTCACATTACAGCTCAAAGCCCTAGAAAAAGAAGAACAGATCATCACCAAAAGTAGTAGACGACAGGAAATAGTTAAAATCAGAGCAGAAATCAATGCAATTGAAACAAAAGAAGCAATTAAAAAAAGAAGTTGGTTCTTTGAAAAAATATACAAAATTGATAAACCCTTAGCCACACTAATGAAGAGGAGAGAGAAAACTCAAATTACTAAAATTTGTGATGAAAAAGGAAATATCACAACAGACACTATTGAAATACAAAACATAATTAGAAGCTATTTTGAAAATCTATACTCCAACAAAACAGAAAATCTTGAAGACATCAACAGGTTTCTAGAGACATATGATCCACCCAAACTGAATCTAGAGGACATACAAAATTTAAATAGATCAATGTTAAGCAACGAAGTAGAAGTCATCAAAAGCCTACCAATAAAGAAAAGTCCAGGATGAGATGGATTCTCAGTCGAGTTCTACAAGACCTTCAAAGAAGAACTCATTCCAACACTGCTCAAAGCATTCCATGAAATCGAGGAGGAAGGAACCCTTCAAAACTCTTTCTATGAAGCTAATACCACCCTGATACCAAAACCAGACAAAGACATCTTGAGGAAAGAAAATTTCAGACCAATATCCCTAATGAACATAGATGCAAAAATTCTTAGCAAAATTTTAGCAAATTGCATGGAAAAACTTATTAAAAAGATAGTGCACCATGATCAAGTGGGTTTCATCCCAGGGATGCAAAGTTGGTTCAACATCCAGAAATCAATAAATGTAATTCATCACATCAACACACTTAAAGTTAAGAATCACATGATTATTTCAATAGATGCAGAAAAAGCATTTGATAAAATACAGCACTGCTTCATGTTCAAAACACTAGAAAAAAATAGAGATAGAGATAGTAGGAACATTCCTTAACATTGTAAAGGCTATCTATGCTAAGCCCATGGCCAACATCATTCTAAATGGAGAAAAACTGAAAGCATTCCCCCTAAAAACTGGAACAAGGCAGAGATGCCCTCTCTTCTATTCAACACCGTCCTTGAAAGTCTAGCCAGAGCAATTTGACAGACCAATTACTAATTAAAGGAATAGGAGTAGGCGAAGAAGAACTCAAACTATCCCTATTTGCTGATGACATGATTCTAATTTAGAGGAGCCAAAACATTCCACCAGAAAACTTCTACATTTCACAGATGAATTCAGTAAAGTAGCAGGATATAAAAAGAATGCTCATAAATCTAAGGCAATTTTATTTATAAGTGATGAATCCTCTGAAAGAGAAATTAGGAAAACTACCCCTTTCACAATAGCTTCAGAAAATAAAATACTTGGGAATCAATCTAACAAAAAGAGGTGAAAGACCTCTATAATGAGAACTACAGAACACTGAAGAAAGAAAATAAAGAAAATTTTAGAGGATAGAAAGATCTCCCATGTTCTTCAATAGGCAGAATTAATATGGTCAAAATGGCCATACTACCAAAAGTGCTATACAAATTCAATGCAATTCCAATTAAAATCCCAAAGATGTACCTTGTAGGAGTAGAGAAAGCAATCAAGAAATTCATTTGTAGTAATAAGAGACCCAGACAGCTAAAGCAATCTTTAGCAGGAAGAGCGAAGCAGAGGGTATCATAATACCAGTACAGATCAACTGTACTACAGAGCAATAGTAACAAAAATGGCATGGTATTGGCACCAACATAGACAGGTAGATCAATGGTACAGAATAGAGGACACAGAGACAAACCCACATAAATACAGTTTTCTCATACTAGACAAAGGTGCCAAAAACATACAATGGAGAAAAGATAGCCTCTTCAACAAATGGTGCTGGGAAAACTGGAAATCCATGCAGCAAAATGAAACTAAACCACTATCTCTCACCCTACATGAAACTCAACTCAAAATGGATCAAGGATCTAGGAATTAGACCAGAGACCCTGCATATAATAGAAGAAAATGTAGGTCCAAATCTGCATCTTGTCAGCTTAGGATCAGACTTCCTTAACATGACTCCCAAAGCACAAGAAATAAAAGCAGGAATCAATAATTGGGATAGATTCAAACTAAAAAGCTTTTTCTCAGAAAAGGAAATTATCAGCATTGTGAAGAGAGAGCCTACAGAGTGGAAGAAAATCTTTGCCCCACACACTTCAGATACAGCACTCATCTCTAGACTCTATAAAGAACTCAAAAAGCTTTACACCAAGAATATAAATAACCCAAACAATGGGCTAAGGAAATGAGCAGACTCTTCACAGAAGAAGATCTACAAGCAATCAACAGATATATGAAAAAATGTTCAATGTCCCTAGTAATAAGAGAAATGCAAATCAAAACTACCCTAAGATTTCATCTCATCCCAATTAGAATTTCTATTATCAAGAATACAAGCAACAACAGGTGTTGGAGAGGATGTGGGGAAAGATGTACTCTCAACATTGCTGGTGGGGTTGCAAATTAGTGCAGCCACTCTGGAAAGCAGTGTGGAGATTCCTCAGAAAACTTGGAATGGATCCACCATTTGACTCAGCTATCCCACTCCTTGGCCTATACCCAAAGGACTTAAAATCAGCATAGTACAGTGATGCAGCCACATCCATGTTCATAGCTGCTCAATTCACAATAGCTAGAGTGTGGAACCAACCTAGGTGCCCTTCTGTTGATGAATGGATAAAGAAACTATGGTATATATACACAATGGAATATTACTCAGCCATAAAGAAGAAAAATATTATGGCATTTGCAGGTAAATGATGGAGTTGGAGATGGTCATGCTGAGTGAGATTAGTCAATATCCAAAAACCAAAGGCCAAATGATTTCTCTGATAAGTGGATGATGATGCATAATGCAGGGTAGGAGGGAGGCAAGAAAGGAGGAAGGATGGATTGCATAGAGGAAAAAGAGGGGTGTGGATGCGGTGGGGGGAAAGAAAAGTAACAGAATGAGACAAACATCATCACCCTACGTACAGGTATGATTACGCAAATGGTGTGACTCTACTTTGTGTACAATCAGAGAAACAATGGTTGTACTCCATTCGTGTACAATGAATCCAAATAAATTAAATTAAAAAAAGAAGTTACCTGAAGTCTGATTATTCATGTTTATGTTTGTAGCTATAAAATAAGGCTATAAATTAGTGGTATGAAAATTCATTTAATAGCTGGAATCATTCTGTAAAGAGAAACTTCCTTTTTGGAACCATTTGCTTATGCCAATATATTGTACATATAGATGAAAGCAGGAAAATATTAGAGAATTTATTTTATTTAGCAATTTTCAAAATTTTTTTGGTTTCTTATCTTTCTCTAAATGTAATCAATGAACTTCCCCAAAAACTTATCATTGTATATCCACAGATTTAAATATTCTTCATGTTTTAATCCATTGCAGTTAGTATAATTATTAAAGTTCTATTGTTTCCAGATGGAGTGTATTCCAACTGACTCCTGTTTCCTTTTGATAGGATTGTGTAGTCTTAAATTAGTTGGTCTCCCTACTTTGGGAGACCAAGGATGTTCCAGAGTCATTATAATACATTTCCTGCCCCAGACCCATTTATTTCTCTAAGGAGGCCTGTTCCTTTTAGTAGAATTTGTATCTAGAGACAACAGTAGGGAACACAGGGTTATTCTTTGCTACTAGGCAGGACACTATTTTTGTAGCTATTTTTAGGAGCTATGAAGGTCTGGGATTTTGCCCACTTGTAAATTAATAAATTAGCCTTCCATAGTTTCATGGATTATGGTAGAAGACAAGGGATTTCTGGGTTGAAGACAAATAACAGTTTTGTTAAGGTTTGGAAAGAGGTTTCTCCTCAAAGCTCATGTGAGAGACAATGCAAGAAAGTTTAGAGGAAAGATGATGGGGTCTTAACCTATACAGTGCATTAATCTACTGAATAGATTAACTCAGTGGTAACCATAGGAAGGTAGGGGGTAACTGGAGGAGCTGGGTCACTGGGGGTGTGCTTTGGGGTATATATTTTGTGCATGGTGAGCAGAGCTTAGTCTTTCTATGCTTCCTCATGGCCATGTCCTGACCTGCTTTCTTCTACCATGCCTTTCTGCCTTGATGTTCTGCCCCACTTGGGCCCAGAGCAAGAGTTGACTGTGGATGAAATCCCTGACGTTGTGAGTTGCAAATAAACTTCTCTTCTGTTGTTCTTCTCTTGTCTTTTGGTCACAACAGTGAGAAGGCTGACTTAAATTTCTTACCTACTTTGGAAGCAGCCAGAATATCACCATTTTTGCACCAACATCTCAAGTCCAATTTCCAACAGGGGTTAAGAAAAGGGCCAGGTGATAAATGCACATAAAGTGAATGTGTCACAGAAGAACCTTTGGCTTAGATATCTTGAAATGGAATTGTTGGATCAAAGGGTAAATGCATATATAACTTGTTCCGTGAAACAGTGTATTTTAAACTTTAAAACAGAAACGTTCCTGAGGTTATGCAAATATTTTAAATTCAGTTGTGTTGATGGTTGCAGAAATCTGTAAAGATACTAAACATCATTGAATTTTACCCTATAAATGTGTGAGTCATATAATATCTGAGTTATATCACAGTGAATCTGTTACCAAAAAAATACAAAAGAAAAAAATATGTAAATGTTAAAAACTTAGAAAAACATATAATTTGCTAGCTTGGTTGTTTAAATTTTGTGTACTTATTTAATTTTGTGAGTTTGGAATAATTATTTTTTAACTTTAATTTTTAAATCAATGTTTGCATCAGAGTTTCTGAAAATTAAGTGAAAATAATTTGAATTTTACAACAATAGGCATATAAGAAACATAAATAAACATTTAAATTGTTTTTGCAAGCTTGTTGCATTTGTAGTTCTGACAGCTCTCAGTCTTCTGGGATGCTGTTATCATTCTGCTAGTATATTGGTTTGCTATAACTTCCATAAAAAAATATCACAACTCTGTGGCCCGAACAACAGACATTTGTTTTTTCAGAGGGAGGTTGGAAGCCCAGCATCAAGATGGTGGCCTGTTTGTTTCTCCTGAGACTGCTGACTTCTCTCTGTCCTCACTCCATCTTTCCTTCATGTCCTGATTTCTTTTTCTAATAAGGACAACAGTCATACTGGGTTTGGGCCCACAGTTATGACCTCATTTTAACTTATTCACTTCTACAGGACCTATCTCCAAATATAGTCACATTCTGAGGTACTGAGTTTTCAAAATTTCACATATGAACTTGTGGTGTGCACAATTTGGCTCATGACGGATAGTGTCACATTTTCTTCCTTAGAGGTTGTGACATGTAGCATTCCCATGAGCATGGCTTAGGAGGCCCCCTTTCTCCATAGCCTTACCAATGGACTACTGTGAAACTTATGAAGTTTTAACATACCAAGAGTTGAGAAGTGATATTTCAGTGTAGTTGTTTCTGTAAATTATTTTATTGAATTATGACATGCATGCAGAAAATTGCACAAATCTAATGTATAAACTTCAATTAATTTTCTCAAGTGACCATAAATACTTTTTCACTATCGAGATCAAGGTAGGCTACTCATTTGACTTCTATCACTATGGATCCTTTGTATCAATTTTTTTTAATATTCACAACTTTTTAATGAACTTAGTTTAGAACAGTTTTGAATTTTATAGAAAAACTACCAAGATAGTTACAGAGTTAGCATATACTCCACATCTTGTACCCCTATGATTAACATCTTATATTAGTGTGGTATACTTTTACAATTAAAGAACAAATATTGATACATTATTAACTAAACTCCATATGTTCAGATTTCCTTAGATTTTTAAAAATAATTCAAATTGTTTTAATTTAAATTGTTTACAGAATAGAATTAGAGATGAAGGTCTGGCACTCTTTGCTATTGGGTGTTATTACTTCTGTGCCCTTTCAGCTGACTGAACAAGGAGATGTACATGCATGTGAACTGGTGTTTATACAACTATTTATAAATATTCCCATGTGTCAGTATTTGCATAGTCATTAAAAAATTCATGCTAAGTTCATTCTCAGCATTAAGCGAGGTTGCGTTCAGACTCCTGTGCATTACCACATGGATTGTTCTAGCCTGTTCCACTTGCTTATCTGTAACCTCCTATTCGAATAGTAAGAAAGTTGACTCCCACCATTCACCATCCATTTTATTTTATTGTTCAGTTTTGGTATCAGAATTGTTAACCCACTGCTGTGGGTTACCCTTTATCAAACAGAATAGTTTCTTTTGCCTTTGGTCTTAAAGACTTCATTTCCAAAGCTCCTTAGTTCAGTACTTCCTTTTGTCAGAAAGGTTGTTCCATGAATACAGTTAGATTGATTTTGTCACACTGCTTTTCATCAGTTTGTCAAAATCACCATTGGGATTGTATGACTTTCCCTATGATTTCTACTTTAGGTAAATTTCTCTGCATGGACCTATTTCTTCAGATTTTGAAGTGTGATTTATCTTTCTATCCCATTTCTGTGATGGATTCTAACAAATTAGTTGATATTCAGTTTGTTCCCTATTATTTAAGGATGGAGATGATGATCCTTAATTTCTTTATATGTTGGAATTTTGGCTTCACTTTTGATGAATGACATATTTTGATGAATTGACATGAATTTTAATGAAGTCTTAATTATCCTTTTTTCCCTTTACGGTTATTACTTACAACCAATCAAGTGTAATAGAATTTTTTCATATTTGATCTAGCAGCTTTATTGTTTTATATTTCACATTTTGATAGATGATTTAAGATTGAAATTTTTTTTGTGTGGTTCAGGTGGGATTAGAATTCATTATTTTTCTCATGTGATTTTCAGTTTATTCACTACAATTCATTGAAAAGTCCTGCCTTATCCTCCTGCATTGCCTTTGTTGAAAATTAGGTAATGATATATTTAGATTGTTCCTAAACTCTTTGTTTGATTAACTTGTTTATTCTTGTATCAATACCATATTTATTTTTGGCAGCTTTTTAATAAGCCTTGATATTTACTAGTAGAGGTCCTTTAGTTTTATTTCCTGTGATTGTCTTTTCTATAATTGCTCCTTTTAATTTCCATAAAAATTTTATAATCAACTTGTCAGTTTTCACAAAAATTCCTGTTTTGAGTAGGATTGCATATAGAGCAAATTAGGCAAAATTGATGTCTTAAAAATGTTATCCAATCCATAAATATGACATTACTTCTACTTATTTTGGTCTTCCTTAATGTGTTTTTCTGTCATGGCATTATGTATCTCTTAATAAATTAATATGTAGGTAGTTGATGTTTTTCCTGTTATAATTTTTTAAAAATTAATCTTATAATTGTTCTCGGCTAGTACAAAGAATTAGAATTAAGCTTCTATTAGATTTTAACTTTTAAAGAAGCTTTGGGTTCACAGCACTTTCATGCTGTCCCATTTTGTCCTACTGGGAAATGAACCATCCCTTTGTCCAGTGTATCCACACTGTAGACACAGGGTTCAGTATTATCCACAGCCTCAGGCATCCACTGCAGGGTCTTGGGATGAATTCCCCGAGCAACGAGGGCACTGCTGCATACTTCTGCACCCTGATGTAGGAGCATATCTTCTACATAACATTGCTTAAGCAAGAAAATGTGTTCAAGTGTTACCCAATTTAAACAATGAATGTTTTAGTATACAAGAAATTACTCAAGAGATGTATTGATAATAATATTGTCTCTGGGATCAAGATGCCCCTAGTTTCTTGGAAACACTGTTGTACACATTTAATTACAATATGAGGTAGAATGTCACAGATAATTAATAGATGCATGGTGTTTAATGCATTGTAGGTGTTCAACTAATATATTGAAATAAATTAAATCAAACTCAATCCTATGATATCCCAGAGGAGTGGATGACTGATTCTGAGGGGAAGAAGACCAGAGATGTCACTCAAAAGCTGGCCTTGAGTCTCTTCTATGGCTGCTCAGGCAACAGCTGGCAACAGCAAGCCAGGATGGAGGCTCCTGAGAAAAGGATCTGCAGCAGCTGTGGATCACTCTCAAATATGAGTCTTTTGAAAAATGTGGTGAACGCATGAAGGAATCTGTTCAGGCAGGCAAATTTTTCAAACCCATGTGCAGCTGTGTTCTAATTTATTTAGTATATGATATACTCCTGAAAAAATGATGTGGAACCTAATTTTTTAAAATTTAAATACCACAGGTAGTGGAGAATGTTTGGTGTCTCCCTGTATTAAAAAGAATAACTAATTTTTAATATGTTTATCCCACAAATCTACATGTTTACAGAATGGCTTTCCTTAGTGTTAGTTGCGTATGAAATATTCTGCTCTTCAGTGCATTGAATAAAATTGCTTTCCTTTCCCTCTAATACAATTATTAACACTATTGTGTACATTTGGATTTTGAGTGCTTAATTTATACAAAAATAGATTATTAGATTGCAGAGGACTTGAATTATTTTCTAGAATTTATAAAAATAGCACTTAGAAGTGGGAATATAATGTCAATAGGAACAAGGAAAAGGAAGAACAGAAAGTAAAGTCTTGGCTTTGCACACTGTTACCACAACCTCAGTCCTCTGGTGAGTGGCAGGCCATTTCATCTGGATCCTGCTATTTCCAACTTTCCCTATGGTCTGAAAAGCATCCAGCTTCACACCCTCATGACAGCCCTCTGTTGTGTATTCTAAGGCTCACAAAATCATCATTACCTGGTACACAAAATCAATTACCTGGTACAGAGAGTCCAGGGCCATTAGAGGGTTAATCAGAGAATATTTATAAAACACTTTGGAAATGAAACAAAAAGTTCCACAAATGCCAAAGTTATTAAGATATCTGGCAGCATATATCAAAAAGTGGAAATTTTTATGCTGGCTTAGGTTTTGATCTTTAAAACTGAAGATGTTGAAAATTCAAAGTTCAGTTTAGTTCAACTTGTATTTTGTTTATTGAGCACATATCGTTTTCAAAGTTTGTAGGACAAAAATGAATAAAGCTTGTTCCTTCTCCTTAAGAAGTTTCCTGTTTAGTCCCTACATAAGTACACAGCTTATTGTAATTCAGAGAGATCCAAAAATTCCTCAAAGAGGTACAACTGGCTACTGTGGGACATCTTGGTGAATAGATACTTCCAATTGCAATCAGAGATTGAGTCATGAAGGAGAGAATATTTAATCTGGGTGTTGGAGGATAAGATTTTAATATAACATATATTGGGAAAAGGTATTTTAAGAAGCAGAAAGGGTATTTTTCATGTTAATTGATATTCTAACATGAAAAAGGTGGGAAAGACATTTCAGAGAACATATAAGCAACTCAATTTTGTGCATCAAGGGCAAAGACTGAGCTGAGGAGGTGATGGGGTTGGCTAATTAGTTGCTTAAATTCCCAGGAAATTCCTAGCAGCAGTGAACTGCTAGTGGCTTTTAAGAAGGGACAAGGGGTGAGATGTGGAGATGATACTGAGGGCATGATTTGACAAAGTAGGTGCTCGGCAATTATTCATGGAGTAATGAAAGGATTGTGTTTTCATAGACACAATTAATGTTGATAGCAGTTTCTGTAGATAAGTTCCTATTTTGATTCAAGGCCATGGGTCAAGTTTCTGCTAAAATCCAAGTTGTGTTTTAAATATATCTGTTCTCTTCCTTGCAGAAAAAAACTTTTTTACCCCATCTTTCCCCTTGGTGCCTGCCATTCTGATCTCCTGCCAGCCTATCCAGCCCTCTTGAACACAGGGCTTCATTCCTGCTCACTGTAATGCTGGCATCTCTGGTCAGGTCACTTTTCTTTTATTCTTTATTCTTGGTTCTATTGTTTCCTTCCAGATAATGCAAAGCTAGAAGTACCTGTGAAATTCATGGTCCTTTTTAAATGTTCCATATTTTGTGTAAATCACTGTAGAAAAAAGTGAGAAGTACATGTGGAATAAAAACAAAGCCCAGAGGCAACATGGAGCAAGAGGTCTTTGAAAGGATAAAATGAAACAAATTCAACAAACAAAAAATTCTAGATATTAGGCAAGATAACATCACTGTGCCTCAGCTTCTTTATGTGTCAAAAGGAGACGAGCATTGACTTCATGAGGTTGTTACAAAAATTAAATGTTTTAATATTTTGACAAATATTTAATGAAGTGACTAGTATATAGTTACCATGCACTTAAGGTTAACTTGAAAAAGAAAGATCATCATCTAATTGATATTCTAACATGAAAAATTTGTTGACTCTTTCTACTCCCTTTCTTCCCCATTCTACTTCCCTCCCTTCTCTTTCTTCTCTGTCTTGTTCCACCTCCTTCAGGTATTTGTAACCCTGAGAAAGACACCATGGCCTGTGGTGCTGAAGCTTCTGCTCCCCCAGAGATCTGCTGGTAGACCTAAAACCAAGACAGCCAAAGAGGCTGCCACCTAAATTCAATCACCACACTGCAATCGTTTTGCTTATCTCCAAGTATCATGGATTACCTCTTTTAGATGAAGCATGACTCATCTCTGCATATGTTTATTGGTAAGAGCCATATATTTTACTCAGCCAATTTTAGTCATAATATTTAGATCAGTGGTTCTCATCCAAAGGCAACTTTTCCCCTCAGCAATTATTTGGCAACAACTGGAGACAGTTTTATTTAACTGGGAAGTGCTATTGGCAAGTCATTGGTAAAGGACAGGGATGCTGCTAAATATCCTACAGTTGCAGGATGGCCCTCCACAACAAAGAATCATCTCGGACCAAATGTCAGCAGTGTCATGGCTGAGATTTAATCAATCTCACTAGTCCCATTAGTTCCAGGTGATAGGTTTTCAGGAGGTAGCCCAAGAGGAGAAGGAAGTAGACCAGGTAGAAAGGCAAGTGGACCACAGTGTTGGGGTGGTCCGGACATTCCCTATGGTCTCTTAAGATGACACCTGGCGATATGCCAGTTTTGCTGTTGCCACGGAGTAAACAAGTGTATCTTTGCGAAAAGTTATTCCTATTGATTGATTGTAAACTGGCCACACGTGTGTCCGGTTCGTGCTTTAAGCCTTTGTCTATGCTTGCCCATGCTTGCTTCACGTGAAAGTTCTGTGATTGGTCAACTGAGGGTATAAGAGAGAGAGAGATAGAGAGGAAGAAGAAGAAGAAGAGGAGGAAGAGGAGGAGGAGAAGAAGGAGAAGGAGAAGAAGAAGAAGAAGAAGATAGAGAGGAGAAACGCGCGCACAAAATAAAGAGTTGCATGCACATTCCTGGGATCGCGTCTTTGTTGAGGGCGACAAGACGACGATACCACAGGGCATATCTGAGTGGGGAACTGTGGGTCAGGGAGGGTAGAAAGGAGGATCCTGTGATTACTATGACTTCCTGTCTCTTTTGGATCACTTGCCCCAGGGAAAGTCCACTGCCATGGCATCTAAGTAGCTTCACAAAGAGGAGTGTGTGGTGAGGAACTAAGGCCTACTGCCAGTAACTATATGAACAAACTATCTTGAGAACAGATCCTCAGCCCCAATCAAGCCTTCAGATTTTTGCCTGACAGCAACATGTGAGCCCTGAGCCAGGACCACCCAGCAAAGATGCTACAAGTTCCTGATCCTCAGAGATCAGGAAATAATAATTATTTAAAGTGGTAGGTTTTGAGATAATTTATTAAACAGCAATGTACAACTAACTCAAATATCTAGGAGTAACTTGCTTATTAGGGACTGTTACAGATAGTGTGCATGAGGTTTGGATGGACATTTTTTTTTCTTTTTTTTTTAAATTTATTTTGATTCATTGTACACGAGTGGAGTACAGTTGTTTCTCTGGTTGTACATGAAGTAGAGTCACACCATTTGCATAATCATACACGTGCATAGGGTATTGATGTTTGTCTCATTCTGTTAATTTTCTTTCCCCCCACCCAGTCCCCATCCCTCTTTTTCTTCTATGCAATCCATCCTTCCTCCATGCCTGCCTTCCTCCCACCCCACATTATGTATCATCATCCACTCATCAGAGAGGTAATTCAGTCTTTGGTTTTCTGGGATTGGCTTATCTCACTTAGCATGATATTCTCCAATTGCATCCATTTACGTGCAAATGCCATAATTTTATTCTTCTTTATGGCTGAGTAATATTCCATTGTGTATTTATACCACAGTTTCTTTATCAATTCATCTATTGAAGGGCATCTAGGTTGGTTCCACTATCTAGCTACTGTGAATTGAGCAGTTATGCACATGGATATGGCTGCATCACTGTACTATGCTGATTTTAAGTCCTTTGGGTATAGGCCAAGGAGTGGGATAGCTGGGTGAAATGGTGGGTCCATTCCAAGTTTTCTAAGAAATCTCCACACTGCTTTCCAGAGTGACTACACTAATTTGCAACCCCACCAGCAATGTATGAGTAGACCTTTTTCCCCACATCCTCGTCAACACCTGTTGTTGCTTTTTGGATGGACATTTTAGGAGAGATACATGAGAGATAGAATTTGGATTCAGAACTGTGTGGTTAAGATATGGGCTCTTCAGCACCTTCTGTAGGCTCAATGGAGGAGGGGCAGGAGTACATCATATCAGGCACCAGTTATTAGGACAAATCAGAGATATACATCACAGAGAACAGAAGAACAGGATATTGAAAAGGGTCAGTGATCTAGAGATTAATGCTATTTTGGCCAAGAACTGAAGTCAGAAGTTTAAGTCAACTTTGTAGGAAAATATATAATGAAATAAGTATTCTAACCTCATGTTCTCTTTCCCTAAAATCTTCTGATGAAACTTTCCATTGTCTGAACCCAGCTGAAGCTGAGAAGTACAGAGCAGTGCCATGAAGAATAGAGGCTCATTCTTGGGCCACAGAGC
>JAJEJO010005207.1:52484-95955 GCA_020662805.1 Glaucomys volans
TTTTATAAAAAAAAAAAAAAAAAAAAGATATGGGCTCTTGAACTAGTTTGCCAGGGCTCCAACCCTGATTCTCTTACTAGCTTTGTGACCCAAACAAATTGCTCAACCTTTCAATCTTCTGTTTCCTCATTTAAAAAACAAAGATAATTGATAGTTATAAAGTGTTTACTAGAGTGTCTGGAACATAGTAATCATGAAATGAACATTAGCTATCATTACTATTTCTGTAGTTATAGCACCTTACATGCAGATGGTGATTTAAGTGTATATAACACCCTGCATATTTTAGGGAGCATGGAGCCTGGTTCTTAATGGGCCCAGTTAGTGAATTCCCAAAGAAAGCATTAAGGGCTGTGTTTATCTAGGTTCTTGGTTCACACAACTCTGGGCCTGGTCTTGAGGCTTCAGTACTCAGAGCCCATTGCCTTAGGACCATGGTGGTGCTTGCTTTTAAATATTGTTATAAGAACAACCTCAAATACATTAGCGTGAGAAGTAAATTAATATGATGTTCACAGTTTTTGACAGCTTAACTCTCAGTGAACATTCTTTTCCCCTAACCCTTAAAGAAAATTTATTTAATTTTAGTACCAGGTAGATTAACTTCTCAGAGTTCTAGTCTCAAATGTCACATGCCCTGGGCTACAGTAGACTCTTACATACTGGTTAATTCTATATGAATTTAAAGCTTTGGGTATGTATCTGGAACTTGAAATATAAAAACACAAAAAAATGAAATTTAAATTTCAAGAGACTTTACTTGGACATGCCTTTCTGTTTGAGGAGATTCAGTCCTGCCTTTGGCCATTTGCTATCTCTGTCACTTGCACCCATGAGCTTTAGAATAAATCCAGACACCATTTACTAGACAGGATCACCCTTTGGCCTAATTGTGTGCCTTACAAGGTAAGAGTAAGGCAGACCCATCTATAATTTTGGAATATTTTTCACTTATTTTCTTAAGACTAACCTTGAAGTAGAAAAACAAATGGGGGGAATTTTTAGAAAATGTTGCTGGATAAATAAAATGTGAGAAAATATTTCAAGAGCATGTCTCTCCTGTTTAGAGTAGAGAATGGTAGCTTTTCATCATGTTTATGAGAAAGTGGTTCAAAGCATCTTGAACTGTGTGCACTTTTGAAATACAGAAGAGAATTATACTGTTCAAGAGACATAGTGAATAAAAACCAGACAACTTGGCGCCTTTTGTTTTGTGGGGAAAGAAGTTCACTTCATTAAAACTGACACTATTTAGAAAATCACAATGTCACCCTTAATCACAGTGCATTTTATGTGAGGCTAATCTGTTCACTTCAAAGATTTTACTGAAATCAGTCTGACTATGTTTTGTCATTTTTACTAGGAAAAAGCCTTTAGCAACTGCATTTCAAATCCTTTCTTGATGTAAATTGTAAAAATGATGGAAAGAAGAGAGGAAACCACTTGGAAGAAATGTTCCCTTTTTCAAAAAAGATTTTGAGACAAATTACTATAGTTACATTATTCTATAAATAGAGATAATGGTAGTTCCTACTTTATAGGGTTGTTATGAAGATGAGTTATGATTTTGAGTTGATATTAATAAAGAATTCAGAACAGTGCCATGCACATAATTCATATTATATAAGTGCTTGCTAAATACATAAATATAATAATTCTTAGGATGTAGTAATTTAAGGTAGAAAGAAATGTTAGTGATAAATGTTCCAAAATGAAGATAAGTAACGAGAGGTATAATAGGAATGTAGCAGGTACCTGAATACTTATTTGTATGATTATTTGTATTTGCTGACCCAAATCACTCTGACAGTTCTGCCAAGGTCTTCTAGGCAGAGTGTGACACTAGGTGGTTTTCTGGTCTGCTGAAAATACTTTCTTGTTATTTCCTTCGTTCTGGTTTTACGTCTTGATGTTTGATTCTAGAAAATTCTTTTGGATTTTTCTTTAAGGTCTTGGCATTAAATTCCTGTCATCAGAATGAGCTCTAGCTTTATTATTTTGCCTATTGAATTATTGCAATACAATTTTAGCCTGGCTCATCCCCCTGAAACATGCACTCACACCTACACACTTATGCGTGCATACAAATGTACCTTAGCATGAATGTAGGATATGTTTCTACCCAAGTTTGGATTTCTTGGTTGTCAAAATGCATTTATCCTCTATTTAATTTCATTAAATGAAATAATTGTGGTTAGGTACTTTGGTTATTTCTAAAACAGGCTTAAGCTTTAAAAGGTAATAGTTTATGTTTTATTGATTGATTGATTGACTGATTGCAATGCCAGGGATCAAACCCAGGGCCTTGTACATGCTAGGTAAGCATCCCACAAAGCACTTTCTAGAAATTATCTCATTTGATTCTCATTACAACCTTAAAAATCATTAATACTATTTACTTTTTTTTTTGTCTGAGCGGTCACAGGTAAGAAAGGCACTTGAATCTCAGAGAGACCAAATTACCTACCCCAACATCAGACTAATTGGGGAGTGAAGGATTCCCAGACTTAAACTCTCTTCTCTATTTATTGCATTCTAATCAGTCAGAGTTTTATTTTTAAACCAGGATCATGACAAAAATTAAACATGATTACTGATAGTTGTTACTCTTTTTTTGAAGTAATGTTTTATCCTCTCTCTAAAGTTGCTTAAAATAACAAGACTGAATATTATGACATACGAATGCCTTTAGTCAGAGTTTTTTGGATCTTATGATTGACAGAATTCTAAAGATGCTCCCCAAATTCCCTTTCCCTGGTTATTCATTTAGTCTATACTAACCAGGTATTGCTGTGAATGAACTGTGCAGATATAATTAAGTTCACTCATTAGTTGACTTAAAATAGGGAGAACATCCTTTAAAATATAATCACAAGTCCTTAAAAGCAAAAGAGGAAAGAAGAAAAGGAAGATGGAGGAATTCAAAGCTGATGACTCAATGACTCTCACTGGCTTGAAGATGGAGAAAGTAATGTGTGAAGGATAAGAAATTCTGCCAGTAACCAGTGAGCCTGAGCCCTGGATAAGAGATGCAGTCCTTGAGATGGAGATTAGGTAAACTGCTTTCTAGGAAGACAAAACCCTGGGAAAGGGGTCCCAGAATTACAGAAAGGAAAAATCATCCTGAGTGATACCTTGGTTTCAGTGTGGTGAGACCCTGAGAAGAGAATCCTGCCAAGCTGTGGTAGACTTTTGACCAACCAGAACTGTGAGATAAAAAAGTGAGCACTGTTTTAAGCTTCTAAGTTTGTGATAATTTTCTACGCAATGAATATGGATCTGGACATTTCAAGTCTGAAATTCAAAGGGGGAATCTTTTTCTTTACCATAGTTTTGTCCTAATTCATGAGATCCTTTTCCTGAATGCAGAGATGAGAAAGTGGCAGTAATCACCATTCATCAGTGTCAAAAAGTATTTGGCCCCAGAGAATTCTAAATGATTTCTTTCCGTCATATCAAAAGAATTGACTAAGCAAGTGGCTTAATTCACTTAGTAATGATGGCATTGGCCTATGTGTAAAAAACAGAGTCTGAATCCCTTCAGGAGGTCAGGCATTTGGGTACTTCCCATAATAATAATGGTATTTATCAAACTGTCTACATGGTATTTCATCTGCCTAAACTTTGACCAAGGCCACACATTTCTCACAATAGGGACTCCATATCTTCAGAGTGCAGGGTTTTCCTCTTTGTATGACAATAACTGACTCCATAACATTGGAACATAGACTCTGCTTCCTTCATAAGACTAGGAAAAAAATAGTCAACATCTAAGCCCTACTCATTGGACATTTTTTCCTGGACCAGCAGTTCTGTTCCTAGGTAAATTTGAGTTGAATTGTGTCCCTCAGAAATTTATATGTTGGGGTCCTAACCTGTTACTGCAGAATGTGACCATATTTGGAATAGGGTCATTGCAGATAGAATTGGTTAAAATGAGTAGAGTAGGCCTCTAATTCAATTTGGTGGCTTTAAAGAAGGGGAAAATTGGAGTACGTATATACACATGGGTAGAATGTAATAGGTAGAATGCAATGTAATAGAAGGCAGAGATTTGGGGTGATGGTGCAGAAACAAAAGCACACCAAAACGCCAGAGAAGCACCAGTAACCAGGACAGAGGCCTGGAAAAAGATCCTTTCCTCAATGACCTCAGAAGGAACCAACCCTTCTGACATCTGGATCTCAGACTTCTTGGCTCCAGAACTGTGGGAAAACTATTATTTAAGTCATCTATTTTGTGGTACTTTGTTACTGCAGTTCTAGTACATTAATATAGTAGATGAGATGGGAACCATTCCCAGGCTGTCAGGCTGTCCCTTGTCCCTTGTTTTAGCTAAAGAATGGCAGAGATAACCTGCTCACATCCTCTTATGAATCTTTTTTTCTTTTTTTTCTTTCTTTTGGCAGTGCTGTGGATCAAACCTAGGGACACTTTACTGAGCTACATCCATAGATCTTTTTATTTTTAAATTTTGAGACAGGGTCTTGCAAAGTTCCTTCAGACTGGCCTTGACCTTTTGATCCCCCTGCCACCATAACTGGCCTGATGTCAGCCTTGTAATATTGACCTTTGAGGCAAAAATATTTTGACATAGCCAAGTTCTTATAAAATCTGGTGTCATCTTTGGATCTCATCCAGATCAAGTCTACCTATAGAATCATTTATTCATCAGATACTCAGAGGGCCCATAATGGAGGAATGTCAAGTGCCAGATTCTAGCAAAAGAACATGACTCATTAATATGAGATGGCCAAATATCGGAGGAACATTTTATTGCTGTTATAAAAAAATTTAAGTGAGACCACAAGAAATATTTTTAAAAAATCACTATAGTTTTATGAATGAGCATGACAATGGGTTTTCTGAAGTTAATAAAATCAACTTACTTTTACATCCATATAAAAGTTAATAGGGAAAATACTCAGGACTAAGATTTTACTAATTTAAATAGCTTTGTGTGTCAAAAGCAAAGAAAAAAGGTTAAATATTTAACAGTTTGTCAAACAGAGCATTATTTTAACAAACAAATTGTAATTTTTCTTGTCAATGTATTTACCAACTTTAAGGGCCAGTGTTTAATCAGAGGGGGAAAAAAAGAAAAAAAAAAATAGAAATCCAAGACTTTAGGAATATGTTCCATGCTCAGTTTCTGGACATAATGTATGATTTTGAGCCAATGTCATTAGCCTCCTCTGCCTGAGGTCTTCATCAGTAAAATGGGAGTGGATAAGTATCCTCCACATCTTTTCCTAGAATGTTATGATATGAAAGCTATGGAAGCTCTTTGAAAAATATGTTCAATAAATATTTTCCCAAGCAAATGTGAAATTATTTAGTATCTGTGTGTAAAACTAAAACTCATCTGTCACTGTGACTTCTGAATCACTAACTTATTGGAATCATTTGTTACCAGGATTTGGTTGAAGAGAGAAAGTGGAAAGGGCACATGGGCTAGACAGGGTTAGAATAGCAATGGGCAGGGCTTGCATTGAGG
The DNA here is from genome assembly GCA_020662805.1 of Glaucomys volans. Lineage (NCBI taxonomy): Eukaryota > Metazoa > Chordata > Mammalia > Rodentia > Sciuridae > Glaucomys > Glaucomys volans. The sequence goes on from JAJEJO010005207.1 coordinate 57,982, forward strand.
AACTAACACTAGAAGGAAATAGGAGTGATTTGACTATTATAAGGGTCTGTAGTTAGTATGTATATATACATACACACATATATACACATACACACATATGCATGTGCATGAAAATTTTATATAGTTTATGTATACATATGTGTATATGCAAACAAATACTTTGAAGCTTCAGAAAATGAGACCATATATAACAAATAATTTATATAAAGACTGGAGCAGAATAGAAAGTTGTACAGAAGATTTTCCAGTTTTGAAAGATTTATCTAGCAATATTCACCCTTACATTTACTAAATGGTATTCGTAGATCCAGAGCCTTAAGAAACCCCTAAAATATGGGGCTGTGACAAGAAATTCAAATAGGACAATGGGGGCACATTCTCCGAAAAACTTATTATAAAATCTTATTCTTCAAGGATGAGTTATTTTTCCCTTTGAAGTGTTTCTAACCTTTCACTTCCCCTTTCTGATTTTCTCTGAATAGGATTTATTCATAGCACTACAATAAAACTTATCATATTGATTTCTTACTTGCTTGCACAAATACTTTTGAGGTTTGGTGTAGAGGCCACAAAAGTGAGGGAATATAAGACATTAGTATGAACTGAATTTTCATCTTTCTTCAGCTCTAAGCAGTGTCTGGAACTTAGAGGCACTCAATGAACATATTTGATTCCCCTGAATCCCTTGTGTCTATATGAAATGTTGGTTTGTGCTTATTTTCATATCATGTCTTACATCTGCCTCCAGTTACTTATCATATGTCAACATCCCTGACTTCCTGCTCCCAAAAGTTCATGTTAGACAATGCAGGGATTTCAGAGTAAAATGATTAGATTATGAGAGCTATGACCTAATCAGTAGACTAATCCATTTGATGGATTAACATTTTGAAAGCTCTACTGTACTGAGTAGTAACTATAGGTAACTATAGGTTGGTAGGAGAAAGTAGGTCACTGGGAGGCATGTGTTTAAAGTTTATATTTTGACCCTGGTGCCTTATTTGCTTCCAGGTTTATGAGATAAACAGCTTCTCCCCACCATGCCCTTCCACCATGATGTTCTGCCCCACCTTGGGCCCAGAGCAATAGAGTGGGTCAACAGTGTTGTTCTTGTCAGGTCTTTTGATCATAGCAATGAAAAGCCGACTAGAACATCTAGCAAAAGGCCCGACCAGAGTAAATGTCAATAACTATTCAGTGAATGAGTGAATGAACATGTACAGATTTTGCTGGTGTGTAGTACTTGGAATGTAGGGTCTGTAGTCAGATTTGGATTTAAATCATGTTCTGACCACTTATTTACTTCATGATTGCAGGTAGGTTACTATTAACTCCATCTGTAGCATGGAATTAATAGTATCTACTTATGAGGTTATTTAAAGACAAAACAAGATAATATAGTTATGATGATTTTACTATTTTTTAATTGTATGATCATAATTATGGGGATCACTTTTATTCAGGTTTATGAACCTAGCTCAATGCACTCTGATTTGGCAGTGGACAATTAATATTGTATAAATTGTAGGATCATCACAGGTCCTTGGAATTTTATAATAGTCATTCTTGCCATTCATTGATCCATGAAAATTCCTTAGTATTCTCCCAAACCTTGTGTGAATAATGCCCTAGAAATATAAACAAAACCTTGTAATGAGAATCATACAAGTAATCTTTGTTGCAGACCATACAGCACCCACTCCAATTATTTAAAGAAGTCTCGGGTGACTGAATTATTGAAAGGGCTGGAAAAACAGACTACAGGCCAAAGTTTTAAGAAGCATCTTCATAACCAAAATGCAGAACTGGCCTGGAAAAAAGGCTCCTGCTCCTGCTGGATCAAGAAGTCACTATTGTTACTGACTGTGGAGCCATATTACCATCACAGCCACTGTCCCCAACACACTGCTTTTCCTTCTACCTACACCAACAAAAGTTGAGGCCCTGAATTCTCTAATAATCTCATTTAACTAACTTCTCAACAACGCTTCGTGGAGAGATGTTGGCTGAAAAACCAGAATCTGTCATATACCTGCATCATTACAGTAAATTCAGGTTTTTGGATTTCATGTTGTAAAGGGAGTTTAGAATGCTCACAGAGTTGAAGGACGTCAGTGAGCTTTGCAAGAGAGAATGAGAGAGTGAGGCAGCCAAGAAGTGCAGAAGTATTGGTTTACATCTAGGAATTTTGCTGATCTGCATGAACCATATTGGGATGAATAGAAAAAGAACCATAAAGAAAGAAAGAGTAATAGACTAAATGTCTGTTTTGTCCCCAAATTCATATTTTGAAACCTAGTCCCCAAGGTTTTGGGACCTTGGGAGGTTATTAGTTTATAAAGGTAGTGCCCTCATGATTCTGGTTAAGTACCTTATAAGAAGGACACCAAAGAGGTTTCGTGCTCCTTCTGTCTGTACGCACACAATTAGAAAGCATCATCTATGAACCAGAAAGCAGGCTCTCACCAGATAATGCATCTGCTGATTCCTTGATCTTGGTCTTCCCAGCTTCCAGAAGTATGAAAAATTTATTTCTGTGGATTGTAAGTCACCCAATTTATGGTATTTTGTTATAGTAGCCTGAACAGACAAAAGCAGGAAAGCAGGAAGGAGGGAGGAAAGGAAGGAAGAAAGGCTGTATTGGATTTGGAAATACCTACTAGAACTTCAGGTCGCTCTTCCTAGATATTATATGAATTCCTATGGATTATTCCTCAGATATCTCTTAGAGATAGGAGATAGATTACTTGATTTTAAATGAGAGCATATTTGGGATCAGGAAAAGAGCCATGTTGAAAGGAGATTTCTAGACTCAAATCTTACAGATGTCATACTGTATCTATTTATTTATTCAAATAAGAAGTAAGGGTTACATAGATTTGCTCTTGGATGCATTTCCTGCCAGGGCATTAGCTCTTGAAACTGAGTGAACATTTCATGTTCCTGCCTTAGGCCAGGTCACTCTGACTATTAGTTACCAATAAACCTATACCAGGCTAAGATCCATGTCTATCTTGATGGAAATAAAAAACATCTCTATATTTCTTCCTCTGAAGGAAAAGGGCATCAGCAGGCTGTGAAATTGCATCTTTAAAATCAGATATAGATGTTGCTTTCTAGGCTAGCTTAATATTCTCCAGAATTATACTGAATTCTTGAAAATGCTGTTACTAAAAGACAATTTTACTCTACTGTGGGGTAGAATGTAGTAACATTAAAGTTCCATATACAAAAATTTTAATATTTTCATATAATTATAAAATAATATATAGTATGAAAATGAGAAAATACAAAGAATATTATAAAAAATCACTTATGCAGAATTTTTTACTTTTAAAAAAATTTGTACTAATTAATCATACATGACAGTAGAATACATTTTGACACATCATATATAAATGGAGTACAATTTCTCATTCTTCTGGTTTACATGATGGAGAGTCACACTGGTCCTGTAGTCATATATGCACATAGAGTAATAATATCAGATTCATTCTACCACCTTTCCTACCTATTCACCTCTCCTCTCTATTCATTCCCCTCTACCTAATCCAAACTAATTGTATTCTTCCCTAGTGTCCCCCACAGCCCTGCTGACTTATTGTGATGTAGCATCCGCATATCAAAGAAAGCATTGGACTTTGGCTTTTGGGGATTGGCTTATTTCACTTAGCACGATATTTTCTGGCTCCATTCATTTACTGACAAATGCCTGAACAGACACCTCACAGAAGAAATACAATCAATCAACAAATATATGAAAAAATGTTCAATATCTCTAGCAATTAGAGAAATGCAAATCAAAACTACTCTAAGATTTCATCTCACTCCAGTCAGAATGGAAATTATCAAGAATAAAGCAACAATAAATGTTGTCGAGGATGTGGGGGAAAAGGTACACTCAGACATTGCTGTTGAGTTAGCAAATTTATTCAACCACTATGGAAAGCTGAATGGAGACTACTCAGAAAACTTGGAATGGAACTACCATTTGACACAAAGATCCCACTCCTAGGTTTATACCCAAATAACTTAAAAATCAGCACACTACAGTGACACAGACACATCAATGTTCATAGCAGCTCAATTCACAACAGCTAAACTGTGGAACCAACCTAGATGCCCTTCAACAGATGAATGGATAAAGAATGTGGTACATATACACAATGGAACATTACTCAAGCTGAAAGAAGAATGAAATTATGACATTTGTAGGATATTTGTGTCTCACTGAGATTCATATGTTGAATCCTAAAATCCAGTGTGCTGGTATTTGGAAGTAGGGTCTTTGGGAGGTAATTGGGTCACAAAGGCAGACTTCTGATAATGAGATTAGCAAGCAAGGGCTTGTCCCCAGATCCCAGAGAACTTCCTTTCGCTATGTAGGGAAACAGAGAAGACAACCATCTATAAACCAAAAAGTGGGCCCTCACCAGGCATTGAATCTGTGGGCACCTTAATCTTGGACTTTCTTGTCTCCAGATCTGTGAAATATAACTCCCTGTAGTTTATAAGTTACCTAACTTATGGTATTTTTATAGCAACCTGAGTGGACTATGACATTATTCAAATATATTACATTGTTTACATCAATGAGACAAGTACAATTACCTTTTCCAAATAACAGATGAAGAGAATGAGGTTTAGAGAGGTTAAATGACAACCAAATTCATATAGACAGTAGTGGAGCTTGAACTTGAACTCATGCAGCCTGATTTATGATTTTTGTGATGTTCACCTCACCATCTGTATATGTATGTATATGTGTGTGTGAAGACATTTAGTGTCATACTGTCATTCCTCTGTTCAAGGAAACCTGCTTTTTCTCAAATCAGTTATAAATATTGATGTCACTAAGTTTTTCTAGGGCATAATTTGGGAGCAGGGTGTGGTCAAGCATGGTTTGTTTATCTAAAACTGCATGGTTAAACATCAAAGAAATTCTTTGATCAGTATCAAAATCAAAATCATAAGCACAATGGCTTTTGTAGAATACATTAATTGAAGGAAATTGCTTGGTCAATGATAAGTGTGTTTTTAAGGTGAAATACATTGGACAAGTTGTTCTACAGAATTGTTACTACTTTTCCTCTAAACCAAGCTCCATGGGTCAAGTCTGGCCTTCTGCCTGTGTCTATGAATAAAGTTTTATTGGAACACAGCCATGTTCATTTGTGTGTGGCAGCTTGTCCTGTAACAGTGAAATTTAGTAGATGTGACAGAGACTGTACACCCCACCAAGCTGGAAATATTTACTATCTTACAGAAAGGATTTACAGTCCTCATTCTTAATAATATATTATGAAAGTGTAAATTACCCTGCATTCCTGCCAGTCTTAGAAATAAATAGATAAATGGACAGATGAGTTGATAGATGAATAGGTAGACATATATAGAAAGTCACAAATCTGTTAGACTAAATTTAATACCTTAATTCTGAGAAAATTTATGTTTCTTAGCCATTTAAAGTTTTGCCTTTGTGTCCCTTATCTCATTTTAAAATGTGTTACTCTCCATTTATTGACCACTTTTCTTAGTGAGTACTTTATAAATTAAAGATATTTATACACTGCTTGATATATATTTCCCTTTTAGTCATTTGTCCTTTATGTTATTTATAATGGCTCTTGATATATAGAATGTTTTAATTATTTTGTGGTTAAGTCTATAAATCTTTTCATTTACTTATTTTCTCAATTCAGTTGCACCGAGGAAGTGTCTTCACCTGACTCTTTTGATAGTTTATTGATTTGATTAGATATTCATTGCCATTAACTTTTTAATCCATTTGGATTATATTTTGGATGAAAATGTAAAGTAAGAAAGTAATTTAAAATTTCTTGATACTTAAGAAATTATTCTGGCATCAGTGGGACAATCTTGCTCCTGATTTGTAATTCTGCTATCATATGCTGAATTCTGATTTATTAGCATCCTTTTCTAGGATCATTTATTTATTCTGTCTATTCTTGTTTACTCAGGTTCTTTAGTTTTAATTGGTGAAAAATTCCCATTACTTTTATATATATTTTTACCTCTTCCATCCTATTTATTATTTAATCTGAATTAACCTTAGCAGCACATTTACAGTTTAAAAATCTTTAAAGCAAGATTTAAATTGATATTCATGACAATAATAATTGGAGTACTTACCATATGATGTCTTCCCATTTAGTCAGATTCTTTTAATGTTTCTATATATTTAAAATATAGATCCTGCACATGTTTTTAAATGTTTATACCTAAATACTAAATTTCCTCATGCCAATGATTTCTTATCCAACTACATTTTCTAAATGGGTATTCTTGGTGTTTGTAAGCTAGCTACTATTTTTATAACACATCACATTTGTTTATTCTCTTAATACTTTATGAGAATTGATGTATTTGGGTTTCCTTGGTGGACAACCTTTCAAATTATTGTATGTCTGACTTAATTTTTTCCATTGCATCTGTCAGAAATTCTGTCAAGTGATGGCAGTACCTATATGCATTTTATGTGCTCATTGTTCTTTAAAGCAATTCCTCTAGTGTTCTTCAGCTATATATGAGATTAGATTCTGGGTTAAAGTAGGTTTTCTATATCATGTTAAGGAAGTATTGTGCTACTCCCATGTTATTAGGGGTTTTGTGGCTTAAAAATCAGAAATTTTTATTGAAAATTAGGAAATGTCTTAAGAATCTGCATACCCAATTTGTTAATATGAATATGTACTTATTCATTTTACTAATATGGTGTATTATATTAAGAAGACCCTACTGTTAAGCCATCTTTGCTTTTATGAAATAAATTCTACTTCCCATGAGGTATTATTATTTTAATATGGTTTTGAATTTGATTTGATACAATTTTAATTTTTATTTGTATAAATATCTTATGGTAATAATGGACTGTAGTTTTATTTTTGCTTTATATTTTAAGGTGGTAGCATTTATTTTATACCAGCTTCATAAAATAAACTCAGAAAATGGTATAATTAAATAAAAACTAGTTTGAACAGCTTATATAGTACCAGAGTGACCTTGAAGTTTAAGAAAACTCACTAAGTGATTCTGTGGATCTAGTATCCTCTTTTATTTTTGGTACCAGGGATTGAACTCAGGAATACTTATCCACTAAGTGCCATTCCCAGCCCTTCTTTTACATTTAGAGACAGGGTCTCACTGAGTTGCTTAGGTCCTCAATAAGTATGCTGAGGCTTGCTTTGAACTTGCAGTCCTCTGCCTCAGCCTCCCAAGCTGCTGGATTATAGATGTGTGCCACCACTGCCAACCAATGTCCTCTTTTTTAATGTCTTTTTAAAAAAATTTATATAAAAATTATTCACATTAAGGGGGTACCATGGTGCTATTTCCATACATGTAAACACCGTGTAATGTTTAAACCAGGTTAACAAGGTGTATCTTCTTAAACATTTATAATTTATTTATAGTGAAAACATTTAAAATCCTTTTTTCTAAAAATACAGAATATAATTGTTATTATAGTCATCCTTCTGCAATATAATACAACAGAACTTCTTCCTCCTATCTACCTATAACTTAGTACTCACTGATCAGCCTCTCCCTGCGGTACAATTATTCATTCCACCCATCCTAATCACCATTCTACTTTCTACTTCTATGAGACCAACTTTTTAATATTCCCCATAGAAGATCATTTGTACTTATCTTCCTATATCTGGCTTCTTTCACTTAATATAATGATCTCCAGTTCTATCCATGTTGCCACAAATGACAGGATTTCATTTTTATGACAATATCTTACTGTGTATGTGTGCCTTATTTTCCTTATCCATTCAATAGCTGATGGGCACTTCAGTTGTTTCCATTTCTTGACTGTTGTGAATTGTGCTGCACTCAACGTAACAGTGTATATATCTATTTGACAAGCTGATTTCAGTTCTTTTGGCTGTATACCCACAGGTGGAATTGCTGGATCACATGGTAGTTCTATTTTAAATTTTTAAAGAACAACTATAATGTTTTCCCTAATGGTTGTACTAATTAACATTCCCTCAAACAGTGTGCAAGGGTTTCCTTTTCTCCACATCCTCCCCAGCACTTATTAGCTTTTATCTTTTTAATAACATCCTTTCTAACTGTAGTGAGGTGGTATCTCACTGTGGTTTTAATTTGTATTTCCCTGATGATTAGTGATGTTGAGCATTTTTTATAAAATTATTGGCCTTTTGTATGTCTTCTTTTGAAAAATGTCTAGGTCTGCTCATTTTAAAATTATATTATTTGTTTGTTTGCTATTGATTGAGATTTGGGAATTCCTGATATGTTCTGGATATTAGCCCCTTTTTAGATGCATAGTTTGCAGCTACTTTCTCCCATTCTCTAGGAATCATTTCACTTGATTGTTTCCTTTGCCATTTAGAAGCTTTTTAGTTTGATAAATACTGTTCATATATTTTTCCTTTTTTCCTGCACTCTTGGGGTCTTATCCAAAAAATTATTTTCCATTCCAATGTCCTGAAATTTTCTTCCTATATTTTATTCTAGTAGTTCCATAATTTCATAGTGTCTTTTTGAGTGACCAACAAGTTTTACATTGTTTTTCTCTGGTTAGTGGATTCTTACAAACATTTTTCTTTTGAGTTTTGGATGAATTTTTAAATTATGCCCAATCAGATGTGATGAACTGTCTTGGATGAACAACTTGCAGAAAAGAGGACTTGTATCCATGTTAACATTTACTTAATCTTGTTTTCAGGACTGTCTTCCACCTCTCAACAGTTCCTGGCATCAACCATCCAGACACCCTCTGCTTTACCCACTCCAGAGGAAATCTCTAGTGTTCTGCTGGGTGAGAAAGAAACCATTTGGCTGGCTGTACTTAGGAAAGGGAACTGAGAGTTTGCTTCTTCAATAGGCTTACAAGCAATTTTTTTAGTTTTATCTTCAGAACTATGTAGTGTATAAGAAGATGCAAACATCATCTCTCATGTATTTCATGTATTTCAGAACATTGAACATTAGGTCAGCACAACGAACATAACTTGAAAGATCTTTACTGAGTAGATATTACCTGGCATGAAATGGAAACCCTTATTATGAACCACTAATTATTCTTTTCTAGTGCTATCTATTGGATCATTTCTTCCAAAATAATTTGCTGCAGTGAATATGAAAACTAGTATTTAGTGAAATCAGATTATGCTGGCAACATGAAAGAAAAATAGGCAAAATCAAATCAGGAAACAAAAGGTTTAATATTTTGTTTCTGGATTAAAGAATCAGAAGGAATATTTATTTATTTATTTATTTATTTATTTATTTATTTATTTTTCAGTGCTTGGATTCAACCCAGGGCCTTAAGTATACTAGGCAAGTGCTCCACCACTGAGCTATATCCCCTGCCCCAGAAGTAACATTTAGTAGCAATTTGTATTTCTTTCTTTTGCTTTTAAAAAATTTAAAAAAAATACTTCTCTCATCCATCTTATATTTTTTGTGACTACAGAGCCTGACTTTTTTGTGTTTCATGTTATGCTGTCTCTATAGCCTTCATCGTGTCCAGGTTTATGGGCTTAGGACTGAGGAGAAGACCAAAGGTCTCCTGGGCACTGGACTCACCACCCACCACATTTAGGAATGCAGCTCTTTGCTGATAACCCTTTGTGCTATAATTAGACTTACAGGAATCTGATTGTCACCTGTGAATGCCAAATATGCTTCCACATTTCACATTTTATCTGCAGAGACAGTGCATCCAGGAAACAACCAGCTTTAAGAATGTGCAAATTCACACCACTGAACTGCTGAGAAATTCTTTAGCTCTAACTTAGTAACTGTCAGAGTGAGCTATATTTGCTCTCCCTGAATGACATGCAACAAGAGTTCAAGGAGTCACTTATTTTTCATTCCTTTATTACACATGGGACTAAAAATAGAAATAGAACTCCCGGGTGTTACTCTGCAGCTAAAGAAATCACAGTGAGGAGCACCTGCCACACAGGGCATGGTTAATTAGCTTGGGAACTCCAGCTGGCCTTTCCTGGACTAGTGAGGCCATCCAGACAACCAAGCCCTTGAGCAGAAAAACCAGCAAGGAAATGTTTTCCCTTAACTCAGAGACTCTCCAGCCAACTTGGCTGTCCTGGATAATTTCATTAATACAGGCTAGTCTTCTGCACAATTTTAATTCAGTCAGTCTCCAAGATATTTCTTCTGGCTTTGACATTTCCTGGGAGTAATTTGAAAGAGTGGAGGCATAATCAAGGAAATGAAATATTTCTACTTCTCTACTAACTTTAGAACTGTAGAGGGGATAAATGCCAAGGCTGAAACCTTGCAGGAAGGCTTACTGTTCCCAGAAGAGAAGTAGTTGCCACGTGATTGGTACAAGAGAGAGACTGAGGAGAATGTCATCTAATCACAGACTTTGTGAAATTGATCACAGGGTTAGGAATGCTGTGGGCCTCAACACACAACTTCAGCATTGAGTTTATATTTATCTCAGGGCATGCAGTGTAATGAGAATTTAGTCTAGGACCTAGGTGACTGTGTATGGAGGCCGCTGGATTCTACAAAATTACTCTTTTAATTTTTTGACTCTTGCATGTTGACAGCTCATGTCAGACAACCAGGCTGTAGCCTAAGCAATGGTGGGGGATAGGAGCAAGTGTGGGTGAAGCCGAAAAGGTCGTGAGAAAGCAAGTATTGCTTCTGAAATAAATGGGAATTTCTCAGAGCAGTTATATTGAATTCAGGCTGCTGGATTACACGCTAAAGCAGAAATGAAAATTTTGCCCATCCACTTGCCTGCCTTCCTTCGCTGGCGAAAAAGCCACAATTTGTACTGATTCAGTGCTATGTGGTGGTGAGTGCAGGTCGATCTTTAGTGTAGTATTAAATCTGGGTCATGCTGGTTTCATTCTGCTAATAGAGGATGTATATGCAAGCTTCATATTCCATTATTTTTATCCTTTTCTATTCTAAATGCAGAATATCTTTTATTTATTATTTTACTCTTTACATCCTCCACAAATTTGTTCACTATCAGCAGTGATACTGCAGTCTAAATCAATCTCTCCGAGCAGTGTTTTAAACTTTAGATGCTGGCATATTAGCAAGTCTTGAAATCAATTTAGTGTTTTTTTTTTAAATAAAGAAAAGAATAAATATTAGAATGCTTTGCACATTGGAAGGAGTCTTGATTTAATGAAATTGGTTATGTGTGTTTGTAATTGGAATATTATATGAAGTATATTTCTTTATGCAGGACACAGAAAAAGAAAGATTGAAAAGTTTTGCCAAGGGATGGTGGGGATTGGATGGTGACCACTGTGGGAGTCTTCAGGGGTAGTGTCCACAAGTCATGCTGTTTGGATTAGCCTAGGTGTTGTTTTAGTCAGATGTTCTTCTGCTTCCTGAATCTCTTTTCCAAGCCTTGTCTTTTAGGCAACTTTATAGGCTCCCAATTTTCTTCCAGTAAATTCTTGTGCTCCTAAGTGGACCATAGTTGAACTACAGTAATGTGCAAAGGTCTCTGAATTATGCTCTAATGTAGTAAAGTTAAGTGTTAATCCACCTGAAACTGATGCTACCAGAATTCTGAAATGGGTAAGGTCAGTCATAACTGGTGTCACCAATCCAAAATTAATGTGGTTTATTCTCTTCCTTTCCCCCCCCCAGAAAATACAAAGAAAGCCAAGTTGAGTTCACTAATTAAGGTCGAACAGCTCCTCAAATGAAGGCAATACTCTGATTATCAGTAATGTCATTAAGAATTTAATGAAATTCAATATGCCACATCACCCTTAATTAATGTTCACTAAGAGCCGACTGTTATACTTGGCAATTAGAATTGGAAAGGATTGTAAAGGGTAAAATTACCAGATGAAATGGCTTCAATATGACAATGTGCCTCTGTGCTGTTTCAATCAATGTATTAAGTAATTATAGGGTTTGGGATCTAAGCAAAGTCCTGTATATTGCTTTATTTCTTTATAATAATATGAAATGGAAGCAATATAAATATTCATCAATAGGAAATTTTAATAATGAATTGCATATCGGAATAATGAAAAATAATTATTCTTATGTCCTGACATGAAATAATCTCAGTGATGAATTTAAAAAGCAAGGTGTAGAATGATGAATTTATCAGCCCTATTTTATTAAAAAAAAGAGAAAGAAAAAATTACATGTTTGCTTGTTTTTACATAGAGAGATCTCTGGAGGGAGCTGTAAGAAACAGATGCCTTTGGCAAAGGAAACTACCTGAGCATGGGGAAGATAATTTCTCCTATCACTTTTGGATCATTTGAATTTTGTGTTTAAAAAAATCAGGGGCTGGGAATATAGTTCAGTATAAAGCACTTGTCTAGCATGTGGGTTGTATCCCTAGAACCGCACATGCATGTAAATATACACAAAATCAGTAATTTAGCATGAAAAGTCACATTTTATGTGACAATCATTAATCTCCTGTTTTCTGTAGCTTTTTTTACTCTTTTTTTCCAAAGCTTCAACATAATGGAAATTTTAATCTCCAAAAACTCTCCCTTTGGGAGAATGTAGGATTGAGGTAGAGTGATAAACCTTGATGAATACAGAAATACTAGAGACCTGCAGCTTCTGTCTTTCCAGGGTGAAATTTGGCCCTTTTTACTTGGACCAGATGTGTTTTGGCATATTATGAATGAGCAGCAACATCTGCTTTATTAATTTGCATAGAGTATGACCACTTGTGTTTCTACAAATGGTGGGTATTTAAAATACAATACAGTGGCATAAGTAAAAAATATCCCCAGAGATGGGACCTCAGTTGCTGTCATAACTCATTGGTGCTTCTAAAATTGATCCTCATGGCATCCAATACATCAGTAAGATGTAACCCTTGCTACCGTCCACTTCTCATCACAGACATTGCTATGAATACATATGAACAAAAGTTGTATTTTATATTTTTGAAACAGATGAAAGAGTCTGATGCAATATACTGATTTTTAAAAATACACCATAACCTACAGCACTATGAATGGTACTTAGGGCATGATTTTTAAAGAATATGGAAGAAAATAGTTATATGACTTAATAAAAAGCATGTCTGTGCATTAGTTGAATAGATAAAATGACCATTCTTTCCATGATTTCTATTTTCTTTGAACTTTTACAGTATAGAGCATAAAGACAAATCCAACATGGCTCTTTATTTTCTTTCTGAACTTAAGCTCTTACTTAGATATTATTCGCAGGAGTTTGACATACATAAATATTGCCATATTCATTCATAGTATATTTAAAAATAAGTGGTAGATTAATAATATTCTATATTCTGTAAGATATTTTTATGCTTTTCTTAGTGCTTTGTAATAATACATAATAGTGGGGTTCATTGTGACATATTCATCTCTTCACACAACATGATTTACTTGGATTTATTCCCCAGTACTTCCCCTTTCTCTCCTCACCTCCCACTCCTCTTTCCTTGCTTCTGTCTTCTGTTCTTCCTTTTGTTTATTTACATGTATGTGTTTTTTCATTGGTGCATTATACTGCTGCATTTCATCATGGGATATTCATCCATGCATATAGCAGAATTTGGTCATTTTTATTTCACAGTTCTTCCTCTTTCATTCCCTTCCTCCCTCCCTCTTGATCCCCTGTCTCTCCTCTCAAAGTTTCCTTTCTATTTTTGTGAGGAACTCCCTCCCCCTTTTAAATTCCTTTTTTTCTCTCTAGCTTCCACAGAGAAGGGAAAACATTTGACTTCGACTTTCAAAGTGTGGCTTATATCACTTAGCAAGATATTCCTCAGTCAATCCATTTACTCTGAAAGAACATAGTCTTATTCTTCTTTATTGCTGAGTAGAACTCCACTGTGTATTTATACCACATTTTCTTTATACATTCATCTAGGCTTATTCCATAACTTGGCTCTTGTGAATTGTGCTCCTATAAATATTGAATGCATGTGTCACTATAGTGATATGCTGATTTCAGTTATTTTGGATAAATACCAAGGGGTGGAATAGCTGGGTCATATGCTGGTTCTATTCCTAGGCTTTTGAAGAATCTCTTTACTGATTTCCACAGTGGTTATACTAATGTGCAGTCCTGCCAATGATGTATAAATGTTCCTTTCTTCCCACAATCTCACCAGCATTTATTATTATTTGTATTCTTAATGATTGCTAGTTTAGCTGGGGTGAGATGGAATCTTAGTGTGGTTTTAATTTGCGATACCCCGATTGCTAATAATGTTGAACATTTTTATCATTTATTGGTCATTTGTATTTCTTCTCTTGAGAAATGCCTGCTTAGTTCATTTACCCATGTACTGATTGAGTTATTATGTCAACTCAAAGTGAATGAAAGATGTAGGAATCAGACCAGAAATGGTACAAATGTTAGAAGAAAATACAGTCAAGACTCCAACAAAAGGTACACAGACTTCCTTAATAAGACCCATAAACTGCAAGAAGTAAGACCAAGATCATTAAGTGGGATTGCTTCAAATTAAAAAGCTTCTGCACAGCAAATGAAACAAGAGCATAAGAGAGAGCCTACAGAATGAGAGGAAGGCTTTGGCAATTACTGTTCTAACAGAGGATTAATATCCAGAATATATAAAGAACTCAAAACACTTAATGCCAGAAAGTGAAATAAGCCAATCTATAATTCTGTAGAATTTTGTTAATAGAGGTATATTGTGGAATGAAATCGGTTTGAACTTTGAGGTTCAAGTCATATATTCAATATATTCAATATATTCAATTCATTGTATGCACTACAAAGAAGTATTTTCCACTGATCAACTTGCATGCAATCTTGATGAACAGATATTTGAAGTCATGCCATTTGGCAGTGATGGTTGTTATTGAAGCTGAAATTTGGCATTTGACACCCTTTTTTTCTCTAGTCCCATCATTTATACATTGATTCATAGTAAATGTTCCTGAGCTACGTACTTGGGCTTAAACAATTTTACCACTGAGGGTTCCCTCCTGCCCACATTTCCTGGACCAACCTCTCATAAACAGTGGTAATGGTAGAGTCAGGTGAAGATGATTACCTCCCAATACTGTTTATAAATTCTGGAATGCAAAATGTATTACTATGGGGTGAGGTTCCAAGTGAAAACAATAGAGGCATAAAGCTCTGATCGCAGAAACAATAAAAATTCGAGGCTGAAGGGAAATAGGAACTCTGGGTAAAAGGAGGGAGGAAGGGGAAGGAGAGAGGAAATTTTCAGACTAACAGATGTCTTAAGACTGAAATACTTTGTGGATTTGGCAAGAATTTATCAAAGCTTTGGAGATAAACTTTACTATCAAAGTTGACATTATCTTTCCTCAAGTCAGCATCAGTTTAACTTAAGAACTCATGGCATTTTGGGTCAACAATCTTGCAAGGAAGCTGATTTAATTCAGAGTACAGATATTAATTCCAAACATAAATACCCTTAGGTTTTATCTAGTTATAAAATTAAATAGTGCAAACATAAAAATTTCAAATTACTCAACATTAATGGTAATGTTATTTTAGTTCTTCTTGGAAATAGTATATGCCTGGTGATGTTTTTGTGGGTTCAGAATTCTTTGCATAGTTATTGTTACTTGGTCTCTGGCTTGCTGATAAACTGCTTTGTAGGACAAAGAAATATTCAACCAGAAATGAATTTAGTCCTTTCCCATTGAGGTTTTTTTTTGTTGTTTTTTTTTCATTTGAACTCCAAAGGCATAAACTTTCACATGGCTAACAATGGACTACTTTACTAACAAAAACAGTAAGATATTCCCAGAAATAACTAGGTACAGAGAGTGACCTCTCCTTGAGAGGAAACTCAGAGAAGTGCTTCAGCAACTCATCACTAACAGTCATGACGTAGAGGTGTCTTCAGTTTTTCTTTTCTTTTTTTTTTATCAATTTTTTATTTTAGTTCATTTATTTAGTTTTATTTTAGTTTTTAAGTTTTTTATTTTAGTTCATTTTTATTTAGTTCATTGTATACAACTGGAGTACAACTATCGTTTTTCTGGTTGTACACAAAGTAGCATCATACAATTTGCATATTTATACATATACATAAGATGTGGAACATTTTTTCATATATCTGTTGATTGCTTGTAGATCCTCTTTTGTGAAGTGGCTGCTCATTTGCTTAGCCCATTTATTGATTGAGTTATTTGTATTCTTGGTGTAAAGTTTTTTGAGTTCTTTATATATTCTGGAGATTAGTGCTCTATCTGACGTGTGTGTGGCAAAGATTTTCTTCCAATCTGTAGGCTCTCTTTTCACATTGCTGATTGTTGACTTTGCTGAGAAAAAGCTTTTCAATTTGAATCTATCCCAATTATTGATTCCTGCTTTTATTTCTTGTGCTTTGGGAGTCATGTTAAGGAAGTCTGGTCCGAGGCTGATATGATGAAGATTTGCATCTACTTTTTCTTCTATTAGGTGCAGAGTCTCTGGTCTAATTCCTAGATTCTTGATCCATTTCGAGTTGAGTTTTGTGCAGGGTGAGAGATAGGGGTTTAGTTTCAATTTCCTGCATATGGATTTCCACTTTTCCCAGCACTATTTGTTGAAGAGGTTATCTTTTCTCCATTGTATGTTTTTGGCACCTTTGTCTAGGATCAGAAAACTATATTTATGTGGGTTTGCCTCTGTGTCCTCTATTCTGTACCATTGATCTACCTGCCTATTTTAGTGCCAATACGATGCCGTTTTTGTTACTATTGCATTGTAGTATAGTTGAAGGTCTGGTATTGTTGTACCTCCTGCTTCACTCTTCTTGCTAAGAATTGCTTTAGCTATTCTGGGTCTCTCATTCCTCAAAAAGAATTTCATGATTGCTTGCTCTGTTTTTATGAGGTCCATCATTGAGATTTTAATTCAAATTGCATTGAATTTGTATAGTGCTTTTGGTAGTATGGCCATTGTGATGATATTAATTCTGCCTATCCAAGAACGTGGGAGGTCTTTCCATCTCCTAAGATTTTCTTTAATTTCTTTCTTTAATGTTCTGTAGTTTTCATTGTAGAGATCTTTCACCTTTTTTGTTAGATTGATCCCAAATATTTTATTTTTTTGAGGCTATTGTGAATGGGGTAGTTTTCCTAATTTCTCTTTCAGAGGATTCATCACTTATGAATAAAAATGCATTAGAGTTATGAGCATTAATTTTATATCCTGCTACTTTACTGAATTCATTTGTGAGTTCCAGAAGTTTTCTGGTGGAATTTTTTGGCTCCTCTAAATATAGAATCATGTCATCAGCAAATAGGGATAGTTTGAGCTCTTCCTATTCATATCCCTTTAATTTCTTTGGTCTGTCTAATTGCTCTGGTTAGAGTTTCAAGGATGATGTTGAATAGAAGTGGTGAAAGAGGGCATTCCTGCCTTGTTCCAGTTTTCCAGAGGAATGATTTCAATTTTTCTCCATTTAGAATGATGTTGGCTGTAGGCTTAGCATAGATAGCCTTTACAATGTTTAGGAACATTCCTACTATCCCTATTTTTTCTAGTGTTTTGAGCATGAAGGGGTGCTGTATTTTATCAAATGTTTTTCTCATCTATTGAAATAATTTTGTGGTTCTTATCTGAAATCTGTTGATGTGATGAATTACATTTATTGATTTCCAGATGTTGAACCAATCTTGCATCCCTGGGATGAAACCCACTTGGTCATGGTGCACTATCTTTTTAATATGCTTTTGTATACGATTCACTAAAATTTTGTTAAGAATTTTTGCATCTATATTCATTAGGGATATTGGTCTGAAATTTTCCTTTCTTGATGTGTCTGTGAGATTTTGGTATCAGGGTGATATTGACTTCATAGAATGAGTTTGGAAGGGTTCACTCCTCCTCTATTTCATGGAATACTTTGAGGAGTATTGGAATGGGCTCTTCTTTGAAGAGCCAATCTTGTAGAACTCAGCTGTAAATCCATCTGGTCCTGGACTTTTCTTTGTTGGTAGGCTTTTGATGACTTCTTCTATTTCATTGGTTGAAATTGATCTATTTAAATTATGTATATCCTCTAGACTCAGTTTGGGTGGTTCATAGACCTCTGGGAACCTGTTGATGTCTTCAAGATTTTCTATTTTGTTGGAGTATAAATTTTCAAAATAGCTTCTAATTATGTTTTGTATTTCAATAGTGTCTTGTGATATTTCCATTTTCATCATGAAGTTTAGTAATTTGAGTTTTCTCTCTTTGTTAGTGTGGCTAAGGGTTTATCAATTTTGTTTATTTTTTCAAAGAACCAACTTTTTGTTTTGTCAATTTTATGAATTGTCTCTTTTGTTTCAATTTCATTGATTTCCACCCTAATTTTAATTATTTCCTATCTTCTAGTACTTGTGATTATGAAGTGTTCCTCTTTTTCTAGGGCTTTCAGCTGTAATGTGAGGTCATTTATTTGTTCACTTTTCATTCTTCTATTGAATGCACTCCATGCAATGAATTTTCCTCTTAGCACTGCTTTCAGAGTATCCCAGAAATTTTGATATGTTGTATCTTTGTTCTCATTGACCTCTAAGAATTTTTTAATTTCCCCCTAATGTCTTCTGTTATCCATGCATCATTCAATAGCATATTATTTAATAATATGTTGAAGGTGTTGAAGTATTTTCTGTTTTTTATTTTATCATTGATTTGTAATTTCATTCCATTATGGTCTGATAGAATACAAGATAATATCTCTATCTTTTTGTATTTGCTAAGAGTAGCTTTGTGTCATAACATATGGTCTATTTTAGAGAAGGATCCATGAGCTGCTGAGAAGAAAGTGTATTCACTTATTGATGGATGAAATATTCTATATATGTCTGTTAAAACTAAGTTGGCGATTGTGTTATTGAGTTCTATGGTTTCTTTATTCAATTTTTGCTTGGAATCCTGTCCAATGGTGAAAGAGGTGTGTTAAAGTCACCCAGTATTATTGTGTTTTGGTCTATTTGGTTCCTGGAATTAAGAAGGATTTGATTGACATACATGGATGTGCCATTGTTTGTGGCATAAATATTTATGATTGTTATGTCTTGCTGATTTATGCTTTCCTTAAGCAGTATGAAATGCCTTTCTTTATCCCTTCTAACTAATTTTGGCTTGAAATCCATTTTATCTGATATGAGGATGGAAACCCCTGCTTTTTTACTGAGTCCATGTGCGTGATATGTTTTTTCCCATCCTTTCACCTTTAGTCTGTGGGTATCTTTCTCTATGAGATGCATCCCTTGGAGGCAGCATATTGTCTATGTCTTTTGGTTGATGTGTTCAGGCCATTAACATTCAGGGTTATTATTGAGATATGATTTGTATCCCCAGTCATTTTGGCTTATTTTTGGTTTTTAACTTGACTTGGTTTCTCCTTTATTTGGCTATTCCTTTAGGGTATTTCCTCCCTATGCTGACTTACATTGTTGTTTTTCATTTCTTTCTCATAGAATATTTTGTTTAAAATGTTCTATAGTTCTGACTTTCTATTTGTAAATTCTTTTAGCTTTTATTTATCATGGAAGAATTTTAATTCATCTTCAAATCTGAAGGTAAGTTTTGCTGGGTATAAGATTCTTGGTTAGCATCCATTTTCTTTCAGAGCTTGGAATATGTTGTTCCAGGCCCTTCTTGCTTTTTGGGTCTGTATTGATAAATCTGCTGATAACCGTATTGGTTTCCCCCTGAATGTAATCTGATTTTTTTCTCTCAGAGTCTTTAAAATTCTATCTTTATTTTGTATGTTAGGTACGTTCATTATAATGTGCTTTGGTGTTGATCTATTGCAGTTTTGTACATTTGGTGTCCTGTAGGCCTCTTGTACTTGATTTTCCATTTCATTCTTCAGATTTGAGAAATTTTCTGATATTATTTCATTGAATAAATTATTCATTCCTTTGGTTTGTATCTGTATCTTCCTCAATCCCAATAACTCTCAAATTTGGTCTTTTCATGATATCCATAGTTCTTGCAGGCTTTGTTCGTGACTTCTTACCATCTTCTTTGTTTGGTCAACTTTGTTTTCAAGATTAAATATTTTGTCTTCAATGTCTGAGTTTCTGTCTTCCAGGTGATCTAGCCTGTTGGTTATTCTGTCTATTGAGTTTTTAATTTGGTTTATCATTTCCCTAATATCCAGGAGTTTTTTTGTTTTTGTTTTTGTTTTTGTTTTTTTTTCAGAATCTCTATCTCTTTATTGAAATGATCTTTAGCTTCCTGTAACTATTCTTTTAACTGTTGATTGGTGTGATCATTCATTGTCTGCATTTGCTCTCTCATCACATTGTTTGCTTCTCTGATCATTTTAATTATGTACACTCTGAACTCCCTTTCTGACATTTCTTCTGCCCTGCTCTCATTGGATTCTGTTGTAGTAGCATCTAGGTTTATTTGAGACACTTTCTTCCTCTGTTTTCTCATGTTGCTCATGAATCTTCCCCTCTCTGTGTGAGATTCTGAGGTATTGTAGCTTCCCCCCTTTAGACTTGTAGTGTCCCTGCAGGTTTCCAATACCTCACCTCCTAGTCTTCAGTAATACTAGATCACGGGCTGGGGCCAGTCTAGGGTGTGTTGGGCCTCTGGGCTGGTCCTTGTGGCAGTTGTCCCTGTGTGGAAATTCTATGGGAGCACTTAGGGCCAACATACCAGGTGCAGAGGTCTCAGCTCTCTGCACTGGGCGGAGCCTGATGTCTATCTCTGTGTCTGCCTCCCAGACCTAGAAGTCTCTCACATGCATTCACATGTGATGTGGTTGCAAAAACAAGAACCTGTCAATCACCATGCCCTCTGGGAAGACACTGGGTTGCCCACACACATCTGGCCAGTTAGGACTTGCCGCAGGGGCTAAGGACGCCCATTTCCTGGTGCTCAGGAGCCAGACCTACTCCCTAGGGATCTTCAGCACCTGCACGGCAGAGCACCTGGGTATCAAAAGCATGGGAGTGAAGCCTAGATGTGAAAGGCAGGAATGCCAGTTTTTCTTTTGTCGGTGACATATTTTTATTGCTATTTTGTATATCTATGTAAATTGTGACTGACTTATGATGGCTCAACACCAATCACTAGGGTAAACACTACCTTCACAGTGTCTAAATTCATAGTGTCTTGTGTTACTAATCAATGATATTGGGAAGTTATGTGTATTAAATTCATTTTTAACATGCAACTGTTTCAATTTATGATGGGTTTATCTGGATGTAACCACATCATAAATTGAGGGGCATCAGTATAGAGATAGATACATGCTATAGAGATAGATACATGTCTAGAGAATGGAATGATGGTTAAAAAGGCAGTGACTTTGAAGTTGATTAAATTTTTAGTTCAGATCTCAGCTAACAATTTATTTGCTCTGTGATCTTGGATAATCTGCTTAATATTTCTGAGTGTCAATTTTCACCTGTAAATGAGGAAAACAATTATGTCTACATCAAAGAGAATTAAATGAGTTATGCATAGTTTGTATTTTTCTTATGTATCAATTCAATTTCTTTGCTAGTTTTTCATTTAACACAATAATATTTTGCTTATTGATTTGTAATTGTGTTTTGTATATCGCTGACAACTCCTTGTCTCATGTGTTGTGAGCAGTTATTCCCACTTCATGATATTGCATTTGTTTATAATATTTTGAAGGTGGAATGTTCACAAAATTGTTCAGTCCTCTCCAGATTATTTCCTCCCCTGTGACTTACATTAAGAAAGCACTACCTTTTCCAGGGAGCAGGTCCTCCCAAGTATTTCTTAATTTTTATGCTTCAATTTACATTTACTTCTTCAATTTATTTGTAATATATTTAGCATGTGATACCAGATGACACCTTACATGAATGCTCTTCCAAAAAATTTATGAATTAATTTTTTAATATCATTAATATTGAATAATAGCATCACTTTTTCAAGTTTTTAAATAAACTTTTTTCTTTACACATTTCAATTCAGCAATCTTACATATGAAAAGGGACAAATGAACACACCCTGTGTAACAAAACTGAATTTAAGAACTAAATATTGAATAAAGTTTTTTTCTTTACACAATTCAGCAATCTTATATATTCAACTTTTTAATATCATATATTCAGTTCTTATTTTGCTAGCTTGCCTTGGAAGTTATTTTTCCCATTGCACTAATTGCTGGGGGGGGTGTTTGTTTTGTTTTGTTTTTGTTTTTGTTTTTTGTTTTTTGTTTTTTGTTTTTTGTTTTTGTCTGTCCTTCACTACTTAAATTTTTCTGTTTATAGCAGTCTTTACCATCTGGTGGGGCCAGGCCTTCTTCATTAGACATTATCAGAATTTTGAGCTTTTCTTTTTGCTTCCATTTTCCCAGATATGTTTAGAATGTGTGTGATATTTTGAATATATTTTTTCATGTTTTGAAAAAATGGTACATGGCAAAATGACAAAATATAAAGTGGAAAATAAATATTCCTCAATTCTTATCTCCAGTTCTTCTGCCCCAAACTCAGACTACTTAGTGGTTAAAAATACTGGTTCAGGAGACAACCCACTGTGTTAAATCCCAGCTGGTAAATGCTGTATGGCCTTAGGTGAATTACTTAAGCTCTCTATGCCTCAGTTTCCTCATCTTGAAGATAATAATTTTACCTAACCCAAATAATTGTTTGAATGATAAATTAAACCATGTAGAATTATGCCTAGCCTACTGTAAGAGCTCTGTAAAAATTAATTATTGCTGTTTCTAACAAGTGTCTTATAAATCCTTCTAGAGATAGTCTATATAGACAAAAGCACATGCATTTTATGCAAACAACTGAAAGTTAAGTACTCAATCCTTTTGTACCTCTGTTTTTTTGTTTTGTTTTTTAAAGTAGGCCAAGTGCCCTGGTGCACAGCTATAATCCCAGCAGCTCAGAAGGCTTAGGCAGGAGGATCTTGAGTTCAAAGCCAACCTCAGCAACTTAGTGAGGCCCTAAGCAACTCGGTGAGACCCTATTTCTAAATTTAAAAATATAGGGCTAGGGATGTGGCTCAGTGGTTAAGTGCCCTTGAGTTCAATCCCTGGTACAAAATAATAATAATAATAATAATATTTAATAATAATAATACCACCATGTAGATGATTATCAGTACAACAACCTGACTTAGTCCTTTTAAGTACTTGATGATACATCATGTACATATAATTTAAATTGTCTATTGCTGATAAGCTTTATATTATTTCCAGTCTTTAACTACTAAAAACAATGTTGAAATGAATACTTTTCGTTGTGTATCTGTATTAGTATAGTAGTTGATCAGTTCATAGGACTGAAATTGCTAGAACAAAGCATTTTTTACTTGGTCTCCCTAGATTTTGTATCAACTTGTATAACCATGAATGACATGCCACAGATTCTGCAGCAACACACTATTATTAGTGAAAAGATTATTAAACTTCACTTTTGCAAGTCTGACAGGTGAAATATGATGTCTTGTAGTTTTATTTTGAATTTGTTTAAGAGTAAGTGTGTGTGTGTGTGTGTGTGTGTGTTTACATGCTTTAACTTGTTTCTGGGTGCCATGGTGGTACATGCCTGTAATCCCAGGACTGAGGAAGCTGAGGCAGGAAGATTGGAAGTTCAAGGCCAGCCTCAGCAACTTTTGAAAAGCCCTAAGTAACTTAACTAAAGCTTGTCTTAAAATGCAAAAAAAATATTAAAAGTCCTGGGGATGTAGCTCAGTGGTGATAGACACCACTGAGAACCAAATTAATCCCCAGGACCTAATTGATTAATTTCAAAAATTGTATTTATTTTTGTTTGAATAGCCAAGTTTTTGGCCATTTTTAATTGGGATTTGGTCTTTTTTTACATTGGTCTGTAAGAGTTTTTTGGGTATTAATGGTATTTGGTCTTTTATGTATATGTGGCAAATGTATTTTTCCAGCTTCTTCGTTTGTGTCTTACATAGTTGATATATTTCATTTGCGTGATACAAATGCTTAAAGTTGCTGTGTAGTCAAATATCTTTTTGTACTTTGTTACCAACCTCTAACTTTTCTTTTGAATCATGGGTTTGGGAGTCGGTCATGTCTACTCTTCTCTGGATCTTCTGTGTGATGCTGAGGAATGAGTTTAAGGGAATCAAGACTTGGAAATAATATGTGCAAGTTCTGATGATGACCTAGCCCAGTTCAATAGGTCTCAAGGCAAGTCACTTTCAGATTAAAGTAATGGAGTCAGGAAGGTGATCATGGTCAGGGCAGTGAACTTGCACCTTCCTCTCCAGATGAGAGCTGCTTGTTAGTGAACTGCCCAAACCACAGGTCATGAGACATAACCTCTCATTCTGTCCTAGTTGCTACAATTTTTTTTTCTGAGTTTGCCATTTTACATCAGGTTCTTTACTAAAAAATTAAAATCTCTTTTTCAAGCATTTATGTGTGTATCAAAAATATATACATATATAATTTATATTATCATTATACATAGAGGAAGAAAAAGATGATGTCTCTCTCTTTGCTCATCAGAGAAATAATCTTTTTAATCCATGGTACTAACAGTGTTCTTGAAACTATTTGTGTTGTTTATCGCTCACCTTTCTGAGGAGAATATTGGAAAAGGAAATATAGAGCACTTGGATGGTTTTTCTGCAATACTGAGCAAGTGTATCAAGGAAGATAGATTTCTAATTTTTATACAGGAATACAGGGCTCATTTCTCTTTTCTGTCCCCACAGACCTGATAGGAAGGAACACTAAGCTTTTCTTCTTCTTTTTTTAATCCATGGAAACTCTGTTCTTAGAACTGTTTTATTGAGCTTTTTTCTGTTCAAATTTCTTCATGTTTCTGTCCCCAACTTGATTGTTTTTTACTGTGATCTTTAAAAATAATAATTAATAATAAAAATTAAACTTATTTCAAACTAATCTTAGAAAATTAGAAAATCAGGAAAAGCTCTAAGAAAATAATATATTATTAACTAGTTTTTCCTGGTTCTACTGTAAATATTATATTGCATTTCTTGATATGATCTTTTATAAACTAATTAACAAGTCTATTTAAGTGTTTATATTGTTTCTGGGATTTTGGTTTTATAATCAGTATTAGGCATAACACGTGTACATACACTTTTCCATCCACTTGATGGCTTATTTCTTTGGACAAATTACTAAAGATGAAATATTAGATTGAAGAACAGGTATATTTGAAGACCTTTGATATCTATTCATACAGTGCCTCCCATAATTTAAAGAAACTGACAGCAACAATGGATGAGAGTCCCCTTTCTTATATCCCCTATTAACACTTGGAATTACATTTTTAAAATCTCTACAAATTTTTAGGTGAAATATATAATCCCATTCATGGTAAAATTTGCATTTATTGACTACTAATAAGATCAAATTTTTTTTTGCTTGTTGTATCTGTTCTTTTAGGAAATGACAATGCACTTAAATAATTTTTGATTTTGTGGTATTAGTTATTTATAAGTGCTCATTATATATTGAATATTAATTCTTTACCTGTCGTATGGTACACTGAATGCTAATCAGCAATCCAAAAGTGCTCTTGGATTTTCAATTATTAAGAATGATATATATATATAACATTTATAATTGATTCTTACATATGTATACACACACACACTTAATTTTGCTTTCTTACACATTGCTTCATTTTTGTTTTTAGATAATATGATTAAAGAGAACATTAACTTATTTGTGATTTTTTTTAAATATGTATATTTAAAATAGTTTTTAATAATAATAATGTATTAAAATAGTTATGTTTCTTTGTTAAATTTTTAATGTAAGTTTTAGAATTTCTATTCTCCTAAATTTGTGGAGGATTAAGGATGTTTTGCCACCACAATGTTGCTTCAGATGCTTTCTTTTCTTAATAACTCAAATAATACTGCTATTGAACTGTGCTACTTTAGTTATTTTCAAGATGACAATTCTGCTGCCTTATGCACAGTTACTTTGATTTACATATAAATTTGAAACTCAAAGATGTTTTAAAATTTACTTCATGGCATTGTACATGTGCAATATTCTCTTTAAAATCATCATATTAAAGTTTATCTAACTCATTAATATATTCCATAAAAATTCCTGCTGATCTACTTTAAGTCATTTTCCTGAGTTGGATATGATACTTCCCAGGGTCAGTTTGTCAAATGCAACAGTGAGAACTGAGGATACTAGTACTTGGCATGCATCACACAGAGATACTATACCAGGTACAAGTTCTTACTGTACATTGTCATTTAATCCTCACAAAACTCCAAAATTAAGTTATAGTATTGCCCCCTTTTTAAGGGAAAATAATTTAGGCCCAAATAGGGCAACTTGCCCAACTTCATTCAGCTAGGGGGGTCAGGATTAGACCTGCAGAGCCCCAGATGAATTAGAAAATTGTTTTTATGTAAAATTTCCCCACTCATTAATGTTGGCAGTCAATCAAATTTTAAATATTGTGTGAGCCAACAAAATGCAAGCCAAAGACAAAGTAGATGCACACTGAACGCAGCCCATGGCTACCATGTGGCTTTGGACTCACAAGATCCCGTATTCCTTCTGGTCCTCCAGGCTTTGTTCACCACTGATGTCCCTGTTCTGGATCTTTCTGTGGGACATTTGCCATACTCTGATCTTTACATTATTGATTTGGCTTTGTTCACTAGTTTCTTCTCACATTTTTGCAATTAAAAGGACAAATAAACATGTGTGAAGTAGCAGGAGAGAGAGAAAGAGAGATAATCTGTGTGCGATTGAAGTACACAGCAATGGACAGGCTCTGGGAGATGAGTTTGGGAAATGAAACTATTGTTTTGATAAGAATCAGGCAATTTAATAAACAAGCTATTCCTGACTTCTTATCCTCTTTATAAATTCTCTGGGCCTAAATACCACAATGCTCTATTTCATTAGTGGGGTGTGTTTTGTCAATTGGAGGCTTTTGTTATCTCTCGTTTTCATCCTGTTGTCTATAACCTCTTTTTATAGCTCAAAACTCCTCATTTGAACTTCTTTCTCCATTCTCTTTCTTGTGTGACATCGGTCACATTGATGCTCTTTTCTTTCTTCTTGGCATATATTTTGCTAGTGGTACTGGTTTTACTTCAACTGCACTTTAATTGGGATATTTCATTTGAATCCTTAAGCTTGTCAGTTTTACGCTGTCTTGCTCACACATCCAGCAGAGAAATCGGTCCCATCAGCTCTGTCCTCACAGAGTTGACATGGTTGAAGTGCTCTACGGCAAGGGAAGCTTTTATTCCAGAAATAGAGAAACTTCATGAACTGAAGTGCTGGTGTGTGACCTGCAAAACCAAAAATGGGATTGACTAAACTGGGACACCTCTGCCTCCTCCTGCTACACTAAAATAGAATATATTCAGCCAACCCCATTTGTAGTCTGGTGTTTGAGTGCTCCTGTGATAACAGCTACATAATGACAGGGAATAAAATCTAAACCACTGCTAGGATTAAATGTGCATATAGATAGACATGTTATACATACCTTTATATACATATATTAAATTTCATATATACACAAGAAACAGTTGATACTATAATTTTCTAGAACAGATCATGATTGAGGATCTGTTTTTATATTAAAAAAGACTGCCTGCCTCAATTTCCATAAAAGATCCCTTTGACTCTTACACAATAAAAAGCAACCAGAAATGTAACAAAAAATAATGTTCTGCATTTTTACCCTTTCCATTTATATTTGTATTTATATTTGTATCATGTTTATTTCAAAAATATTTTAAGGGTGAAGAAAAGTATCTACTAAAGTATATATCCTTAGATTGCACCACTGCCTGATGGAAACCACTTGCAATTCCAACTTTTTCTCTTATAGTAATAAACAGTATTGTTGATGTTGTAAAATGTATATTCCATATTCCTAAAATTAGCACATATTGCCTGTCACAGTCTTGCCCCAACCTACCCTTCTCTCATCTTTCACTATTTTTCCTGTTTATGTGTCCTTCATTTCTGCCACAGCAAGCCCTCTCACTCTTCCCCAATATGCCTTGCCTGATCTCCATTATTTGCTACACCTGGACCTCCATGATCACTGTTACTAATCTCTACTTTGAATTTGCTTCAAATTTGGGAAGACTTAACTCTATGACCCAGATCATAAATTATTTGATTCATCTATTTTTAGCACTACAAGAATTTCAGGCCTTTGAGATCAGACACTGGTTAAAGGGTTTTAATGTCCATTTATTTTTCATCAGATAATCCCCAAACCTAAGTAAGATGTTACACTGAAATTCTTGGTCTTCTACCTTGGAGCAGAAAACTGAACAACCTAAGGTCTAGATCTGGTGTCACTTGTGTTTGAGTTGGTGAATATGGGGCAAGAAATACAGTGTATACAGGGAAACAGGGAATCACAGATCCTCAGCTCAGCAACTGGAGATGGCATCCTGGTTGCCTCCATATTTTAGGGGCTTACACGGCAGAGGCTGTGGCTTTTGTGAAATTATTTGTAACCTCCCTGAGAGTTAATCTCATTAGTTCCTATCATGAGACAGGGTTCCAAGTGAGTCCTTGAACTACTAGAGGGGGACTGGCCATCCAGGACATGGAAAATGGAACCGAAGGTAGGGAAATTTGCATGTCTGAGTCTTCCTTAGTGTGAGCATGTAAACATCTCACAGAAAAAATGTGTACACAATCTTTGACATGCTGTGATTTGGAATGATGGTCATATATTTATAAAATTATTTATTCTAATAAAGGTTGTACAGCAGAATAATAGGTGGTTTGGGATTTTCTTTAAAATTTCACACAACAACCTGGAAAATTCTACTCATATCTTAAGCCTAGCTTTTATTACACTAACTCTGCCAGGCAGATTTAATTACTTATCTTTTCTGTTCCACAGCATTTTATTCAGCCGTA
Source organism: Glaucomys volans (assembly GCA_020662805.1). Classification (NCBI taxonomy): domain Eukaryota; kingdom Metazoa; phylum Chordata; class Mammalia; order Rodentia; family Sciuridae; genus Glaucomys; species Glaucomys volans. Next base: position 86,813 of record JAJEJO010005207.1, read on the forward strand.
GCACTGGCATTGTAATTGATTGTAATTCATATTTCTGTCTCTTCAAAGGGAATGTGAGTTTCTTGAAGAATATGTGTTACATATCTGTAAAGAAAAGTATCCCTTGAAAATGTTAGCAAAGATCCATTTGGGAGAGGGAGATAATTTGTGATCCTTTAAAAGAAATCCATTTTGCTTCTGTTTATTTAAATCTTCTAGTCTTAAAAATATTTTATTTTTTCAGCAAGTATATATTGACTTCATGATAGTTCTAGTTCTAGGTATTAGAAATAATGTAGTGAACAAAACAAAGCAAAGTCTCTCTCCTTATAGGGCTTATAGTCTTGTGTGGAGTCAGATTCTCCTTAAAAAGTTAAAGAAGAGAAGAAGAAAGAGGGAAAAAGAAGAGACGGAGGTGAAAGGAAGAAGAAACAGAGGGAAAAGAAGCATAGTAGTAATAGAGAGTGATCAAGGATTGTAGATCATTTGGTGGTAAAAGCAAGGTAAAAAATGGTACCTGATGAAGAAAACTTAAGCAGAAAAGACTATATAGAAGATGTAAATGTTTGTTTTCAGGGGTGTCTTAAATATCCATCTAGCAGAAGGAATTTATTTCTACAAAAAAAAAGGCTTTGAAATTCCAAATCCAGTATCTCTAAAATCCTATTTGCTATGGTGAATAGTGGAGATGGATGGGGCTCAGATGGAACCCTAGCCTTTCAGTCTCCTCCTGACATCTCCACTTACTTACTCTGCCCCAAATAAAGTATTATAAAGACTATTAGAAACTGTGGTATATATACACAATGGAATATTACTCAGCTATAAGGAAGAATAAAATTATGACATTTGTAGGTAAATGGATGATGTTGGAAACTGTTATGCTAAGTGAGATCAGCCAATCACATAAATCCAAAAGCCGAATGGTCTCTCTGATATATGAATGATGATGCATAATGTGGGGGGAAAAGATGGCAAGAATGGAGGAAAGATAGCTAGCATAGAGGGAAGGGAGGGGTGGGGGCGGGTGGGGGGTAAAATTAATAACAGGGTGTGTGACAGATACCATTGCCCTGTGTAAATGCATGAACGCACAAATGGTGTGACTCTACTTTGTGTACAACCAGTGAAACAATAGCTGTACTCCATTTGTGTTCAAAAAAAAAAAAAAAGACTATTATTTGTAGATTTATCAGTAGAACTTGGTGGACAATGTTTAACGGCATACATTTAAAGTATGAAAGAGGAGATACTTTATAGGTCAAATTCTTCATAGAGACAAGCTAGGATATTAAAAATACAACTTTCAAAAGGAGGCTGCACATGTAGCTCTTTGGGAGAGAGAACAAATATGAGAGGGAAAAGTCTTAAGATACCCCACAACCTCCAAAAGTCTCATCAAAACCACTGCAAATGATAATAATATTAATAATAAATCTTTCAAATGATTTTTAATATTACATGAAATTTAAGCAAATGAACCTTTAGAAAATTTTGTGAGTATTGATTCAAAAGAATTTGATACCATTAGAACCTACGTGCTTGCAAATGCAGTTTCAAGACCTGGCTGCTTCCTCTCTTCCAACCAGACTGCCATGCTGTCTGTCACTCCTATTTGGTGGTCAAAAGGAATAAAAAGAGAGACGTCACTTCATTGGCTTCATTTTCTCAGGGGAGTAGACATTTGGCTTATAGGTTAAGATTTGTGAGCTTGAAGAAAGGGAAAAGATATCTGGAGGAAGAATGAAAGGTATCATGGAGAAAATGAATTTGAATAATATGATGTATAGCCATTTTCAGCTTTCACTATTATGCATAGTTGCCCTTTTAAAGGCTCTTCTTCCTTATAAATAGCTATAATTTTTAATCATCTTTGCTACTGTCCAGCAAATCTCAAACTAATATTTTAACATTGGTTTTGAGCTATTGCTATGATGTTATTTTTATTTGTATATATATACATATATATATTATAAACCTACAACACTAGCAGAAGTATACAAAATTGAGCCACCTATATGAACACTAGACTTCTGATTGAAAGAAATTTCAAATATAGAATATGGATAGTGCCAACCCCTTTAATGCATTGGAAAGGAGTCAGCAGTTGGACATGACAAAGAATCTAATGTTCTAGGTAGATTATCGCTGTTAGCATTGATTCTGTACTGGGACCAGGATGATAATAAACTATTACCTGTCTTTCCAAGAAAGGTAATTGTTAAATCTAATGACTGCTTTAGAGAAGAAGAGAATGGCAATTCTTAGGTGAAATTGATGCTTCTATTCTGATGCAGGTCTGGGACTAGGAATTTAGTGGGTGTGACAGCTCCTTTACTGTAGAATACTACTTATTAGCCCTGGAATCAGGAGGTAGCTAAAGAGACCAGGTAACATTTGAGTTTTTTACTCAGAGAGGGAGAGAGAGAAGGAGAGAGAGAGAGAGAGAGAGAGAGAGAGAGAGAGAATGAGAGACTGCAATTGCTTCTGTGCTTCTGTTTGGGGTAAGGCAATGTGATTTAGCCAACTATGGAATAAAAAAATAACAACAGTCAAGCCTGAAATAAGAGACAAATTACATATAAGAGCAAGGTCCATCCCATATAAGATCCCACATACTCAGAGTTAAACAGCAGTCTTTCCCACCTCTTGGCTATGGACCTCCTCATTTCTGGTGAAGGGTGCTCCCTCTGTGGTCCAAGGTGATCGGGCTATAATCTTGTGCAGTAGGCCTGCCTTTCACAAGAGACAGTCTGCTCTCCATTACTTATCAAATTGTTAGGCTTTCTCTCATCATGATGTTATAGTGGGTATTATGGGCTGCCCTGTGCTTCTCCTAAACTTAGGGGTTGAAGTCTTAATACTGCAGAATGTGACCTTATTTGGAAATAGGTCTTTGGAGGTAATCAAGTTAAGATGAAGTTGATGGAGTAGGCTCTAATATGATATGACTTTGTCCTTATATATAGGGGACATTTGGACATAAGAAAAGAGACAGGGAGAATCTACTGTGAAACTGAAGGAAGGTAACAGGATGATTCTATAAAGTAAGGAATGCCAGAGATTGCCAGCAAACCACCAGGATCCAGAAAAAAGGCAGGAAACAGATTGTCCCTCACAACCCTCAGAAGGAACCAACCCTGCCAATACATTGATTCCAGAACTGTTAGACAATACATTTCTGCTGTTCAAGCATTCAGTTTGTGGTACTCTTTGATGGCAGCCCTAGCAAACTGATACACTGGTGGAAAGCAATTTTCTCAAAAGTATTAGCAACATATAATAGATGCATTCTTAATTATTATATTTTTGCTTTTTTGCATTTTTTCCATCACAGGTGACATATCTTTTATTTATCAGATTTGTAATAATTGCAATGAACTTAAAAATAAGTTATGTTAAACTTCATTGTAAAACAAGTTTATGTTCAAGTCAAAGTGTTCAAAAGACTTGGCAAAGGTCACAGCTAATGTCCAACTTTACCTAACAAATGCATGGTTTTCACTCTTTCTTACTTTAACTTTTTAAAAAATTTGTTCTAATAGTTATACATGACTAGAATGCACTAGAATATACTTTGACTAGAATGCATTTATGTATGACACATCATACATAAATGGAGCATAACTTCTCATTCTTCTGGTTGTTATGATATAGAATCACACCAGTCATGTAGTCATATATGTACATAGGTAATAATGTCAGATTCATTCTACTATCTTTCCTACCCCATACCCCTCCCCTCTGTTCACTCTCCTCTACCTAATCCAAAGTAACTCTATTCTTCCCCCTACCCCCTTATTGTGAATTAGCATCTGTATATTAGAGAAATCATGTGGACTTTGGTTCTTTGGGATTGTCTTATTTCGTTTAGCATGATATTCTCCAACTCCATCCATTTACCTGCAAGTGCCATAATTTCATTCTTTATTAAAACTGAGTGATATTCCATCATACACACACACACACACACACACACACATATACATATATATATATCATATACCCCATTTTCTTCATCCATTCATCTGTTGAAGGACACCTAGGTTGGTTCCATAGTTTACCTTTTGTGAGCTGAGCTGCTACAAACATTGATGTAGCTGTGTCACTGTAGTATGCTGATTTTAAGTCCTTTGGGTGTAAACCTAGGAGTGGGATCACTGGGTCTAATGGTGGTTCCATTCCAAGTTTTCTGAGGAAACTCCATACTGCTTTCCATAGTGGTTGCACCAATCGGCTGTTCCACCAGCAATGTATGAGTATACATTTTTCCCCACATCTTCACCAACATTTATTGTTGCTTGTATTCTTGATAATTGCAATTCTGACTGGAGTGATGTGAAATCTTAGTTTTATTTGCATTTCTTTAATTGATAGAGATGCATTTTTATTTGTTTTTTTCAATAGACATAACAGTAGAATGTATTTTGACATGTTATACATACATGGAGTATAACTTATTCTAATTAGGATCCCATTCTTGTGTTTGAACATGATGTAGAGTTACACTGGTCATGTATGTATCCATATATATGGATATAAGAAAGTTATGTCCATGTCTTTTCTATTCCCATATCCCCTCCTGCATTCCTAATTATTATCCCTGACCTTTCACAGTACTTGTCAATTGATAACACTGTGTACATTTTAAGGTGAGTGTGAAAGGTGGAGTAGAAAATGGGAAGTTTATTTGAAAATTTGTGTAAAGAGCCACTAGACCCTCCAGGTCACCTGTACTACCTCACACCGGTAAGGAACTGTCACAGTTAAAGACAGAGGTTTATATTCTAAGCACTTGGCCCAAAGAAGCTCTGGACTGGGACAAAACCACACTGACAGCAAGGATGAGGCACTGAACTCAGTGGTTTAAAGAGTAAGTGAAAGTATATGCGTTGAATGGTGAGACATCTCCATTTCCACCAAAATTCTTACCTTCCTCAGCTCCAAGAATACCAGGAAGTGTATATCCATCTCCTTCCAGGAAGAGATTGTAGGACTGTCTTTGGAATCTATTCATTCCAAGAGAAAATATCTATAGTTTCTTACAGTTGAAGTTTTTCCAATGACATATTTAGGTTCCCTTCCGATTATTCTACATGAAGTTCACAGAAGATCATTCTAAGATATACCAAAGAGCTCTTCAGTGTTTCACTCTTCAGGTCTAATGAGTATCAGATCTGATGAGCCCTTCTAACTTGACTTTAACACTTCACTGGCAAGACGAGAACAAAGAGAAAGAAGCAGGGCAACTGCAGGCAAATAATAGCAATATGTTCTTTGGACCTGTGAGATTCATCAACTATTTGTGTGTGCATTGTGAGTACTTGGGGTGATGAGGAAGAGGTGGCTTATCTTATTCTTTTCCTAATTCCTAAATCCTTGTGATTATGGTGAGAGGGTTCAACACCTAGCCCCACTTTCATCGAAACAGGAAGCCATAAACCTAAGCTAACCAGAGTATCCCAAGATTCTGGACAGTGATTAACTCAGTGGACACACCATTGATTTAAATTGACTCAATGGACACACCATTGATTTAAATTGATATGGATACCTGGGGAAGAGTATGTCTCATTCTTCTCTCTGAGTTTCTTAGCTCCAACTCTGGAGCTTCTGGGGGTCACCTATACTACCATATGACTGAGTCTTCCTGGAATACAGAGCTAACACAGAGGAAATCCTATGGTAGAAATAGACCAAACTTGGAATATGTAGCAATATTGTGTCTGGATTCAGTCATGCCTGAAATGGATCAAGGATTTCTTAGTGATCTTTGTCAATAAATCTCTCCTGCGCTTTGACTCATTTGAATGGTCTCTGTCATCTGCCACCAAGAACCCTGAGCAGCTCAGAACCTTATCTTCAGTTTCCTATTCCTTTCCTCTTTATCCCTGACTTGTCTGCAATACAAATCTAAGCACTCATAGTTCTCTTTTATGAAAAATCCATGTTCCAAAAAATGCATTAAATTGATTTTGAAAGTAAATTAATATGTTATCTGGGAGTGTTTGAATGTTGATATGGCATGAAATAGAAGGTGAATATTTTAGTGTTCATTTGTATTTATTTCTATTTCCCTCAGCATATTTTAAATGACAATGCAGATGATCACTCAAGAGTATGTTTAATTCTTACCAAAAATTGAAATAAGTTAGCAAAATTTCAGGTTACCTTTAAACCATTGACTTCATGGCTGCATTTAAAGGCTATTTAATTAGCCAATTATTGCCACAGTTTTAGAAACATAATCAGATTTCCAAAAATATTTAAACATTAGTCAAATAATTGATTTTTTCTTTTAAAATTCAGATATTTATCATACCTGCTATTTTAAGCAGTTCTTTTCTCAATCATTCCCCTTTTCCATCATTATTAGAATTTTAAGCCACCTAGATATAGTTTTTTGTTTTCATTGCTTAATGTTATTTTTCTTCCTCTCCTCTTTTCCCAGGAAGAGGATCTTGATTTTGAAGGGAAATGATGGGATGGGGAATGTGTGTAGAATGTGTTCTTGGGATCATTATAGTATTTGTAGTATAATTATCTTTTCTGGCTAAAAGTAAGGGAAAAAACACTTACAGGAGGATTAGCATATGAGCTACTGTGAGGTCTTTGGGATGTAAATAATAAAAAGAAAATCACAGATGAGTTTTTTTTATTTTTGATTGGAAAGTTCTAAGAAAGCAGCTCTCATATAACGTTTACTCAGGAAAACTGAAGATCAGCAGAGTTCAAAAATAGACAAATGCATCCGTGTTTATTTTACCTATCCTGATTGTAAAATATCCTATGAATGGGGAAACATTTTTGGTAATTTGGCATAGTTTTGCATGTTTACTGTTCACAGAATTTTACTTTGATTAGGAAATCTTTGTAATTCTATAATGGCTGATACAGATTGGATTTGAAATATCCAGAGGCCTCTGTTTAAACTTGGTCACCCACATGTGGTGAGGTGGCGAAAATTTTAAAGAGGTGAAGCTTCCTTGGGCGAAGTTAGGACATTGGGGGTGTGCCCTGACGGATGGGATATTGGAACCTCTTCTTTCATCTCTGTGTTTCCCAGCCACCATGAGGTGAACAGGCCTCCTCCTCCAGGCGTTCCCCCCACCATGTACTGTGCCATAACAGGTCCACAGCAATAGAGCCAAGAGATCGTGACTGCAACCTCTAAAACAGAGAGCCCAAATAAACTGTTTCTCCTTATCCATTACTTAGATATTTTGTCACACACTGAAAAACTAACACAATGACTTAGCCTGAAACAACATTTTCTTTGTGAATAGAGGCTTATCAATTTACAAGTATAATATTTTCACAAAATACAAGTATAACTATACGCCTTCCTGAGAGAGTTGAAGGGTAAGCTCAGGAACTTCTTGTTGCCATTATAGATATTATTTTTAATATGTTATTGTAGGAAAAAATACAGGTCAGAAGGAAACTGAAACATCACGCACTTAAAGGCAGAAGGAAAATGTCAGACCCACACAGAGAATAGTGGAATTTATATCAGGGATATGGCAGTGACCTCATCACTCTTGAATGGTACTGCACTTAGTAATGAGGACACCTGTGTGTGTAATGAATGTAACTGCTTAGCATACTATATCGGTGACATTTCAGTTTATGAAGGTCTCCATCTTTGAAGTTTTTCAGAGTTTAAATATATTGATAGCTGCAACTAACTTTTGGGATTCAACATTGTATCAGAAGTGACCTTCAGAATTACAAAGGAAAGAAGAATGAAAGAGATGTGCTTTTTTCAAATTATCTGTAATCATAGAAAAGTTACTTACCTTTGTCATTGTCTTGGTTTCACATCTTGCTCTTTCTTTACATCAGAGAATTCTGATAATAAACATTAGCTTCCTAAAATAGTCAGTATTCCACATACTATTGAAATGCAAAGATGTTATTATTAGGAAAAAGTTTCTTAGAATCACTGACAGTATAATCAAAGGATCCTAATTCTTAAGGGACCCCTAAGTGCAAACTGCTTAGACAATTTTCTTTGATATCAAAGCAACTTCAGATAGATTATCATGCTTGCTATTCTAAGTCTGTCTGAAAATGGAGATTGAATTAATTCCTGCAGAAGCTTCTTTACAAACGTTATAATCTTTACCAACAAAACTCTCTTGTCTGTAGTTCAGATCTCTTTTAAATTACAATTTAAACCCATCTTCCCACCTTGGATAGTTCATACAGTATGGAAGAAGCAGAAAAGTGCCATTTTTATAAAAAATATTTCTACTTTTTAGAAGTAGTTATCAGTCTATTTCCTTCATTTCTAAAGATTAATTCTGATTTCTTCATTCTTTCTTAATAGGTTTTCTAAAAAATCATCTAATCCATCATTTGGGCCTGCTTTTTACAGGTCTCTTAAAATATTCCAGGTTCCTTTTAGAATATGAAGATCAACATTACCCCTATGTAAAGACAGAGGAATGATTGCTTATTCTCATTTGGCTAGTTCCTCTAAGTAGGATTTTTGAAAGAACCCAGTGCAAACTCATAATAACTTGTGGTTTGTCTTCATTTTTTATTTTTAAAAAAAGTGGTTCTGATGTCCAGCTAGTGATTTACACAGCTAGGGTTGTTTTCACTTTAGGACTTGAAAGATTGGAGATACTTGATAATACATTCTTGTTTTTCTGATTTGTCATGAATGATATATTGTCCCCTAATTGGTAACCATCAAATTTATTTGTTATATTTTTGTGAAAATGGCCTCATTAGGTCATTAAGAACATGATTTGTAAAAAAGAAAAAGAATGAAATTGTTTAACTACTTCAGAAAGAAGACAGCTATTTGCCAAGTTGGCATTTCTATGTAGAGATGACTTTCAAAAGTTAGCCAGTGTTATGTTTAAGAAAAACATACATTGGACAAAAGATAGTATCTTCAACAAATCATGCTGGGAAAACTGGAAATCCATATGTAGCAAAATGAAATTAAACCCCTATCTCTCACCCTGCACAAACTCAACTCAAAGTGGATCAAGGACCTAGGAATTAGATGAGAGACCCTGTGCCTAATAGATGAAAAAGTAGGCCCAAATCTTCATTATGTTGGCTTAGGACCTGACTTCCTCAATGACTCCTAAAGTGCAGTAAATAAAATTAAAAATCAATCAACAACTATGAACTATGGATTTGCA